>CM022701.1:23117809-23615309 GCA_012295165.1 Asparagus setaceus
ATATTTACTTTTAACAAAAAAAAAATTTTCACGACCTTCCAATAATTAGTAGTTTGCCTTTACAAAAGAAAAAAATGGTTTTTAAATAAAATTTTAGTTTTAGTCCAAATTGATACTTACCACCTCTAAAAAAAATTTAGTGTAAACCACTTATATTTGCTTACATCTTTTCAATGTCACACAAAATGCTTAATCTTATTTAAAAAACACGTGAACTACGCATTATACTCATCTTAAATACGGGAACTACACATGTTTCTTAATTAATCATAAACTTAAGCATTTTTTAGCTATTCGTCCTCCCCATTACCTCCGGTGAGGACGAGAGGACTAATTTTAAAATATGATAGATTTCGGGGGTAACTATCAATACATGAAAGATTTGGGGGACTAATTTTGAAACAATTCCTTATTTCTTATAATTAATTGGGACTCACATGGTTTGCACGTGCTTGGGTGAGGGTATGTTTGGAAATTCACATCTCTTTTTAGCAGAAAAATTGATTAGGCATGACATTGAGAAGATGTAAGCAAATATAGGTGGTTTACATAAAAAAAAAAATAGAGATGGTAAGTATCAATTTTAACTAAATTAAACATGTAAAGATCCAAGAAAAGCCAATTAATGTAATAGTCATAATACAAGTTCTAAAAATTTTGTTTCATGTCTACAACATTACGTCACTAATGAGGCAAGAAAAAAATGAACATTTAAATGACAAAAAATCAGTGTAAAAAATAAACCATTATGAAAAAGTAATTGATGATGACATGGCATCTTTAAGTATAAAATTATAACATAGGACACGTAACAAATAAATTCATTGAGCGCTGACCGTCATAAATCAAATGCAGATACAAATGCATTGTTGACTTTCGTACAAGGAAATAACCATATCTTCTGATCCGGAAGGCGGATTCTGACATAATATATATGAAAATCACCGTGGTTGCCATTGGAGCACATCGGTGGCTGGAATTGCAAGCGGCGAGATCATGTTATTGCAGTGATAATCGGCAGTCATGCACCGTGGTTGCGAGAGGGCGAACCTAGGGTCGTGAGAGGAGGCACGGTGATTGGATTTTGCAAGCATCGGTGAGTGGAAAGCGCTTGGCTGGAGAGAGCTTGGCCAGTGGCTGGCCAAGGAAGGAGAAATCTCGCTAAGGCAATTCGTCGAACACCTTGTGTGCATGCGACAAAGCGGATGAGCATTAATCCACGGATGAACAGTATCATTGTGGCGAGGTTAGGGCTAGGGTTTTACTGTGAGCAGAGGTTGTGAGCGAAGGAAGTTTGCTACTTGGTGGTAGACGGCGAGGGTTGCAGGCAATGAGGCAAAGTTGCTGGTTATCATCGTTGCTGCGTGATGCCAAGGCGAGGTGACACTAGCGGTGGTGGCAGACGGTAAGATGTCTGAGGATCAGATGATAACTGTAGTGATTGAGGGTAAAGCGAGGACATGAAGATAGCAGTGGAGATGGGCTTGAGCGTGCGTCGATGACTGCCGAAAGTAGGGCAGTTGGCTGCATCAGCGCTTGGGCTCGAGATGCCGGTGAAGACGGGTGTCGCTAGTCGGGGAAAGAAGCGCAGTCGCAGATGAAGGTTATCGACTAAGTTATGGTCGAAGGACGTCGAGTGGATGGTGATCGAGAGCACCGCAGGAGGCTGTTTCGATGGTCAAGGGAAGCATCATGGGGCAAACGCGGATGTCGTCGAGATGGCAGGTGAGAACGACCAAAAGTGGTGTAGTGAGCAGTGTAGACGTTACAAATTGCCTATAAGTCCCCGAACGTAGCTCGTGACGACGAGAATGATCGACAAGCCATCCAACGACGTAACGGTGAACCGTTGATGACACAACAAGTGACCGCGAACCGACGTTGCATGAAATGAGTCGGCGAAGCGTGCAAGTCAATGAAGCAACGAATCGCATGCGAGCGAAGGGATAAACCCAACTTTGAAGCTCCGGATCAGCGAAAACCGATAAACCTGAATCAAATCGGACTCGGAACCCTGAAAGATGGCGAAAAAGACCGAAAGACCAGCCGCTTGGGTGGCTCGGCCAAAACCGAGCCACTTCCAAGTGGCTCGGTGGCCGAGCCACTTGCAAGTGACTCGGCCAAGGCCGAGCCACAAAGCCGAGCCACTTGGAAGTGGCTAGGCGGGCTTTGGGCCCAGTTTCGACCCGTTATCCGCTTTGAGGCTATAAATATGAGGTGCAAGGCTCATTTGCACAGATCCAAAATTTTGGAGAGAAGAGGAGACTCTGCCGGATCAAGATTTGACTTTTGGCGATAAAGGCGAGGCTTTTAAAGATCAAGATCTAACTTTTGGGGAGGCGATCAACTTCGATATCAGATCTACATCATTTTCTCGAGATTAAATCTTATTTTGATCTTGAGAAGAGCTTTGATTTCGCTTAGTCGATCTCATTTGCTTGGGCTCTTATTTCCATCGTGAAATAACCCCTCTTCATCGTGTAGATCTCGCACCGGATCCGGATTACGCGGTGGTCCACGGACGGAAAAGAAGTCCCCGGCATAGGCAAAGACACCCACGCAAGCGAGGATCCGATAAACGGATCCCGCGTTTGTTCAAAAAGGAGAAAAAGTTATAATCTTTTTGATTGTTCGTTATAAAGCCTTATAAAAAGGCGATCTTTTTTTCTGAATCTCGTTTGTAATCCCATAAAGGTGTAACGAATTCAGTCAATGACAATCATCCCGACTTTTCCCGCGAACAAGCAGCAGCGACTCCGGGGTTCGGTATGATGAGAGAGTGGGGACGTCATCGATGGTGGCTGTTGTGCGAGTGAAGACGAGGGCGTCGTCAAGTAGGGCGGTGACTAGAGTTCGTCGAAGGAGGTGACGGCATCGTCGAGCAGGTAGTTTGAGGTTTGGATTGGGCTGGATCAGTCAGTGTGAGGGCCGTTAATGGTCGAAAGTTTGTCAAAGGAGTTTCGTTGAATAGATTGCACGCATCGGAGATAGGGATTCGAGAGCTTCCATGGATTGCGTGGTCTGTTGCGGTTTGCAACAGAGACTGGGGTAGGCAGAGTCTGCAGGTTATGAGTAGCGCTGGTCGGAGGTGCGATGCCCGGAGTTGCAATGGCAGGAGTTGCGATGGTGGTGATTGGAGGTAAGGATGTGGACAGTGATGGGTGTTGGTGTTGGCTATAGCAGCGGTTCTCATGGGAAGAGAGTTGACGCCTCTGAGGTTTAAGCCGGTGTCGAAGCCGCCGAGTGGAAGCTCGGTGGAACCCGTCGGCAACCCTGAGGTCGAAGGAGGAGAAGAGGTCTCTCTAGGATGAAGAACATGTCTTTGATACCATGTTAAGAATAGAGTTTTAGGGAAGAGAAGAGACTTTTGAGAGAAAAGAGACTTATTTTATTCATTGTATTGAACAGTTTAAATACAAGAGTAAGAGAAGAGGTCCTAGAATTTTAATCGATGTGGGACTAAAATAAAGGAATGTAGATATCTTGATACTACTATATCTAACTGGTCTAAAATGACAACCATACAATGATAATATGGCATGTCGACATCCTATGTTCTTCCACCAACTGTGGCTAGTTTGTCCTTAGCTAATCTTTGACGTGAAGTACTGTAATTTAGGCTCTAATGTTACATGCTAGGGAGTAACCATGTCTTTCTTAAATTAATGGGTCTTAAACAAAGGCTGAGAACCAAATAAACTAAAAAGTCAAATTCCTAAGTATTGAACCTACGAACCTTTCTATTTCCTACACTATTTCTTAACTTTTCTAATATGAAGCTAAACTCATACATTAAATTCCTAACAATAGGGGCTAAATTATAGGTTTTTGCCTAACTATGCTTGCAAGAGTTATACAAATCTGAAGTCATTCCCGAGCGATAGGTTGAATTATTGACTTTGAATATATATTACTATAGGAGAACTTTAAAGAAAACTAAAGTGTTTAACATTCAATCTTATTATTGTAGCACAGTGCCATTCCTTATAAATGCTAGTTACTCTAATAAGCAAAAATTACAAATATTTCTTATCCTTTAAGCTTTACAATACCCATATTATTGGTGAGCGAAATCATATCATACTCTATATATAAAAGAGCCTTGAGCCCTCCTGTATGCATTTTTTTTTTTCGCTTGTGTTCTCCTACTTTGTGGGCCCACATGGTGTCTTTATCGGCTTTTTTGTGCATCGCACGTGCCTGTTTGCTTCAGTTCAGCAGTTCAGTGAGTACGTAAAAAAGAGCCTAACATCTAACTTGGTTTGCGCCGGAGCTGTCTGCTTCTCCTGTGTGCTTGCCAAAGCAGATTGTGTCAAATTTTCCGCAAATACTTGGTGGGCCCCACAAAGACACGTGCCATGATTTTGTATATCAAGCTTTTGCAATTTTTGCACAGCATCTGGCTAGGCCTACAAACACTGGTGGCTTATTCCATGATACACATAGTTCGGATAACAAAATACTAGGATGTAGTTATATGGTAAATAGGTAGAGCGTTAAGTTGTGGAAGTTGTTAAATGATTCCACACACATCACCATAAAAAAATCAAAACCTAATTACTATTTTAATTTCTCATGCCAACCTACTAATTTCTAGGTTTATTCTTTTTCTTTTCCTCCTCTAATTACCCCATAATGTTTTTTTATGATGAATCTATCCTTCATGTTCAGAAAACTATTCCTACTTTAATTTATTAAATCTTTATTTAGGACAAAATCTTTTTTACACCCAATTATAATGAGTAAAAATAAGAAATATAAAGAATTATATATTTCTAAGATATTATGAGTACAACAATATTTACAGAGCACATAAAGGTCTATTTTTTCTTTTTTGGTAAATGAACATTTTATTCACTTTCCAAATATGTAAAGTTATGTACATCAAGTATACTCAGATAACTGAGTTATCAGAATGAAAAGAAACACCATAAGGGATGCAACCCAAAACTCAACCTCAAAAAATTAGCTACAGAACATCTAACCATTCATTGCACTTCCCTGATAACTGGAGATTGTTGAGGATAATAGTTAAGACATTGAATTTTATGTCCTTGACCACCTGAAACGGGCTTTTGATCTTGTGATTGAAAATCCTCTCATTTCGCTCTCGCCAAATAGCATAGACAGTAGAAGCAAGAGCCAATCTTTTAACTCTCTGCTTGAATCCCTTCCCTTTTAAACTGGAGCAATATCAACTCAATAGAAGATTCCAGTTACAAGATTTTCATCTAAATTGCAACAATTCCATAATATTATTCCACACTTCCATGGAATATTTGCATCCAAAGAACAAATGGTTACGAGATTCCCCCAAATCTGAACCAGAGCATAGACAACAGAGGTTATCCTGAATAATTCCTCTCATGCACAGTTTATCTTTTGTGAGAAGCCTATCCAAGACTGTCAACCACAGTACAAACGAATGTTTAGGGAAGTTCACACCCTCCCATACTGTGCCATACCATAACTCTTTGCTAGATGGAGGGGAAAAGGCATTATACAGAGCAAATAAGTGAATTTTGTTGTTTTTGTAGCAAGAGCAATTTTGAAGCTTTAAGTTATCAACTCCTCCACATGAAGTAATAGCTTTATCCCTAGTTTTCAAAAGCTGTTTCCACATCCAGGAGTCACCAGCTCTAACAGTAACATGCCAAATATCTACATTCTTTAAATAGGTACCATGCACCCATTTTATCCACAGTAGCTCCTTGTTAATATGAATGTACCAAAGAAGTCTCAAAGCAGAGACTAAGTTCCAGGTTTTTGCTGAGTAGACCCCTAGTCCACCATGCTTTTTTCCCAACCAAATTTTATCCCACGACACAAGCGGAACTTTATGAGTGTGATCAGTTTTCCCCATAGAAAATTTCTACAAAGCTCATCAATCTTCTGGAGAACCTTAGTAGGCAAAATATAATTCGATGTCCAGTATATTTGAATACCCAAGATAACAATTTTGATAATTTATAGTCGACCAGCATAAGACAAGTGCCTTTGATTCATCCAGCTCTGAAATTGGTTTACGATCTTGTTGAAGAGAGGACTGCAATCCACATAGGATAGCCTTTTGCTAATGAGAGGAACCCCTAGATATTTGATTGGCATTTTTCCTTCAGGAAATCTAAGAAGATTATAGATAGAAGATTTGACTGAATCATCAACACCTCCATAAAAAATGGAGCTCTTGCTTAGATTAGCCTCAAGCCCTGTCACTGCACTGAATTCATTGATACATTGTTGGAGCTTCTGGACTGTATATAGATCCCCTCTACCAAATAGAAGCAAGTCATCCGCAAAGATAAGATGATTAATCTTGAGCTTTCCACATTTGGGATGAAATTTGAATTTTTTATCCATCCTGAGCAAATCAAGATTCCTAGATATATATTCCATACCTAGTATAAACAAGTAAGGGGAGAGTGGGTCTCCTTGCCGTAATCCTCTCTCACCCTTGAAGTATCCATGGAGAGAGCCATTAAGTGAGATTGAGTATTTTGGGGAAGAGATGCAAGCCATAATCCAATTTACCGTCCTACTAGAATTCCCAAACCATGAAGCATGTCTTTGAGGAAGTCCCAACTGATTGTGTCAAAATCTTTCCTGATATCTATATTGATCATGACCCGATGGGAAATATGCTTCCTTCCATAATTCTTCACAAGCTCGTGAGCTAATAAAATATTATTAGAGATATGTCTTCCCTTAACAAAAGCACTTTGAGCTTCACTTACAAGACAGCCCATGACAGATTGGATTCTGTTTGCTAGAATTTTGGAAATGAATTTGTATAAACAGTTACAGCATGCAATAGGCCTGAAGTCAGATGGAGATTTTGGGCACTGAATTTTTGGTATAAGTGCAAGGGAGGTGGAGTTGATCATACCTAGCAATTTACCAGTTTAAAAAAATTCTTCAATTGCTAATGTGATATCATCACCTACAATCATCCAAGATGATTTATAGAAAGAGGCACTATATCTATCAAGGCCTGGAGCTTTATCATCTGGCATAGAGAAGATTGCTGCTCTGATTTCCTCTATAGTGACTGGGGCAGTTAATTCTGTTCCTTGAGTTTCATTTAGGCAATAACCATTGTGCACAATATTTATATCTAAAGGAGTAGTGGGAACTGCAGTCCCCATCAAGCTTTTGTAGAAA
Source organism: Asparagus setaceus (assembly GCA_012295165.1). NCBI lineage: Eukaryota > Viridiplantae > Streptophyta > Magnoliopsida > Asparagales > Asparagaceae > Asparagus > Asparagus setaceus. Next base: position 23,124,971 of record CM022701.1, read on the forward strand.
GAGATCAATTCATCTATAATTTCTCCGCCATCTGTAAGCCTATCCCCATTACTATTATACAGCACCATAACCCTGTTTTGGTGTCTGTTGTTCTTGATTATAGAATGAAAGAGTTTTGAGCTTCTATCCCCTTGAATATTCTAGGCAATTCTTGCTTTTTGTTGGTAGAACATTAATTCACAATCCAGAAGTTTGTTGTACTTGATGAGACATTCTTTTTGTTGATGAGAATAAGACTGAGGGGGTCATTTTGCAGCTTAGCTTGGATATCCTCTAGAGCATTTTTTGCTCTCAAAACTTGCTCACTTATGTTACTGTAGTGTCTTTTATTCAGATCCTTCAAAGCAGACCTCAACAGCTTCAGTTTAGAACAGATTGTGTACATTGTATATCCCTCAATGCAGCTTTGCCAGATAGAAGATACAGTAGAGAGATAATCTTCATGCTTGGTCCACATCTTGAAAAACTTGAATGTTATTCTCCCTTGTGAACATTCATCATAGATAGATACTAAGGCAGGGGAATGATCTGAGAAATAGGGAAGCAGATATTCAACATGGCTAGCTGTAAATATGTGAATCCAGTTTTCATTAACCAAGCTTCTATCCAATCTACTCCATACTCTTGTATTTGAATCTTGTTTATTATTCCAAGTATAGAAGCAGCCCAGAGTTTTGAGATGTGCAAGCTGACAATCCTCAATGAACTTGTTAAAATCCCTAGTCTCATTATCAGATAGAATGTTACCTCCAAGCTTCTCGTCATTATTTAGTATAGCATTAAAGTCCCCACAAATAAGCTAGGGTAAAGTTCCAACTGATTGATGGACTTGAATGAGATCTTCCCATAATGCCTTCCTAGCATCCATCTGGTTATAGCCATATATAGATGATATAATACAGTTTATCCTACCATCTAGAGAATTAATAGAGCAAGTGATGTGCTGAGCAGAGGAAGAGATGAGTTGAATATCCAAGATATTTGGTTTCCAAAGTATCAGTATTCTTGTTTTTTCAGCACCTCTTACATTTCAAAGCCATTTTCAGTTTTTAACAATTTTGTTGACAACTTCTGGAATTTTGTCCCCTTTTAATTTTGTTTCAAGAAGAGCAAGGAAATGCAGATGATATTGCACTAAGTATTGCTTGACCTGATGATGCTTGGGGGATTTGTTTAGCCCCCTCACATTCCAAAAAGAGAAATTCATGTTAGTGCATTCCCCCTCTATCTATTGTAGAGGGGTCAATATCACTTGATAAGTAATCTAATGAAGAAAATGAATTAGCAGGAATAATTTTTCTCCTTGCAATTGAGTTTTTTACCTGTTGCCAAGAGTTACCAGGAAGTATATCACCATTGGAGCTATTTGAAGATTGAACATGCACAACATGCACAGAATTCAGATTAACAGGGTTTCTGAATTCACTTGCAACCACCGATTGAGTTTGCACTTGTGTGTGTCTTGACCCTTCAGAGTTGCTAGCAGACAGTACCCCTTGAGCTTTCTCATGCAAGTGAGAGTTATTCTTGTCCTGTGCAAACTGCTGCCAAGATTTACCAGAGTGCATATCACCTTTGAAGCTGCCAGGTATTGAAGACTGAATGTGCACAACATGCACAGAATTCAGGTCTACAGGATTGATATCCTTTGCAGCTACCTGATTTGATTGCAAATGTGTATCAGGTTGTAAAGTCCTCACAACTTCAGAATTATTAGCAACATGTAACACTGGATCCTGACCTTTCAAATGAGACTCATTCTTGCCTTGCTCAACCTGATTAGAAGCAGTGTTATGCTTAGGAATCCATCTTTGAATCTTAGGATGTCTCTTGCAATAGTTAGTGTCATGACCCACTTGCTTACAGGATTCACACCATCTAGGTTTGAACTCATATATCACTTTTTGATTATATCTTTTCCCATTTGGACCCTGAATAGTAATCTGATCTGGGAGAGGAGAAGGCATATTTACTTCAATCAAGACCCTAGCATAAGCCAGCCTCTGTTTGTTAGCAGTGAGTTTATCTGTAGTAATAGGCCGACCTATTACACTAGCAATTTTGCTAATACATTTTATATTCCAAAGATTAAGTCAAAGTGTTGGCAATTGTATCCACATAGGGTAGATGCAGTCAGTAACTTTATCAATTTCCTCACCAATAGACTATGGCTTCAATAATAGAGGTCGGGACCCAAAAAACCAAGGGCCGTTCTCCAAGATGGCACTCATTTGATCTTTACTTTTGAATTTAAACAATAATAGACCTGCTTGGAGTAGACAAATTTCAGGAATAGCCAAGTGAGACCAAAGTTTTTGAACAAATTTTTCCATAGCTTTGAATTTAAGTGAGAGGCCAAGAACTTGGCCAATGAATGAGAATTGCCATTGAGATGAGCCTTCACTCCATTCCTCCTTATCAAAATTAACTGAGTCCTGTGCAGTTGGGGGGACAAAATTCAAATCCAATCCACACCCAGCTTTCCTGTTATCGGCAAAGAAACTAACCCAACTTTTCTCAGCTCGTACATCAGCATGAGCATTTGGATTAGGTACCAATGGAGGAAACTCAGATTTCTCAGCATCAGAATTCTCAACATTAACCATATTATTCATATTTTCAGTTGAGTTGAGAACAGTAATCAATGGAACAGTAGTCGAATCATGAGTAGAATTAGAAATCAAGGATTGAGGTAAAGGTGATTTAGGAGAATCATTCCCTGAATCAATATCATCAGCCCATGATACCCTAGAAGAACAACTCATAACATATTGAGTAACAGGAGACTTACTCAGTTGACGAGATTGAACACCGATTATCAATGGAAGAATCTGGGCAGAACGAGGATCGATTTGAGGAGCAGAAGCATCAAGGATATCAGCCATAGACTTCTTTCTCTTCTCCCCCTTTGGTCCGGTAGAACCATAACTTCTGGAACTGAATCTACATCATTATCTACGAAAGGAGTATCAATTTGTTCGGCAGAGGAAATCAAACTTGGAGAAGCTCGAAGTCCAATGCTGAAGATCTGCTTCCCGCTGCTGGTTTTCTTCTTCTTCCCCATTAGAGACTCAGCGGAGGCGTAGGTTAGCAGCGCTAAGATCGCGCTCTAACGTGCGCCATTAGGACCGCCCCTAACACTCCAATTCTTTTTAGTCGAATCGTCCACATAAAGGTCTATTGATAAACACAAAATTTTCAACACACACTTTCCATCACATACTTAGCAACAGAGTAAAATGGATGCAAATGTATTGCATGCTAATCACGTGCTAAGGAGGTGATATACATTTAATAAAACATCTAACACAATCTGGATAAAGTTTCAAAATAATATGTGATTGAAACATTGGGATATCAAAATGTCACAGTAATACTTTGGGGTATCACATTTAAATAAGATCATAAGTGGATACAAAAGTGAATATAGGCCACCAAATAACCAAAAGTTTTTTGTCTTACCTTCATAAATCTTTCATATTTTTAATCAGTCCTTCAAATCATTGAATTTGCGATTAGGGCCCTCATTTCTTAAGCTATTTTCAAATTACTTAATCAAATTATTGAAGTGTCTAGATTCTTAAATTATCTTGAAATTACTCCTTTCAATCAAGAGTAGAATTAGTGATTAGAGTGATCTATTTAAAACAGTTTATGAGAATCAACAACCCTAATATTTTACCCCATTTATAATTGTAAATATAAGAAATATGGAAAATCACGTCTTCATAATATATTGAGTACAACGATGTCCATTAGAAATCATAAAGATACACCGATGAATAAGGATTTCCTAACATGTACTTTTTATCACGTGCGACTGGACAAAATTGATATAAATGTATCACATGCTAACGATGTGATATAAAGTTAATAAAAAAAATCTAACGGAGTCTAGACGAGATATAATAGTCTAATGTACTTGAAACTTTGGGGTATCAAAGCCTTAAAAAAAATTTTGGTATATGAAAGTGATGTGAGATTGAAATTATGGGGTACTAAAGTGTTAGAAAAAATACTTTGAGGCATCAAAGTGAAAAAGTAGCCACACTTTGGGCCGCCAAAGTGAAAATAAGCCACTAAATAACCAAAATATTTTTTTCCTATATTAGTCCCTTAAATCTTTCGTATTTTGAAATTGGTCCTATCAAATGACTAAAATTGCTATTAGGTCCCCCAATTTTTAAGCTATTTTTAAATTAGTTCCTCAAATCATTAAATATGACATTAGGTCTCCCAAATTCCCAATTTTGCCGTCATTTTAAAATTAGTCTTAAAAATTAGGAGTAGAATTATCAATGAGAGCCTGAGAGGGATCTATTTGAAATAACTTAATGAGAATTCAGAGGCCTAATAGAAATCTTAATGTATAAGAACTTAATGGAGCAGGCACGTGCAACGCACGTGCACTCTTTGCTAGTAGTAAAAAAACGATAATTCATGTCTTAACATCTTCTTATTTCTGTAGTGATATTTCATATCTCATTAAAAAAAAAATAGATTCAGATAATTTTATTACAAGTAAAAAAAAAAAAAAAAGCAACATTCTTTTTTGCTTTCTCTTTTCGAAGGGGACTCGGTTCAATGCATGCATCAACAATCAACTGCAGCCGTGACCACTTTTGGTTGGTGGGATGTGGTCCATGGACAAAAACTTAAGATTTCGACAAATAAAGCTGGGTACCGCACTATTTTCTGCACAGTGAATCAGTTTCTTTCCTTTTATTCTTTTATAGTATTAATTAATTTTATGTTGCTGCTTTTAGCTGTCTTTTTTAATAAAGATGTTTGTTTAGAGTATGACTACTGATTATAAGCCTGTGATTCTTTATTTCTTTTTATCAATTTGAAGAGAAGAATTACTATAAATGCGAAAAATAAAATTATGCTTATGCAGATTGCTAGCGCATTTTGTCGTTTCACCTGGTTTTATTTACAAGCTATGCAATTTTTTAACGATTGTTTTAATGGGTGCCCGTGGGCACAGGTTAGAACATGAGAGAGGTAAAGAGAAATAAATAGCAAGTAAGCCCCCTCTGATTTGCACTATTTTCTCTTCTTACCTCTCCTCTCTATATCTCTCATTCTTTAATGAGTACTCTCCAAGGGCACCCATTAGAAAAACCCCAAAAACACTTTAGAGTGTGCTTCATTTATATAATATTCGAGATTGTCACCTTATATTGGGCTTCAAGGTGACAATCTCGGATCTTCATCATCCTCCCATTTTCTTGCTTGCTTAAATATTGTAAGTTTACTAATTTACTCAATTTAATAACAACATCGTTAAGGTAAGCAAGAAAGTATTTGTAATTGGAATTTTTGTAATTGACGCGTGTTTGGACTTGATTGACCACGCTTTTATTTGGAGCTTGGATCTCGAGAGCAGCTTTAGGTCCACAATGCTGGCGCAATCAAAACGCGCACGATCAGTTCAGTACTGGGATTTCACGTGTGAGCTCTGAACCCCAAATTGGTTCGCGTAAATTTGAGGTTAACGTCACGTGCCATTATTAAAGTAAAATAAAGCAATGAAAAGAGTATCATTAGGGGGCTGTATCTGCTACTAGATACAGGTGCTGTTAATTATAGTAGAGACAAATTACAAATGTGTGTGTACTTTTATCCGTAAAAAAATTCGATTGTAACCATAGTTATTTCAATTATAAATGTTGGAGAAGTACCAGTGTTGGGTTTCAATTAAACATGTTTGTTTGATTATAATTGTATTCTGTAGTTCCTAGAGAGTATAGTTAAAATTAACTATTGTTTTATGAAGAAAACTTATGATGAATTTGCTCTTAAATCTTTTTATAAAGGGGTTAATGTTTTACAATTGTTATCACAAAAGGTTACATTATAATTAAACAAAACAACTAAAAAATATGGTAATTTTATTAATTGGAACTATAACTACGATTATTATAAGTATTCAATAGTAAAACACCCCATCCTAGAAAAGGTTTGGTACTTTTGTGGAATTAAACAAAACAAAAAGAGCACCAACGGTGTTTGTTTGCATGAAAGTGAAAAACAAAAGCATGAATTTGACGCGGTTAGTTTCAACATATTATATGTTTATTTAATCAAAAGTATTTGTAAAAGTGAAATGTGAAAAGAAGCTTCACATCAGGTTTAATACAAATTCCTCTAAAAGTCTTGGCGTCATTCGGAAGTGGAAAAATGGGATGCACTTGATTAAATTTATTAATTTACTATTATTTTATTGAAAGTGTAAAATAATTTTAAATAAATAATTATTATTACTATTAAATTATATTTATTTTAAGTTTTAAAACTAATTTTTATAACCAAACACTGTATTTTACTTACATGTTAAAATGCAATTTTTGTATCATGATTGTGAAAAATGACTTTCACATGTTCATATGCACTTTCGATTTGCAAATCACTGCCTTAGTTTTGTCAACAAGATTTACGAGTCATGATATTTACTTTTAACAAAAAATTTCATGACCTTCCAATATTTAGTAGTTTGCCTTTACAAAGAAAAATGGTTTTACATGAAAACCATCTTAGTTTTAGTCCAAATTGATACTTATCACCTCTAAAAAATTTGATGTAAACCACCTATATTTGCTTACATCTTCTCAATGTCACACAAAATGCCTAATCTTGTTTAAAAAATATGTGAACTATGCATTATACCCTCATCTTAAACACGTGAACCACACATGATTCTAAATTAATTATAAACTTAAGCATTTTTTAGATACTCATACTCCCCATAACCTCTCCGGTGAGGACGAGATCTATTTGGGGACTAATTTCAAAATATGATAGATTTCGGGGGTAACTATCAATAGATGAAAGAGTTGGGGGACTAATTTTGAAAAAATTCTTTATTTTTTATAATTAATTGGGACGCACGTGGTTTGCACATGCTTGGATGAGAGTATGTTTGGAATTTAATGTCTCTTTTTAGCAGAAAAACTGATTAGGTGTGACATTGAGAAGATGTAAGCAAATATAGGTGGTTTACATAATAAAAAAAATAAGAGATGGTAAGTATCAATTTTAACTAAAATTAAACATGTAAAGATCCAAGAAAAACAATTAATGTAATAGTCATATTACAAGTTCTAAAAATTTAGTTTGATATCTACAATATTAAGTCACTAATGATGAAAGAAAAAAATGAGCATTTAAAAGATAAAAATCATCGTAAAAACCATTACGAAAAAGTAATTGATGATGACATGGCATATTTAAGTATAAAATTATAACGTAGGACACATAACAAATAAATTCATTGGCGTGGACCATTATAACTCAAATGCAGATACGATGCATTATTGACTTTCATACAAGGAAACTACCATATCTTTTGATCAGGAAGTTGGATTCGACATATTATATATAAAAATCACATATCTCGACGAGACGGAGTCAATTAGCTTGGCAGATTTCCAAAATCTCATCATTATCACTCATTTTTAACTTCAGTTTCACCTATTTTTGGCAGAAATTTGAATTTAATCAGTTTAGTTTATTTTTAGTAGTAAAGTTGAAGTCAATTTAGATTAGGAAATAAATTCTATTTTGATTTAATTTAAACTAATCTATTTCCTTTATTATAGGTTGTCTTTTAGATAATTTTGAATTATTTCTTTCTTTTATATATGAATTCTACTCCTATTAGAAGTAGGCTTTTTACTATTTAAGAAGGAAAATTGTAAACCCAATGGGTAGATAACTTTTAATTGATAAAAATCATCTTATTAAATTTTGGATAAAAAGCCATTTTGGTCCCTGTACTTAGGCTCCATACTCAAATTGGTCCTCATACTTATATTTTTCTCAACTTAGTCCTTGCACCCCTAATTAGATGTAAACTTAGTCCTATGTTAGATCTCCGTGAAAAACTCCATTAAATGTAAATTGAAAGGACAACACTATCCTCACAAAAATAAAATGACCTCATTGTGCTTACTTGTGGGCATATGCTTTGAAAAATGATTAACTTGTAGAGATATTGCTTGAGTGTCGAAAACTGCACTGCTTGCTAAGCTTTGACTACTTGTATGTGGTATCATTTCCTTGTATTAGTTTATTCTCTTTTAAAGAGTATTCTGAGTACATCAACTTGGATATACGGTCATCATAAAATATCAAATTACATACATGTCTATTAATGTATGATGTTTTAAAAGAAATATTTAATAAATATTGTAATAAATTGTGTGGTCACTTCTCTGTGTGTATAGTGTATGATTGTATCCAATTGGATATTATTTCTTATAGTTGTTGTTCTTCTTGGTCAAGTAGACCTACAGTTATGTACAATAGGATTTATGTTGGAACTAGACCAAATCAATGTAAGATGGATTTGGAGTATAAAATGGCTAATTTTTGAAAAACCCAACTTTGGGCGATTATTAGATAATTGCCCATGGCTTTCAAAATATTAGAAACCCCCCTTAAGTTGAGGGGTTATCAAAAAAAACCTTATCTAACTTTAAGATTTCATTAGAAAACCCTCCTAACAACATCAGCCACAATTTCACATGGGCAGGTAGAATTATGCAAGAGGATATTTTTGCGAGTGACAATTATGGTTCATGCTTTTAGGGTTTTTTTTTTGGGTTTGTTTGTTTGTTTTATTTTATTTTATTATAGAGGTTGGGGTTGGTTTTGAAAGGATCTTAAAGTTAAAAGGGTTTTTCTCATAACCCCTAACTTATGGGTGTTTTATAATATTTTGAAAGTTACGGAGAGGGGGGATTGGGCGGTTCTAAAATTTAGCCTTAAAATAGTTAAGAGATATTAAGTGATTTATTGATTAATTTAATTATAAGTCAGAGGTTAAATTGGAAGTAAGATAGAAATGAGTGGAAGGTAGAAACCTACTTCCTATCTTATTTGGAAGTTAAGGAACATTACTTTTGTTCAAAATTTCGGTAATAATCTCCTAACTTTATTTACTTTGTTCATTGTATATTATTAGATTATCGAAATTCTCTTTTAATCTTGATGTATAGAAAGCAAGCCAACAAAATACACTTAACAGAGGCAAGAGAAATATACTACACCACACGGGTAGTAAACCCTTTAGACAAATTGCATGGGAACTGGTATACACTCAAAACTAATTTCCTATTTATTTAAAACTACTTGATTTTTTAGTTGATTTTGTAATCATTTTTATTTAATATTTGAATAAGGGTGGCAAGTCAGGAAATTCACCCGATGTGACAAAAATGTTCCATGCATGAAACCCGAAAGAAAGCTAATGAAACACTAGATGCTGGGGATCAAGATAAATATGTAAGTAGAATATATATATTTGTTTAATAATGATGCTTTATATAGTACTGACATATGAATTTAATTTTTATAGGATAAAATCATTCAAGTCAAACAAGCAAACCCTTTACTTTCAGACATTGAGGTAATTGAGAAAATTTGGGGGAAGCAATCTCATGGTCACACCACTGTATTTGGTGGCGGGACTACGTTGAAGGACTTGAGAGGACCGCTCCCTAGTCGATTTAATCTGGAACACGGGTTATAGAAGAAAAGAGAAATAACTAGTTGCTTCAACAACGTTTAGATGAGCAGGAATAACAACAATAACAACAACAACAACAAAGGATGTCTGACTTAGAGTCACAAGTGAAAGCTATGCATGAACTTTTTTTAGGCAACAATCTAATGCTTCATCGACTCCTCAAACTCGAGAAGATGTGCAGGACTAGGTAATTATTTCTATAAAATCTCTTATACACTTTTATGATTGACTACTTGTACCGAAGAAAATGTGATTTTTACTTAATAAGATAATATTTGCTTAATTGATATTTCTTAATTATGTGATTTTTTAATTTTTCAGGCTAGGAAGATTAGGAGAGGGGGTAGCTCGAGGCTTCTTTTTAACATTGATTAGAGATGAAAGGATGTGTCTTTTCCAGACTTTTATTTTATTTCCCTTTAGACAATTTCACGTATTTTTCTTTGGAACAATTAGGGTATTAACTCTTGCTGTTAGTATTGAATATTTCAGGATAATGGAATTTTATTTATTGATGTTATTAATGAATGAAATTTTTGTTTTCCCTTTATTTTATTATTGGGTATTTTAATATATTTGTGTTGTGAATATTATTGTCAGATTGAGAATAATATGATGGATTTCTATGATAGCAGGCTATGAATGGAAAAATTATCAATGATGTGTATTAATAATTTCTAGACTTGAATGACGGTTTTGTAAACCGTATTTAGTACATCAACGAAGGAAAAGCACCATCGTTGATGGATTACTAATTACCCACCATGAGGACTTTTACGGTGGTGTCCGTCTGTCATTAATTAGTCTTCAACAACGGGGTTGTCACCCGTTGTTATACAATAACAACGGGAGTGAAAAATCATCATTACACAATAACAACGGGAATGAAAAACCGTCATTTGAATATTAACAATGAGAAACGTCCCTGTCACTAATTGTAACGACGGTGATAATTACCGTCACAGATGTGAACAACGGTAATGTGTTCCGTCGTTGCAGACTCTATAACGACGGAAACTATAACCTTCGTGACACTTTAGCGAAGGAGGCTTCTACGATGGGTGACAAAGGGATTTTTTCCAGTCGTTGGAATACAATAGCGAAGGTTTTTGACTCTTTAACGAAGGGAAATCCCTTCGTTAAAGACTTGGTTTCTTTTAGTGTTAAGTCTTTAATTTATTTTCAGGTATGTGGATAAACCAATGTTATTGTGAGTCTCATGTTATTGTTGTTAACAAAGAAAACAGTTACAAGAAATAAAATATTACGTACAAATTAAAAAGAGTTAAGGCGTAATAGATTAAATTGAGGGTAATATGTTCATTAACGAAAATTTAACATCTAAATTTTAAGGGATTTTAAAAAAGGACTTAGTTTGTAACTGAAGTGTGGTACGAGGACTAAGTTGAGAAAAAAATAAGTATGGAGACCAATTTGAGTATGGAGCCCAAGTACATGAATCAAAATGGCTTTTTACTCTTAAATTTTCAAATGGCTTTTTACTCTTAAATTTTCTTCGTGCATTTAAAAGTATTCGTAAATTTGACAGTCGTTCTTTATGGATTCAAAGAGCTAACTTTTAGTAGATTCAACTTTGGAATCAAAAAGCTAACTTTTAGTAAATTCCAAAGTTTATAACTTCTGCGCTGTGTTAAAGTATAATCTTCAACTCTTGTTGTAAGTTTTGAATCCGGTATAGTAAGGAAACTCTAATACGATATTCGAGCAATCGTGATTCAAAACTCAGCAAGCAGCTATCCAAAACAATTTGTTAAAGAATAGTCATGTGTAAAATAAAACTCTTAAACTTCTCATCAAGTTATAGAAAAAAAAGACTTTCAAGAGATGTGATGCCGTAGCACAATCATGGAATTGATTCATCAAGTTTCAACAAGCAACTAATTTACATCGCAAGGATAATTAAACATGGACATACAAGATCTCTTCTTCTCCCCTTCCAATTAATCTCTTCCTCAAATAACTCGCTTTATGCTGATCATCTCCTGATTCAATAAACTTTGCCTTGAGTACTTACTCTGATTGACTTCAGTTTATACAGCAACCACAGCTTCAGCGGTCCTCACATGAATCTCATAAGATTCGTGAGTGTTATTATTACCACTCATACTAATCTTGGACTTCAGTTTCTTGGACAACTTCTTCTTCCTTTCTTCTGCTTCGTCGATATCGATCTGCTCTTGCCTGCACTCTTCACTGCAGAAAGGGGTGTCTCCTTTGTACATGTAGATATCATCGCCGAGATGAAGAGGGGTTTTGCAGAGGAAACAAGAGTCAAGAAAATAGCGTTGAGGCTTCTCATGTGATGAAATTTGGTCACAGGTTATACTAGGAGATTTCGGCATGGACCTCAAGCTTGGCTTTCTGATCATTCTAGCGTTTGAAAAAGAGGAAGGAAGAGATGAGAGAGATTCGAACGATGAAGGAGGACGGCACATTTTTGCTAGAGAAGTTTAGAAGCTTGGATCCTTATATAGAGTGATTTTTTTTTTTGTGATTTTGAGTGGAGAGTTTGATGAGAGTACTTGAAGAGGTTGGAAGGTATTTATATAATAGAGAGGGAGAAATAATTGGGGGTTTGGAGTAGTATCAATAAGCAGCTGGTTTGTGAATAATCCATGGGCAGGATACCCAAATACCACCTTCACAGTCTACGATATGATAGGTTTGGATAGCAACCCATACATTATTATAATAAATTTATTCGAGACGATGACATACATGTAGTGAATTTGTGTTCAAGTTACATCATATTCGTTGATAAAAAATTTCGTACAATATTAAACGAGAATTATTGGAATAGAATCTTACATTTGTAACTTGTTTGATGGAATAGATTTTACTTTTAATAAAGAAATACTCTTATTCTAAACACTAATCTTTATTTACCATTATTCTGTCTCTTTCCTCCTCGAAAATGTATTTTAAATGCGCCAACAGAAAGAAAACAAAGACGGAAAATGAAAACGATTTGTTTGCTCAAGTTAATATCTCATTTTGTTTTCTTAATTTCACTTTCTTATACAAATTATTTCTCATGAATCAGTCCTTGTTTCAAGCCTCTCCAAAAGAGTTCGTGTCAAACATAAGCCTACTAATTTTTACTGCTCCTAATATCTTTATGTTTATTTTATCGAATTGTTTATTTTATCGAATACGCATTCAGGATGCAATTATACGTGCAAGTATTCAAATCATTTCAATCCCTACTTTGAGCCTCATTGAAAACAATAATAATGGAAATGACTACAACTTGCCCGAGAGGTTCGGGTCCAGAACAGAGCACACGTTAGAAGGCTGTAAATAAATTAGATCGTGGGCATGTCTTTTGTTGGACCTACATAATAAACCTAACAATAATTCATTAGTTTGATTATTTGTTAGAAGAAATTAGTTAACACTACATGCTTAGAGCTGAGGGGACAATCATTGAGCTGTAGAGATGAGTGCGTGTGTCCTTCTCAGCACCTCATCAGTTATGACTCACTGCCACCAGCTCAAGGGCCTACTGAACCGTTCAGTGTCATTGGTACTAGGCAGCGGCAAAGGCAGGGGTTTTTTTACCCCCCCTGGGGTTAGCGATGTAATCATCATATTATATATTAATAAAAAACGATAAAAATGATAATTTATAAAAGCATTACGTAGTAAGGTATTTATAAAAGCATTACATATGTAATGAGTGTTGGGGAGTAATCGAGCCCAAACTACAGTTGATGGACTTTAAATAAAGGCTAATAACTAATTTTAACTTAAACGCTATAGCTATTAGGTATTGACCACAACTCTTATTTTAAACCTATAACTCTTTTTTATCATAGCCAATGCGGGACTATACTCACATATTAATAATCTTAACAACTCTCCCTTAATTTGTGAATATAGTTCAACCTTCAACTATACTTCAATCTTTATGGGATTCACTAATTTTTGCACCACTTCACTCGTGCGTTAACCAAATCACTAACTTTTGCACCACTTCACACTCATGAGCTAATCAAACCAGGCATTCAGCACATGACTATCAAACTTCCATATGATCTTGCACCACTTCACTTACAGTGGCTAACTAGACTATATCACTCTTATAGGAGTCTGCGGGTTCACCCGGCACCTCCGTAATACCATTTGTTGGGGAGTAATCGAGCCCAAACTAGAGTTGATGGGCTTTAAATAGAGGCTACAAACCAATTTTAACCCAAAAATTATAACTACTAGATATTGACCTCAACTCTTATTTTAAACATATAACTCTTTTTTATCCTATCTGATGTGGGACTATACTCATGTGTTAATAACCTTAACAAGTAGGCAAAAGGAAACATAGGAAAAGATGTTTTACTCCAAAAAAAAAAAAAAAAATCTTCACGAATACTTGAGGCATTTTAATATATCCACCAATCATTCAATGTAACCCAAATTTTGTACTAGCACGATGCGATGCCCAATTTGAAACTTTTCAACACAGTCCTTGCATTAACAAAAAGAAATTAAGCCAATTTAATTTTGATTTCTACTCATGGAACCAATCATGTTATAGTCGACCCTTTGTGGTTTGTGTGTCACTGATCTTAATTGAAAACTTAATAAAATGACACATCTCAGCTTCATTCATAATTGATTTAATGAATTTTTAGTCATTTCTGTAAGTCTGTTGCACTAATTAAGCACAGCTGGGGGGACATACCTCTATGAGAAACCTAGCTAAAGACCTCACTCATATAAAAAGAATCAAGAAATTTAAAGAAGTTCAACTAAAGTTATGAATAGTAAATAATGATAAATTTTATTTTCAAAATGTATAAATATTTACTTAACTACAAAATTAGGGTTTTGACTAAAGGATTTCTACTAGAGTTTACTTTATTGATGGATGAATAAGGATTGAAGACTGAGGACTAGGCAGCAAGCTCGATGCCTATGAACCGGATCTGGAGGCGGTGGTGCGGTGAAATTTAAGAGAATCTGGTGGTGAAAAATTTTTCTGGCGGGGTTTGCATGGCAGGAGAATGAGATTCGTACTCTGATTTGGGATAAAGTTAGATTTTGATTTGGATTTTGGGTCGAGGCCCACAACACTTGCAACAATCCCTTTGCACTACTAAATGCCCCAGTAAAGCCCATAACTCAATTTCCACTAACAAATATACACCCACAACTTATTATAACTTACATATACGCCATGTTTGGATTAGTGACATGTTTTATCCCAGGACTAATTTAACCCACTACAGTCTCAGAATATAATAATCTAGGAGACTATAGTGAATTGAATTTTTAATGACATGTCTGGCTTAATTTGTTATTAACACTTCTAATACTTAAGTCATGGTTGGAACTTTGTCATTATAAATGGGTATATGATTTTGATATAATAGTAACGTCGAAGATACCCTCTTCCTATCAATAGTGAATTATAGTTTCTAATGATGTAACAAGCAAAGTAATCTCAAAATCTAGGTTCTAGCTTTCCTCTCAATTATGTTAGACATAATTTGTAATTACTACTATCAAACTTCCATATGATCTTGCACCACTTCACACTCATGAGCTAATCAAACCGGGCATTCAAAGACATGACTATCAAACTTCCATATGATCTTGCACCACTTCACACTCATGAGCTAATCAAACCGGGCATTCAAAGACATGACTATCAAACTTCCATATGATCTTGCACCACTTCACACTCATGAGCTAATCAAACCGGGCATTCAAAGACATGACTATCAAACTTCCATATGATCTTGCACCACTTCACACTCATGAGCTAATCAAACCGGGCATTCAAAGACATGACTATCAAACTTCCATATGATCTTGCACCACTTCACACTCATGAGCTAATCAAACCGGGCATTCAAAGACATGACTATCAAACTTCCATATGATCTTGCACCACTTCACACTCATGAGCTAATCAAACCGGGCATTCAAAGACATGACTATCAAACTTCCATATGATCTTGCACCACTTCACACTCATGAGCTAATCAAACCGGGCATTCAAAGACATGACTATCAAACTTCCATATGATCTTGCACCACTTCACACTCATGAGCTAATCAAACCGGGCATTCAAAGACATGACTATCAAACTTCCATATGATCTTGCACCACTTCACACTCATGAGCTAATCAAACCGGGCATTCAAAGACATGACTATCAAACTTCCATATGATCTTGCACCACTTCACTTACAGTGGCTAACTAGACTATATCACTCTTATAGGAGTCTCTGGTTCACCCGGCACCTCCGTAATACCATTTGTTGGGGAGTAATCGAGCCCAAACTAGAGTTGATGGGCTTTAAATAGAGGCTACAAACCAATTTTAACCCAAAAATTATAACTACTAGATATTGACCTCAACTCTTATTTTAAACATATAATTCTTTTTTATCCTATCTGATGTGGGACTATACTCATGTGTTAATAACCTTAACAAGTAGGCAAAAGGAAACATAGGAAAAGATGTTTTACTCCAAAAAAAAAAAAAAATCTTCACGAATACTTGAGGCATTTTAATATATCCACCAATCATTCAATGTAACCCAAATTTTGTACTAGCACGATGCGATGCCCAATTTGAAACT
This sequence comes from Asparagus setaceus, assembly GCA_012295165.1. Lineage (NCBI taxonomy): Eukaryota > Viridiplantae > Streptophyta > Magnoliopsida > Asparagales > Asparagaceae > Asparagus > Asparagus setaceus. Next base: position 23,141,118 of record CM022701.1, read on the forward strand.
TTTCAACACAGTCCTTGCATTAACAAAAAAAGAAATTAAGCCAATTTAATTTTGATTTCTACTCATGGAACCAATCATGTTATAGTCGACCCTTTGTGGTTTGTGTGTCACTGATCTTAATTGAAAACTTAATAAAATGACACATCTCAGCTTCATTCATAATTGATTTAATGAATTTTTAGTCATTTCTGTAAGTCTGTTGCACTAATTAAGCACAGCTGGGGGGACATACCTCTATGAGAAACCTAGCTAAAGACCTCACTCATATAAAAAGAATCAAGAAATTTAAAGAAGTTCAACTAAAGTTATGAATAGTAAATAATGATAAATTTTATTTTCAAAATGTATAAATATTTACTTAACTACAAAATTAGGGTTTTGACTAAAGGATTTCTACTAGAGTTTACTTTATTGATGGATGAATAAGGATTGAAGACTGAGGACTAGGCAGCAAGCTCGATGCCTATGAACCGGATCTGGAGGCGGTGGTGCGGTGAAATTTAAGAGAATCTGGTGGTGAAAAATTTTTCTGGCGGGGTTTGCATGGCAGGAGAATGAGATTCGTACTCTGATTTGGGATAAAGTTAGATTTTGATTTGGATTTTGGGTCGAGGCCCACAACACTTGCAACAATCCATTTGCACTACTAAATGCCCTAGTATAGCCCAGAACTCAATTTCCACTAACAAATATACACCCACAACTTATTATAACTTATATATAGGCCATGTTTGGATTAGTGACATGTTTTATCCCAGGACTAATTTAACCCACTACAGTCTCAGAATATAATAATCTAGGAGACTATAGTGAATTGAATTTTTAATGACATGTCCGGCTTAATTTGTTATTAACACTTCTAATACTTAAGTCATGGTTGGAACTTTGTCATTATAAAGGGTATATGATTGTGATATAATAGTAACGTCGAAGATACCCTCTTCCTATCAATAGTGAATTATAGTTTCTAATGATGTAACAAGCAAAGTAATCTCAAAATCTAGGTTCTAGCTTTCCTCTTAATTATGTTAGACATAATTTGTAATTACTACTATAATGAACTGATAGGTTTTTCTATTGAGATATTTGAACGGAAAATTATAAATTAAATTCTTTTATAGTTCTATACTTAAATCTTGTAAAATATATCATTAAATATCATTTAGAGAGATAGCAGGAGAGAGATATATATGTCGAGAGAGAGAGAGATGGTAGGAGCAAGGGAGGGAGGTGGGAGAGATCCTTGGACAACGAGTTCGCAGGTCCAAAGATACCAAACCCGCGCGTGAATAAATAAAAGACAGTGAGAAAATGTGACGAGAGAAATAATTACTAATTAGAGAAAAAACGTTTGGAAAATTTAGGGACAATTAAGGGTCAATGTGGTATTTTCAAGTCTAAAAGCAATTGGAAAATACTCCCAAGATTATAATAACACCCTCCCTCCTTTATTTAGTCCGAAATGTCCAGCCTATTTTATTTTAAGGCCACATTTGGTAAAGGATAAAGAAAGAGGGATTAAGATGAAGGATTAATTTAGTTAAACCATTCGATAACCCAATGGACTAAATTATTAACCCGTTATATAAGTTTTATTTTAGCCCTTGTGATCATTTTAGTGTTTGGGAATAACAAGGATTTTGACTATTTTCTTTATAATTAGAGGGGTTAACTCTTAATCCTTTCAAATAGAAGTATTAGTAAACCCCACATTTTGAGGGGTTAACCCATTTTAATCCCTCTAGAGAGGTTAGCTTAACCCTTCTGCATTTTTTGTGTTTGGCAAATTATGGAGGGTTAACTCACTTTAACACTTATATAGATTTTTTGTGTTTGGCGGGTTAAGAGGGGGTTAATTCTCCTTAACACCTCACTTAACCCTTTGCCAAACGGCACCTAAAGGATTAATTAGTCCGGCCTAATTTTTCCTAAAATTTCAAACTAAACACCTTACTATTTCATTTTAAAGGATAAAAGCTTATTACCTCAAATTAGTACTCAATCCAAACATTAGCCATAATGATTTATTATTACTGCTATTTATACATTTTGTTACCAAGATCTAAGGAGGCCATAGCCAACAGCCTCCCAGTAGTAGGTGTGTAAAATATGTATCATAATCAAGTAAATTTGATTAGAAATAAATAATAAACATGGTAACTATCAGAGAATGCATAGAAAAACATACATAGAAAAAAGAATAAGGACCTCAAAAGTGTCATGCCCCGAGCCTGCGAGCCTGTTGGCGCGATGTAAGCCTCGAGACCTACGAGTGCAATAGGTGGTTTGGCTCAATCCACTGTCAAAATTGACCAGCCAATGTTGCACTTGACTCTTTGGACTTACATTATAAACCATTCATTCACTCAATCAATATTCGATGTGGGACTAAATCTTAGGGTATCATAATCACCTCACCTTAATTACGCGACATCGTCATCGCGGCATGACAATTGGTCAGTCTCAGTATCACCACCAGGCAATGTCGACTCTAGAGGTAGCCTCCACTGCACTCACGCGGTATAGCACTTAATCCCGCATAACACTTAGTTTCACATTTCTAGCTGACTAACTACTCGATACTAGTTGTCATGCCCCTGACCATGAGCTCATTTGGCTGATGTAAGCCTCGAGACCTACTGAGTGCAATAGTTGGTTTGGCTCAGTCCACTGCCAAAATTGACTAGTCAATATTGCACTTAACTCTTTGGACTTATATTATAAATAATTAATCACTCAATCAATATCCGATGTTGGACTAAATTTTAGAGTATCAAAAAAAGTCAGATATTCTGGGATTAAGAGTGTACTCCTTGTTATATAAGCTATCCTTTTTTGAGTAGTGGTATGGCTAGGGCCTCATCCTATAAGGTGTCAATATCATCCTTTTTCTCAAAAGAAAAATCTTACGTTTACTCTATGCATATTTAACGCCTATAAAAGACAGGTTCATATTCTCTCTAATTAGATGACATTTAGCTAAAATGATAAATGATTAAGAAGGTATGATATTCAGTTATTTCATACCTTCAATCATTTATATTCAGAATAATTAGTGTCAACTTAAAAGTATTCAATTACAGCTTAAAAGTATGATATTCAATTCTATTCAGACTGTAAATTGATATTATGGAAACACCAGATATATCACATCTAAAGTACTAAACATTCAACACTCTAAAAGTCACCAATATGAAATTGCAGCGGTGCTGCACGTTATGACCACAACAGTACTCACAACTTGCAACAGTACTCACAACTTGCAAATGGGCCTTTAGGCAACTAGGGTCCAGCCAAAATATAAGTCGCCGTCGCATGACAACAAAGGCGCACCTAACGAACACAGTCATCTTTAGAAACAAACAATATATAGCGTCAATTTCGTAGCTACTATACAAAAAAGACTAGCACGATTAATCGTTTATTCGAAAAATTGAAGATAATTCAGCTGAGTTGTCATTTACTTTAGAGAGATACTAGTTTTACCGTCTACATGTACGGGAATTAATACTGACGTTGTTAACTTATATAATATTACGATTTGACGGATATTACTATCTATCTAAAAGGAACACCAATTAGTGCCATTGTCTCATTGGACTGTAATTAAATAAAATAAGAGGAATAATAGCTACATGTAACTAATTCCAAGATAAATTATCTTACAAATGAGGTGGATATTAATAACGGCATGTAAGCTAAGAATACATGTAATATTACATTTTGAAGAAAGATTCGTTTAAATATATATTGTATTATGAGTTTATGACAGTAGTTTTATTAGGAGATCCCGTGGCATTATTCTTCGGTGGATGTTACAAAACAGGATGGTGGTAGTAGTACAACACAATTTTTGATCTTAAATCCTATCAATAACATACTCAGATAACTTCTAAAAATAATAACGCAAATATAAAAACTCTCTCATTCATTTTAGGTTCGCGCAATTAAACCCCCAAAATTTACATTTTACCATTCAAAACATTGATTTAAGTATCAAGGTGACGATATTAGACTCCCCTTCAATAATCTATTTTTGTCTACATTTGTGCATTTTGACGTGAAGATTGTTGATTCTCTTATTTTGCCCGTCCGACAAATTAGTTGATGTACTAGGCGGATCCATTGTGAGAAAATGGTACGAGTGACATCACATTTTGGTAATATTTTATGCCAGTTTCACTCAAAACTTCTAATTCCATGTAGAAACTCCTTTTTCAGGAGCTTTTCAATACGTACGAGCCTTTTTTGTGAAGGTGGTTTTGGTCACGGCCCATGGGACTCCAAAAAACCAGCAGCAATCAACCCCCTTCCAATCCTCACCAGTCACCATACAACCTCAGTTTGGCAAAATTTGAGTCAGGCATGATCCGGTATATTTTACAAAATTAATCCGGCTTAGTTTTAATCCAGTTACACTTAGCTTAGGTTAGACTAAACTAGTTTCTATGTGAACTAGTTTTGAGTTGAACTCTGTTTGTCTAATTTTTAAACAAAACTGGTCTAAAACTAAATCTTTTTTGATAAATACACTTATGTGTAAAGATAGGATTCCAATTTGATAATTAGTTATATTTTTCTTTGTCAACTTGATAGTTACAATATATTTTTGCCTCATCCTTAATTTGGAGAAATTTTTTAAAAGAGTATTTTTGAAAATAATAAGCAAAACCGACCCTTTTATGAAAATATTAGCAAAATTGACCTTTTTTGGCCAAGTGGTCAAAAAGAGATCGATTTTGTAAAATACTGACTTTAAAATGCACGGGACTAGTAGTCCTGTGTAATTAGTGGTCGCTAATTATGGTTAATCTGAAATGGTCGTCTCGTGTACTTTGTGCTGAAATGCATAAGGTTTAATTAATGAGAACTAAATACACATAACTACTAGTCCCGTGTATTCTAAAGCTGATTTTTGCAAAGTCGACCTCTTTTTTTTTAAGATCGATTTTGCTAATAATTTTACCAAACGGTTGATTTTGCTAATTATTGAAAAGAGGTTTTTTTTTTAAAAAAAAATCTCCTAAATTTTTTGGGCCAAACTTATCTGGTTCTATTTCAAACCAAGGGGACCTTGGTTTTTCCTAATCCAGTTTTGAGGCAAAATCGAGCCAGACGAGAATTGGCTTAGTCCAACTATTTTATTTGCCAAACTAGGACTAAGTTATATTGGACGAGAGTTATTCTAGCTAAAACTGAATTTAGCATTTTGGCAAACAGATAATTGCCAAACACACCCCCACTAACCTGATTAAGAGCTTAACCAGGTTAGTTATAAACCAGGTAGGATGGTGGTTCAATCCTAATTCGAAGGACCTAAATTTGAACTAAGAAAACTATGTTTGGAGTTGACCAATTTTATCCAAACAAGAATACAACGTTTTAACTAGATTAGCTCCACTAACTTGGATCGTGAGGGACAAAAGGTAAGCACTAATAAGTAACTCTAATTCGTTATATATTTTGTTACTACCGTAGATATATAATAAAGATAATTAAGACATAGCTGTTAGTTTATATATTAATTATTTTTTACTTTTAAAGGTAGCTACCAATGTTCTTTTTAATTTTTTTTATATTATATGTGTAGTTTGATGGATTTATTATATTATCTGAATTCAGATATTGTCCATTGAATACGGAAATTGATGCGATATATTACATTCAACTGGCATTATTTTCAGATTGAAATTTAGCGGTGAGTTAATGATGTAGGACAAAAGCTATGTAGGATCGAAAAGTCAAAATTTCCTAATGGTAGAAATTTGCAGCCTGTTTCAAGCGGACTAATATAAGTAGCACACATGGCTTTGCCATGATATCCGCTATTTTTTGGGCATCTAAGATCGTTTAGAGCCTTAAAATTACAGTTTACTGCTTTATTATTTCATGTTGGGTAATTTAGTAATTTTGTTTTAAACTTCTTTTAGGGTTTTAGGTTTTTCCTTTAAATACTTTGTAATTTGGTATTGGCCGTCATCTTTTAGAATTAAATAAATTTTTCTTGAAGAAAGTTTTCGGCATTTTATCTTTAAAGAAGTCCTCGTGGTAAGACTTTCTTGAAAGAAATCCTCATGATAAGGCTTCTTTGTTTTCACCGTTGCGTCAGGTAATGTTTGGCAAACGGAGTTAATCAGATTAAGCGTGCGACAAAAATCGAATTCGAATTAGAAACAATCCAAGTTTGGCTAGATACAGTTCATTAACAGCCATACTAGTACATACGATAATACAATGACTTGATACATCCCCCGCTAATTATTCCTGGTCCCTTTTGCTTTATTGGCATCATTAAACTTCCAACTTGTCTACTTGCTTGGGATAGGGCCCACATGGAAAAGCCCTAGTTATTAAACATAGGCGTCTTTGAGTTAACATTTGCCCAAACTGACTCATTCCGTATGGATAAAATTAGACACATTTACTACATATATTACTAGCTACTTAATAAGTTAAGGGTAAATTTCATATAGCTGTGTTCATTTTTAGATAACCATACTAAACTTTAAAAATGTCACTCAACTTGTCATTTCTCGGGTCAGGGGCCCATTGGCAGGTTGTAAGCTCTCGCACCTATTTGACTTAAACAACTGTTAAATTCAGCTAGCTAATGCTACACTTGACTTCTATGACCTATCATTTAACTCTTAATGTATGAATATCACACAACTCTTTTCACATTTGGAGCTTGTTATAGATGCTCCTAAACTTACAAAATTTTCAACATACCCCTAATGGGATGACAGAAATTTTCTGTAACTTGACAAATTGTTCATGGGTTTTTATTTTTGAAAAAAATATTTAAGTTAGGCACATATATATGTTGAAAAATTGTGGGATATGCAATAGTAAATTCGTTAACTTTTTAAAGATTGGAATGAAATCAGACATGTTTTATTCAGAAAACTTGAAGTCCCTGCCAAAAGGAAAAAAGTATCGGAGTCGAAAATTAAAAAGAAAGGGAGGAGCGATAGAGGAGAAGAGCAGGAAGAAAAAAAATGGAATGCGAATTTGATTATAAAAAGGAATGTTTGTGATTCTAATTGAATCCTATAAATAAGAGTGCAATGTCTTAAAGTCACGCAATAGTATCGGTTTTTTGAATTTTGATGTGGATGCTATTATATAAAGACTATGAAGTTGCAGTGAGGATTGAGAGTTACAATTTTATATTCTAACGTACTGATTTAATCTCATTCGCCTAAATAAAATTAGGGCTAAACATCATAAATCCCCCTTAACTTGGGATGATTATCAGAAAATCCCCCTTTAACTTTTAAAATATCAGAAAACCCTCTTAAATTTAGAGGTTATCAAAAAACCTTTGAGATTTTATCAGAAACCCCCCCTAATTTATTGGGTTTTCTGATAAAATCTCAAAGTTAAATGAGAGTTTTCTGATAAAATCTGAAAGATTATGGGGGTTTTTGTGATAATCCCGACAGTTAAGGGTTTTTTTAGATATTGTGAAAGTTAAGGGGGTTTTTATGGTAATCGTCCTAAGTTAAGGGGAGGTTTCTCATATTTACACTAAAATTAGCAGAGGAAAATAAAAATAGTAACATCTTCACAATTTTTATAGGTACAATTGATATTGACACTGTCTAGTATTCATGTAGATGCGAAACATGTGAAATTAATTCTTGTTTTCTCTGCTTCATAAAATTACACGCATGAGTCTGAATCCCTTATAATACAGATGCAATCGATATTGACGCTATCTAGTCTTCATGTAGACGCGAAGTGCGTGAGATTGATTCTTTTTTCTGCTTCATAAAACTACACGCATGGATCTCTATATTTCCTTTACTTTTACTACATAAAATTAGCGGAGGAAAATAAAAGTAGTAACATCTCCGGTACTTTTAGCAGCGAAGAGGATCCGAATCCCTTATAATACAGGTGCAATCGATATTGATGCTATCTAGTCTTCATGTAGATGCGAGGCACATGAGCTTGATTCTTGTTTTCTGCGTCATAAAATTGCACACATGGATATCTATATTTCCTTTACTTTTAGTAAAAAAAATTAGAGGAGGAAAATAAAAGTAGTAACATATCCCGTACTTTTAGCAGCGGAGAGGATTCGAATCCCTTATAACAGGTGCAATCGATATTGACACTATCTAGTTTCATGTAGAAGTGAAACATGTGAGATTGATTCTTTTTTCCTGCTTCATAAAGTTTCATGCATTGATCTCTATATTTTCTTTATTTTTACTAAATAAAATTAGCGGCGAAAAATAAAAGTAGTAACATCTCCACTATTTTTAGCAGCGGAAAGGATCTGTTATGCCATCATATATCCTAAGTGCTAATCCTCCCCATGGAGTCAATACGTGTCCCAGATTATTGGGGCTTTATCTCGACTCGACCCTAGGCAGGACGAGTCCCCATCGTCGTTCAGGATTAGCCTCTAATCCCGCTGTTGAGAACATGGACATCAACAGGATCCGAATCCCTTATAATGAAGAAGCGATATTAACGCCATCTAGTCTTCATATAGACGCGAAGCACATGTGATTGATTCTTGTTTTCTGCTTCATAAAGTTACACACATGGATCTCTATATTTCCTTTACTTTTACTAAATAAAATTCGAAAAACATTCAAATTAAAGTGTTCCTCTCTTTCGCAGTTTGCAATGTCTGCGAAGAACTTGAGGAACGTATTGATATGACCTCAATAAAACGAGGAGTTCTAGCGGCAGTCCCGAAGGCGACTGCCACTAAACACGGCAGGCGGCCTCATTGGACACGTAGTCCCCGGGCTAAATCCGATCATACCAAGCCTAAATCCTATCCCGAATCTAACCCCTAACCCTAAACCCAACCAATAAACGAGCGAGTGTCCAGCGGCAGTCGCGAAACAACGATTGCCGTTAGGCTTTTTCCAATAAAACTAATCAAATCTCATGTTTATCTGATTATCTGCACTTAAAAAGATATATTATTGCCACTAATTTTAATTGACAATCTAAGCAACTAATACAAATCAAATCTTTTATCTTTATCTTTTTATACATACACTCCCTTCATCTATAAGTGTAAGATCGAACCTTCACCAAGTGTTGTGCCTAGAACGAAAGCAATTAAAGCTTTACTTAATACTCCAAAGAAGTAGACGCGTGTTTGAGCTCTGTAGACCAATGCTTATTCTAACCTCAATTAATTGGATCATGGGTCAAATTTGGTTCACAATGTTGGTTCCAACAAAGACACCCATATCTAATCCACGTGAGTTAATATTCCCATGAAGTGAAAAATAAAGCAAATTGCAAGGAGAATCATTAGGGAAACTGTATCTAAAAGTGGAGTAGTCACTTTAAATTATTTTTTGTTACAATCATTGATTGCCTATTGGTCGTGTGATTCGTTCTAAATATAACACGCATCAAACTTCTTATAAATTGCACCCATTAGTTGCATTCAAAGAGAAGTCAAAATTATTCTAAACAGTTTACGTCCGTGATATAAGTAGTTGTCTCTATATTACTTTTTCATAGTCAACATGATCCGGATCCCAATTAGCATAACACAAATTTGCAAAAATATGAGTTATATTGTGAAATTTGGAAGAGCACCGTACACCAATTTAGTCCAAGAATTGGACAATTAAGGGTTTTCTTGTGGTTGTGACGACCATAGGAGATAGCTAAAAGAACTAGACACTCAGGAAAGAGCCTTGCTCTATTGTTTGTCTCTAATTAATTTTTGTTACCGCCTAGTTAACAACTTGTCAGGTGATCATAGATACAGGCGCCTAAATGATTCTCTTCGCTTTTTTCTCCCTTTAATTGCAAAACATCACTTATTATTTTAACTTATTGTACTTGATTGCTGAAAAGGCCGCACGACGAAATTGCAGTAAATTAAACAAAAGGATGCCGTTCATTGAGCTAACGAAGCTAACTTCGACTGACTCATTCTTGAATGGAGTAAACTATTAAGGTTAGAATAAGGGCGGGTCTATTGAGTCCAAACACGCGTCTATTGCTTGCGAGCTCCAGTACTATTTCAGTTTTACCTTTTAAAGGGGAAAGTTATAAGTTGTATGCTTTATGTTAATTTAAAAAAAAAAGTACTGCTTTTTTTTTTGATAAACAAAAACTTAAAACATAAATAAAATTCCATAAGTTACAGATTTTTGCAGGCTCTTGCTTCAAATAAAGCGAGAGGAACATCAAGAATATCAAAGGAACTTCCAAGAAGTTCCCTTGGAGAGCTTGTTAGTTTTTCTCATTTTTATATTTTATATATCAAGTTTCAAGAAACCAAGATTGATATTTCAAATATTTCGCGTTTGCCAGTGGAGAATGAAGATTAGTCTGCACCTAAAATTTTAGGACAATTAGAAATTAAACATATTATACTTTTTCCTATTTTGCACTCATATCTCCTCAGTTGTTTCTAAGAGTAATTATATACCCTAAAATTTTTGAATTTCACTTTAAATCGTTTAACAAGCAAACATAAAAATTTTCTCTTGAATTTCCCATGTGACACTCATAAGCTAAATTTTAAACTTTTAAGCCATTAAAGTTTTATTGAATTTATTATTACCCTCTTAAATTCTATTTTAAACTATAATTGAGTTAGATTTAAAATAGAATTAGGTGTATTCAAGAAATCAAGTAAATAAAGAGGAGAGGAAACTAATCATAGCAGAACTTAGCTGAGATTGAAGCACATCATTGTAGATAACAAAATATGACAAATAACCTCTTTGCCCTAATTTATTATCTTTTCTGCAAGCAAGAATTCTCTTACTGTAGTTTTATGCGGAAGTGTCATGTTATCTTTATGCCATGCATGACTAATGCAACAAAGAATGCCATTCTTAAACAAGTGTATAAATATTTAACCTATTAATCCAAAAATATATTATTTTAATTCATTATCAATGCCATAAATCTCATATCATAAACTAGAAAAATTCAAACTTTTAAATGTGTTTGGTATTATAACGCCTTTACTTAATTTGGTTGTAATTAGAGAGGGAGAGAGAGAAACCCGAAAGGGTGGCACACCTGGTTAGAGGGGGTGTGCTGTGGGGGGGAGGAGGCGGGGAACCCGTGTTCGAATCCCCCACCCTAAAATCCTTTGGGCCAGTGTCTGCCTAATTAACCTCACTAGGCCCGAACAGTGGACGTAGGTCCCAGGTCCCTTAGGTTGGGGATGAGAATTGGGGAATTTGCGAAGGCCACCATGCCTCGAACCCCGGGTCTCCTCCTCGCCTGCTATAAGCGACCTGTGGCTGAACCACTGGGATACATCCGAAAAGAGAGGGAGAGAGAGTCTAATTATTCCAATCTTGACTCATATTCTAGGAGATAAGATAAGACTACGAGTCCAAATTCTCTACAAACTTAAATATAGAGAATTGCTTCAGTTGGTTATATGAGTGAATAATATTGATTAATTCATTCACTGAACACTATAATTAAAAGTTTTTTTTTTAAAATTTCATGTAAACAATATCCTTTATAGAGTCCACTGAATGAGAGGGTGTTATTGCTGAGTTGAAGAGATTCTTCACAACCAATGGTCTATAGAATTTCTATCTATGAGACTATATATCATTCTCACTAGTAATAATATTTTTTTTTATGATAATAGTGATTTTCAAGATAATAATGAAAGATAATGTGAGGTCGTGTACTAACTCTTGAAATTAGAATACACAAAAGAATTTAGGATAAACGGACCGCTCTAATTAAAATTTGATTTGGAAATAGCCCCTGGTTTCACGTATGCCTCAAAGAAACCAGCAGCGCTGAGCGTGATACCTACCCTTTTCTACTCTTTATAAACTTGGGTTCCTCCTCAATATCAACTCCTACAGAACCTCACAGAGAATCGAATCACACAACCCAAATTAGAGCAATATGTGCAATTCTTCATTTTCTCCTTCAACCTCTTATTCAAACCATTATCATGGTTCAAGAGTGATTAGAAATCCCAACTCTTCAATCTTCTTTTGTGACCAAAGCTCATCAGATGAGAAGCCTCAGCGATATTTTCTTGACTCCTGTTTCCTCTGCAAAACCCAGATTCATCTCGGCGATGATATCTACATGTACAAAGGAGACATCCCTTTCTGCAGTGAGGACTGCAGGCAAGAGCAGATCGATATCGACGAAGCAGAAGAAAGGAAGAACAAGTTGTCCAAGAAATTGAAATTGAAGTCCAAGATTAGTGGTAGTAATAATAATACTTCTGAATCTTATGAGATTCACGTGAGGACTGCTGAAGCTGTTATTGCCAGATGAAAGTAATTACCCAATAAAACTATAAAATTTTGGATTTTTTTTTTTTGGAGAGAGGAATCAAGGGTGAACCCAAAAGCAAAAGGAGAATTTGGGTTTGCGGTTCTTAATTTCTGTATAAGATGCAGAGGAATGATGAGTAAATTTTACTTTCATCTGGTTCTCTTATTATAGAGCTCTCGCTTAAGAATTGATTAATTAGTAGCTTTTTTTTAAAAGTTTCAATCATTTTACGTATTCTGGGCTATTCTCAGGTTTCATTTCAGTGTTCAAATTTGATGCCAAGATCAACAAAGAAGTTTCTCGCTTGTTTTTGGCCTCTTGCCAAAAAAAAAACACTCTATTAAATTTTGTTAAGGACAGTTTAAATTTTAGCATCGGGATGAAATCTTAACATGAACGAGAATAACGGCTTATTTTCACTTTGATACCATGAAGAAGTTTACCTATTTTTATCATTAAGATATCTTTTAAACTACTTTTCTATCACTTTGATGCCTAAAAGTTTAGGGCTCATTCACTTTGACACCGAACATTAGTGGAATGTTTTACTGTGTTAAGATAAAAAAAAAACACGAAATTAAATAATCACAATAAAAGTTTAGGACTCATTTCACTTTGACACCGAACATTAGTGGAATGTTTTACGGTGTTAAGATTAAAAACACGAAGTTAAATAATCACAATAAACTCTCTCCCCCCATCCAAACAATTCATTTGTTCAGAACTGAGATTTAGTCTCTCCTTCCCCAAATTCGCTCAAAATAACCAAACTCTAGGCTTAGCCGTACGGAGATCCTCCACCAAATACAAATTCTAGATGAACAACGAAGAAGTTATTGTTCATAATTTTCAGTAATTTGAGGGACTAATTTCAAAATATAAAAGATTTAAGGGGTTAATATCGGAAAAACCCATTTAATTTTCTTTAAAAATGTTAGCTAAAACACAGAAACCGATATCAAGATTACACATAGATAGATTTAAAGTGGTTCAGAGCAAATCCTATGTTCACAAGCACAGTATATGTTGTTACACTAATTCAGAAAAGACCCTATGTTTACGAGCATAGTATATGTTGTCTCACTAATTCAGAAAAAGAGACACATCAAAAGAGATCCTGAGATCTAAAAACCCTTCCTGACCGATGATAGCAATTTCAAAGCTCAATCCCCGATGGTTGGAAACAAACTTGTATCTCAAGGATTGTTTTCCATTACAAAATCTCCCAAATACCCCTCAACCAGTTGGATTAGGTCATACCGGAGAGACCATTATCTTATTAACAGCTGTTAATTTGTCTAACGGGTCGTTATAATTCATTTTAAATATAGCACTCATCATACCCCCGATCAATGGCACCCATTTTTAACTTATACTCAAAGACAAATCACAAAGACCCACTAAAATAATATCAATGGTAGCTATTACTAAGTTAATAACCATTATATATATTTTTTTAATGGAGAGGATCTGAATCGCAACAAGTTCGGATACATATAAAAAGTGAACTAAAACTAAATTGGAGATAATAATTGATGGATAAGGATCAATACAACCCACCATTAGTAGAATTGTTATAAGAGTTTGAAGAATCGTTTGTATATTAGAAATTAATTAATTGCAAAAATTTGTGATAATCCTAATCTAATTAGTTGTTGAATTTTATAATATAAGTTGAGTTAACATACTAAGATTTTTGATCAAGAGTTATTTTTTGAGAGAATAATAAGAGTTATATTAAATAAATTTTTTTCAATTCACACTATCCGATATCTATATGTTATACAAATCTTCAAATTCGTTTGAAAACTTGTGGTATATTTTGATTGTAGTAATAATATACTTGTAAGCTAACTACAATTAAAAAGAACCTGCACGTACTAAGCTAAGAATCATGATTGCTATGTACATGCAAATTTTTTTACTACATTAAATAACAAATACTTTGTCTAGTGGTAGAGAGATGCAGTCCCCTTAATGATTCCCTTTGCTTTATTCTCCCCCTAATTGCACGATATTACATCTTTCTTTAACTTGTTACCTGTTGATTCTCAATAAACTAAATGTAGGTGCCTTTGTTTGAGCCAACATCCCGAAGCTAACTTAGACTGACTCATTCAGCTATAGAATGAACAAAGGTTAGGATAAGCGTGGTTGTATCTAGTCCGCACACATGTCTCAAGCCTGCAAAATTATTTGGTTATGTTTACTATTTATTTTACTTTTTAAAAGAGCAAAGTGCAAGCTACGAATTAAATAGGACTAATAACGACGAGGTGAGGCAATCTAGTGACAAAACAAATTTAAAATGAAAAGTATATGACTAAAAAAATTAGGCTACGGTGTGGGAGAAAAACGAACCAACAAATTGATTAATACTTTAATTTGCCGACGAATAAAGGTTCGCCCACAGCAGAGGGGCTGTTGGGTACTGAGGTAACAAATGTTTAGAGGTGGGTATGTGCCTCACGTGTCCCCGTCAGCTGCGCCTCATCGGTCATGACTCGCTCTACCTTCAGATGCAAAAAATTATTAAGGGATATTTTAGAAATTTGTTAACGGATGCCCTTGGTGAACAAATACTCATCGCCTCGTAACCACATACTCGGTTTTGGGATTTCATGCCCTCCTAAATTTTATAGAAGTATTCGCTCACATGCATGCGGTTTTGAAACGATTTTGTTCTCTTAAGCCACTCGTTAATTAGAAAAAAGAGAGAGATGAGTACGAGTGGGGCTCAATGTACCCCTCTAATTCTCTAACTTCTCTATCTATCTCTTTAATTACTAGGGCTGTCCAAACGGGCCCTTAGCGGAAAACCGGGCGGGCGAGCAAAGGCCACACCTTGGGTGGATGGTAGGGTTGAGTCCAACTGAGCGAGTAGAACTGCCGAGCGGCAATTTTAAAATTTTTAATTTTATTATTATTTTTGCTTAAAATTAAGTTTTTTAAAAATGAAATTTCAAGAGCAATTAAAAATAAAATATGCCAAATTTTGATAAAAATCAATCATACTAAGTGTTTAATAAGTAGTAGAAAATTATATTCTATTAATATCTAGTTATATATTATATGTAAGTATAAATTAATGACCATATCATACTATAATTATATATAGTATACATTAGAAATATATATGTAAATATATATAAGTATATTAGAAATATATATGTAAATATATATAAGTATATATTAATGACAATATACACTTAAAAATATATATAAATATACATTAATGACCATTTTATACTATAATTATATATTAAAATATAATTTTATATATATATATATATATATATATATATATATATATATATATATATATATATATATATATATATATATATATATATATATATATATATATATATATATATATATATATATATATATATATATATATATATATATATATATATATATATATATATATATAAAATTAGTCCTGGTGGCGGAGTGCATGAGGGGACTGACTGAGTCTGGCCGGCCAGATTCCCGGGTTAGCCTAAGCGGGCAGTCTCAGGGTCCCTGGCCAGACACAGGGCCGGCCCGAGCCTTTGGCCCACTGATGCCCTACTCTTTACTAATTAAAGAGTAATATGGGGCACTCGCTCATAAGACCTTATGTTTAGGAGAATTTAAAAAAATACCATTTTGAAAAAAAAAAATATTAGCAAAATTGGCATTTTTAAAAATATTTAACAAAATCGATTTCTTTTTAGCCACATCATTTCAGTTGGCCAAAAAAAGATCGATTTTACAAAATACAGACTTTAAAATACACGGGACCGCTAGTCTCGTGTAATTAGAGGTCGCTAATTATGGTTAATCTAAAATGGTAGTCCCGTGTATTTTGTGCTGAAATGGTTAAAGTTTAACTAACGAGAACTAATTATATGGAACTAACCAGTCCCATGTATTTTAAAGTTGATATTTTGCAAAATTGACATCTTTTTAGCCAGCGGTGATGACGTGGCCAATAAAAGGTCAATTCTACTAATATTTTCACAAAATGGTTGATTTTGCTAATTATTTTTTAAAAATTATCTTTTTTAAAAAATTCTCCTTTTATTTATATGGATTTGATTATGAAGTTATAAAAGCATTTTTTATTGCCACAGAGCATCAGCCTCAACTCATCCATATTTTTAATTAACCATCTCAAGATCTTAATATTTATTAAAATACCCTCAAGAAACACACTTATTTCTTTGTTATTTTCTGAAATTTAAAATGTTTAAAATACCATCTCAAGTGTTCTCGAAAAGTTGGGATGATTGTCATTGCTTGAACTGCTATAAACTTCTACCGCTACAACTAAATTCGTAAAAAGATTGCCTTTTATAAGGCTTACAATGAAAATCAAAGAATTACAACTTTAACCCTAAACAAACACGAGGATCTCTATTTTACCGGTCCTCGCCATGGGATTCTTTGCCTATGCCGGGATGTATTCCGTGGACCACCGCTGCGATTCCTTTCCCAAGTGTTGATCGAATGAGACTGATTCGATCTAGATCTAAAATCCCTCCTTTTACGGGAATTCTTAGATCGATCGATCGAGATCTAAACGAATACTGAGATTAATTCGCCAAGGAACTAATCAACGAGTGAACGAGATCGCCAAGCTTAACCAGTTATTTCTCTTCGATCAAGGCCAAGCTTGATCCAAAGGATGGTTTGTCGTTGTAGATCCGATCTCGAAAACTTTGGATCTCGAAGTCGCAAATCTCCCCGCAAGTCTAGATCTTGATCTCCTCTCCCTTGGAAATTCTCTAACTCTAGGCACACACAAGAGTTCGGCTATCTCCTCTGCTTTTATCTCTCGCCCACCTCTGAAAATGAAACCCTAGCCACATTTATAGATGCAAAGAATGGATGCAATAAATCGCAAAAGCCCATTCGCCTTGGTGTCTCGCCTGTGCCGAGACATTTCGGGTGTCTCGCCAGCGAGATTTTATGGTCTCGCCAAGCGAGACACCATCGGGTGTCTCGCCGGGCGAGACACCTCTGGTGTCTCGCCGGGCGAGACACCTCTGGTGTCTCGCCTGTGCCGAGACATTTCGGGTGTCTCGCCGGGCGAGACACCTCTGGTGTCTCGCCGGGCGAGACACCTCTGGTGTCTCGCCGGGCGAGACACCTCTGGTGTCTCGCCGGGCGAGACACCTCTGGTGTCGGTTTTGACCGAAGCGCTATGGCTTCTCTCGCTGGTTTTCCGAGCTTAATTTGAGGCTTCAAAGTTGGTTTATCCCTTCACTCGCGACTCATGGCGCATCGGTTCACCAAGGTTCCGGATCACCGACACCGTAGGAGAGAGCTCTTTCCTGTATGCCGCCTCGACTATGGCCGCTGCCCTTGATTCTCGGCCCGCTAACCGGCTAGCGGATCGCAAAACTCAGAGGGCGCCTTTGAGGAGAGCGCTTGCATGATTAGTTTAGTTGTAATTATTATTATATTTGTTATATTGTATAATAATAATATTTCGTGTAGTACAAAACGATCAAGACATGATCCGAGTTGGTTAGTTAGATCGCCGATGAACGGTGGCCCTAGGGATGGTAATCGTTATTCCTAGTTTTCTTGGCCACGTAGCATCCCATATGTGGTGAGACCGATCCCTTCTTAAGTGCCGAGCGAGTGAGTGTTATCAAGACATTGCAAGAGTGGTACGGTCGGATGTCTCCGGTCGATTGAGTTAGTTGATAGTGCCGGCGCAACCTCTGCTTCTCCATGTTGGCACATTTGGATTGGCGATGCGCTTTTCGTCGGCGGTGGCAGCCGACACAAACTCCTTTCACATGCCGTTCGGGAGATGACCATCATGATGCATGATGTCATATATGCGATGGGCGGAGGGTTGATTCTGCGGTGCCTGAATGCAGTGAAATGCAGTGAGCTTATGGACTTGTTCGAAGTTCGATCGGATGTTGAAGCGAACTTTGCCGCTGGTAGAGTTCTAAATCGACGGTCATTAATAGATGCCAGTCGCGGTGATCGGGATGATATAGATCGGGCGATAGGATGGATGCAGTTCTTGTCGGTTCCACTTTGTTTGTTGAAAAGAGTGGTGGGAACGGGATTTTAGCGTCTTGCCTCCATGAGCTTAGGGGCGGGTTGGCCGGTGTCGACGGTTATTCATGGGGATCGACTACGTTAGCCTATTTGTACCGTCGGCTAGGCATTGCGATGGGGAGATTGTGCGTGCATTCTTGGGTTGCGACACACTTGCGTGTTGGATTTATGAGTATTTCCCATGCTTTACCCCAGTAGCGAGCAGTTACCTACCAGGCGGTGATGGCCAATCGATACGTGGGATGTCCGCCGGAGGTGCCACGGATAGTCGGCTAGTTTTTTTTAAGTAAGCGTATTGACTCGATGTCTGGGTGGAGGTAAGCGATTCGTTTACATATATTGAACTTAATTTTAAATAAATATATTATTTGTACTAATTATATGATCTTGTTGAAGTTATTAACACTTATTTTCGTTTGTTTATGTTTGCGGTGATGTGGTTGCCTTATGGAGATTCTCGGGCTAGAGTTGTGCCTAGGGCGATCTCTGACGGCTTCATTCGGTTTAGGGATATTGTTGAGCCATACATGCCCGGACGAGTGCTACGTCGGCTCGGCTATATCACGAACCATCCCTCGGGCTATTATCGACCGTCGCATGCTTTTAGGAGTTGGCGCCAAATGCGCATAAGGTAGAGCATCCGGCGTCCTGCGAGAGGATAATTGGGTAGGCTTCCGTATTCGTTAGCCTTCGTCTAGAGATGTATCAACCCATTCCCATCGATCATTCAAAGATGTGCCGAGGGTTACTTAGCTTGGTACTACTATTACTGCATCTGTCTTTGCTGAATGAGGATCGTGATGATGTGGCGCTTCCTTCTCGATCTAACGGTGACTATGTAAGTTGGTTAATAATTGTGTTTTAATTTAGCCGATTTTTAAAATATTGAAAGCATTTAATGTTGTGTGTGTTTTTTTTCATTTTTCTTTTAGTGGGTCACCGCTTTGCTCGATTACAAACAACGAATCGAACTTTACGGAAGTGGACGAAGATGGGCGGCGCCACATATGGCGAGGTGGAGCAGTTCATGGCGGATTGGCATTTGGCCAATTGAATCTTTTGTTTTGTAAAGATTGTATATTGTTCAAAAACTTGTAGCATTAAAAGACTTTATAGTCGAGACTTATGCGAAGCGTGTTATTAACCTTCGATGTAGTTCAAATCGTTTAGCTATTATTATCTAAAAACCTTGCTACTTATTATAAGTTACTAGGCTGTTATTAAACTAATGGGCGCTGCGGGCGATCCTATCCCATTGATCTCTCCTACGTTGATAAAGTCTATCCCAACCATCAACGCTATCTTCCCCTGCTTTCAACCATGTGCTCGCTATAGGGGTACAGGAAAACTGGAGCCAAATCAAGACGAATAAAGTGATGGAGCGAATTCCCTAAGTGAGCAATCACCATCTCACGTTACGGCGAGTTGCAACTAAGGGTGCAATGGCAACATAGTAAGACATGCATAATAGTTGGTCCCTCCATTGCGAACCCGTAATAAAACAACGCTGCGTTATAAATCGTAGCAATAGCAAATAAGTCCTCGGGCTGTCATATAGTGCTCGGACCACATCCCGGCCCACCTAAGCGTTCGATTCCTTGGTGATCCGTCCAACGTACACCCTCGCGTAGAGATCACGGTTGCAAGAGATTTCGTTTGCAATGTGATTTCGTACCTAGTAATAAAGTTAAGTGCAAATAAATAAAATTAATCAAACTTATATCAACCTAAGAATTAAAAATGAAATTTTAGAAATACGAGGTATGGGCAAATAAGACTTACGATGCGCCACTTTGTTACATCGCCATACAAATAGTCCGCTAGAACGCGGAATCCACAATTCCCGTCTCCAAGTACATCGAGATATCCAACAACGTACGGCAGAATTACTCCCACGATCTTGTCCACGTGTTGATAGTCATGGATATCAGGCCGCCCACCATCTGTAACATTAATTTTACTTATTAATATTTACGTAATTATGAGTAACGGTAAATTAAATAAAATATCTTAATTTATATTCGTACGTACCAGTTGTAGGCATTATGGATGGATGCGAGACAGCCCGACTAGTGGGCGAACTACTTGACCGACCATGTCCGACCCCTCGGGTGTACTCCCACCTACCGGGCTCCGCGTCTGCGTCGATGTACTCCCCTGGGTGACCTCTTGGGTTCGTCCTCTCCTCCGGTTCACAAAACTTCTTTGCTCGAGGTGAAGTTGATCGTTGATGAGAAGAGCTATGTTGCGAACAAGCTGCGGGATCGCTCTCGGTTGGCTTCGTGAACAAGTGTCTTGAGATGCAGGTGGTCCTCGAAATATTAGTACTTAGTGGGTCTAATCGGTCTTGCCCAACCCGATCTCAAGTCTTCCAAAATATGTGGATCGTCGAGTACGATCGGGGTCTTCTCGACGATAGCTCTCTTGACTCCTTTGTTTGGGTCGAAATTTATTTCCATTGTAAAACTTGAGAAAATTACACTTTTGGTTCTCGATTACAAAGAAATTTAAATAACTCTCTCACTTCGAGCGAAGACACTACAAGTGTAGATCTCCGCTTTTGTGGGACTTTGCACTCTTGGGGGCAGCGTAATCCGTGGACTACCGGCGGCGATCGTCGAATCGGCGGGGTTTAGTTGATGCCGCAAAGGAAACAAGAACTTAAGCAAATATCTTAGCAAAGTAAGATATCTACTCTTCTCAAGAATAAGTCAAAGCTTAAACTCGAGGAATCTCCGTGTGGATCGTGTTCTTGAACTCCGAAGCTTGGATCTCGATTGCCCTTTCGATAGCCGACCCCCACTGCGTGGGCGTAGGAGGGTATTTATAGTCTTTGGGAAGCGTGCCCTCTGAAGAAACACAAGTGTCATAAGTGCTTGACATTTATAGTTAGGCGGCGGCTGGTATCTCGGCGCCAAGGCTACCTAAACTCCTTGCTGGCGAGTGATCTTGCTGCCTGCCTCGGCGAAGATATGAAACGCCTGCATGGCAGCGGCGATTAATCGTCCCTCGGCTGTTGTAGCGGTTTTGCTGCTTTTAGGCACGATTAAATGCCCTAAAATCACGCTTAGTGGGTATTTTCAGCGTGTAACCGCCCATTAAAGTATTTGAGCGTCTCTGCGTTGATAAAGTCAAGTGGGCCCCACCGGCATTGATTTAGACCCTTCAAGAGCTCGTTTCAAGTATTACGGGTGTCGCCTTTGGCGAGACACAAATGAATGCCTCGCCTATGGCGAGACACATCAGGTGTCTGCTTCGTGGCGAGCCACAACAAAGTGTCTGCCATGGCGAGGCACAAACAATGTCTCGCTTGTAGCGAGGCACACAACAAGTCTCACTGGAGTGGCGAGGCATAAATAAGTGTCTGCGCTAGTAGCGAGAACAAGGCGAAGTGTCTCGCTTATGGCGAGGCACAAACAAGTGTCTCGCCTTGTAGAGACACAATCTTCCCATGTGTTGACTTCTTGAGATTTGACGACGTTGTCCTTCGATCTTCTCATAATTTAGTCATATTTGAGGTTCTTGACAATTTTGATACCTCTGGATACCCTCCAAAGTTTTCAGACTCCTCGTATTTTGTCGGGGTGCGGAATACTGGATAAGATGTGCCTTGCTTACGTTCAGCGTTGAACTTTGTAGAAGAGGCCCGTGTTTGCTTAGTTTCTCAAACCACGGTATGCGATGTCGCTATCCATATTCGAGTTCAATAAGCGTTGTAGGCGCATTATGGATGGATGACGAAGACTGCGCCCACTGGGCCGAACTACTTGAGACCATGTCCCGCGACCCCTCGGGCGTACTCCCACTCGGGCTCACGTCTCGTCGATGTACTCCCCCTCGGTCGACCTCTTGGGTTCGTCCTCTCCTCCGGTTCACAAAAACTTCTTTGCTCAGGGTGAAGTTGATCGTTGATGAGAAGAGCTATGTTGCGAACAACTGCGGGATCGCTCGGTTGAGCTCGTGAACAAGTGTCTTGAGAATGCAGGTGGTCCTCAGAAATATTAGTACTTGATGCCGGGTCTAATCGGTCTTGCCCAACCCCGATCTCAAGTCTTCCAAAATATGTGGATCCGATCGAATCCGATCGGGGTCTTCTCGACGATAGCTCTCTTGACTCCTTTGTTTGGGTCGAAATTTATTTCCATTGTAAAACTTGAGAAAATTACACTTTTGGTTCTCGATTACAAAGAAATTTAAATAACTCTCTCACAAACTCGAATGTAAGACACTACAAGTGTAGATCTCCGCTTTTGTGGGACTTTGCTCGTACGGGGGGCGTAATCCGTGGACTACCGAAAGGCCGATCGTCGAATCGACGGTTTAGTTGATGCCGCAAAGGAAACAAGAACTTAAGCAAATATCTTAGCAAAGTAAGATATCTACTCTTCTCAAGAATAAGTCAAAGCTTAAACTCGAGGAATCTCCGTGTGGATCGTGTTCTTGAACTCCGAAGCTTGGATCTCGATTGCCCTTTCGATAGCCGACCCCTGCCCAAGTGGGCGTAGGAGGGTATTTATAGTCTTTGGGAAGCGTGCCCTCTGAAGAAACACAAGTGTCATAAGTGCTTGACATTTATAGTTAAGCCTTGGCGGCTTCAGTACATCTGTAGGCCCTTACCATCACTGGCGAGGCAGTCTTGCATTTTACCTCGGCGGCGAGGCGTATAGACCTGCTAGCGAAGCGGTCGTCCTCCATTTGTAACGGTTTATTTGCTTTTAGGCACGATTAAATGCCCTAAAATCACGCTTAGTGGTATTTTCAGCGTGTAACCGCCCATTAAAGTATTTGAGCGTCTCTGCGTTGATAAAGTCAAGTGGGCCCCACCGGCATTGATTTAGACCCTTCAAGAGCTCGTTTCAAGTATTACGGGTGTCGCCTTTGGCGAACCTAAATGAATGCCTCGCCTATAGCGAGACACATCAAGGTGTCTCGCTTCGTGGCGAGGCACAAACAAGTGTCTCGCTTATAGCGAGGCACAAACAAGTGTCTCGCTTGTAGCGAGGCACCAACAAGTGTCTCGCTTATAGCGAGGCACAAACAAGTGTCTCGCTTATAGCGAGGCACAAACAAGTGTCTCGCTTATAGCGAGGCACAAACAAGTGTCTCGCACTGTAGCGAGACACAATCTTCCCATGTGTTGACTTCTTGAGATTTCGACGACGTTGTCCTTCGATCTTCTCATAATTTAGTCATATTTGAGGTTCTTCAGCAATTTTTGATACCTACAGATACCCCCTCCAAAGTTTTCAGACTCCTCTGTATTTTGTCGAAGTGCGGAATACTTTGGATAAGATGTGCCTTGCTTCTGTTCAACGTTGAACTTTGTAGAAGAGGCCCGTGTTTTGCTTGTTTCTCAAACCACGGAGTGCGATGTCGCTATCCATATTCTCGAAGTTCAATAACTGTTGCATTTGTATTTGAATGGATTGAAATGTCAAGTCGATTTTGGACTAATCATCTTCATCTTGAAAGTCACCACTTGGGTTGTAATTGAGATGCCTTGAGAATCATTCGGAGAAAAGCGTCGTCACGGTTTTGAACATCGATTTCCGAAAGCTTCTATATGGAATATGGAACCCATTTGTTTTAAATATACCGCCTTGAGCCTCGAGTTGCGAGACGGTTTGGAATTGTGTCTTCTCTTGGAAAACTAACCCGTTGTGTCTTTTCTTGGGGAAAACAAGCCTGTTGTGTTTTCTCTTGGGGCTAAAACGAACCCCTGCTATCGAGTAGACCTCTCATTCATAAAAGGAATCGAGAGGATTTTGACCATGGTCCTAATCGTAGGAAGGTTTGACCGATAGGAATTTTGAGACAATCCTAATCGTAGGAAGGTTTGATCGCCAACTCGAAGTGGACCTCTCGCTCATGGAAGGAATCGAGAGGATTTTGGCCGTGGTCCTAATCAGAGGAAGGTTTGACCAGATAGGAATTTTGAGACAATCCTAAGCGTAGGAAGGTTTGATCGCCAACTCGAAGTGGACCTCTCGTTCATGGAAGGAATCGAGAGGATTTTGGCCGTGGTCCTAAGCGTAGGAAGGTTTGACCAAGATAGGAATTTTGAGACAATCCTAATCGTAGGAAGGTTTGATCGCTCAACTGAAAGTGGACCTCTCGCTCATGGAAGGAATCGAGAGGATTTTGACCGTGGTCCTAATCGTAGGAAGGTTTGACCAGATAAGAATTTTGAGACAATCCTAAGCGTAGGAAGGTTTGATCGCCAACTCGAAGTGGACCTCTGCTCATGGAAGGAATCGAGAGGATTTTGACCGTGGTCCTAATCGTAGGAAGGTTTGACTAGGATAGGAATTTTGAGACAATCCTAAGCGTAGGAAGGTTTGATCGCCAACTCGAAGTGGACCTCTCGTTCATGGATTATCCACCCCCAACTTTCTTTGCAAAACTGGGCTGCATTCATTTAGAATAGTTTATACTCATATTCCTATTGGAGTAAGAAGGAGAAGCAGTTTAACCTCTTGTACTCATCGGAGGATTTTCTCATTCGGCTTATTTCGGCGTTAAGACGCCGGCTTCGACCAAGGCTTGGATGATGGCCTTGAGAGCTAAGCAATCCTTAGTAGGATGGAGGATCCTCCTGTGGTACGCACAGTATTTAGGGTCCGAAGTCTTGTCAGCCTCCTCCTGATTTATAATGGTTGGCAACTTGATTTTGTTGTTATCAAGGAGGTGTTTGAAGATGATCGAACTTCTTCGCCTCCGAAGAGTATGTCCCGTGGATTCAGAAGCTTTTGGCGGTCGTTGTTGCAACGCTTGATCATCGCCAGTCACGCACGCCTCTTTCCTCTATAACGAGGAAAATTTACTGAGGGGTCACCGTCATTTTGCCTCTTTCTTTCTTCCTTCTCGAGGAAACTTCGGCTTGTTCTCCTCGTATTTTTAGGTCTTTCCATGTAGTTGGCGGACGACCCCATGACTTCCAACAATTTTATAGAAAGATTGTTGTGGCAAGTCTTCAATATGAACTCTTCAAGATTGGATCTCTGCATTCATAGCTTTTTATGAAGCGGCGCTAAACAAATCAATCGCTTTCTCCACTCTTCGCTTTTCATCCAAGAGGGTTCCAATCGAGACTTCGTGTCACATCGAAGAAGTTGTTGAGGAACAAGCTTTCCATATCATTCCAACAGTTGATGCTACCGCCTTGAGTCTTGATACCAATCGGCAGCCCCGCCAAGGTACCAACGAATGACCGAATCATCAAAGGCTCATTTCGAGATCACCCCAAATGTGATTTGAAGTAAATCGTGTTGTGTAGGTGACCCTCTCCGCCAAATGGCGGAAGTTGATCAAATTGAATTTCAAGGTAAGAAATTGAATCCCACTTTCTAAGATACTGACACGGATACCACCTTTTGACTTCTGTGTGGACATCAAAGCATTGATTTTATCTTTAAGCTCTTTCATCCTTTCGCCATCATCCTCCCCTGCTTTGGATTACTTCTAATAGGAAGAATTGGACCATTTCCACCTTGAGCACCGGATCGCCTTTCTTTGGAGGTTGATCAATGTAAATGTGTTCATCAATCTCCAATCGCTTTCTCGACATTATGGGCATTATGGTGGGTAACTCCACCTTGTTGACTGGATTCGTGGTGTTGATCGATCCGTGTTGTTGTGCAACCGTATGGGTTTGCAATTCCCTCATCTCATGCATGGCTAGCTCTATCTCGTTCTCATTTCGCCTTAAGCTCTTCTCTTTGCTTGGCTAAGGCTTCTTGTAACATTTGATCCGTGACATCGGAGTAATTACAAAAGCTTCTGCGGGATGGCGACCAACACTTGACATTGTGTCATCGGGCTATCGCCGAATTGATGTCGGAAGCTTAGTCATCGATGACTCTTCCTCATGCATCCTTCTATAGTCGATCGCGTTGGGTAGCTCGCAATTATAACCGAGACATTCTCGAGAAATCAGACCCAACCTTTCCTCCGTGAGTGAAATCGGGATCGCATCCGTCGCCGGTCCTTTCCCTTTGTTCACCATGTTGATAGTCGCCGGAAACTCATCAAATTGGATGGATGATCTCTTTCTTCTTCGATGTCGTCTTGGTGGCCCGGATCTTCCGTTCTTGTGAGGGAAGCCGTTCGAATCTTGAAGCTCTTTGTGGGTGAGTGTTAGGCTGAGCGAGACATCGATAACAACGCCTTAATCAATTTTGCACATGAGCAAGAACAATCTATTTCGTCGATCGTTTTCTTCGTGTGTTGCCACCCCACCGATATGTGGTTGGTGTGGGTTATTGCAAATAACATTTCCACCCCGGATGTAACTTGGTTCTTGACCGAGGACAAGTCTTCTTTGGGGCATCGACTATTGGAAGTTGCTTCGCATGAATAATAAGCGCTTGATCGCCTTTAGTGACTTTGCGAATCACACGCTTCGCTTTGTCTTTATCGCCAGACTCACGGACCCCTTAGGGATACTCAAACGGACGAACGGAAACTCTTTTAGTTTGGTATCCGATGTCTCAAGACATTTCAACATCATTTGGAATTTGGGTACGCCCCAACCCGTCGTTGTTTATGAATCGGGTGACCCAAATGTTCCATTCTTGGTGTTTTGGCTTTAGTTCTCGATGGTGGACCAAGGCGACTAAACACCGGGTTAAAGGCTTCTCGGTTGATGGATTTCCGGACTTAATGGTTGATACCTCACCGGAGAAGTGGAAGAAAGGGCGGAAAAGTCGATTTTTAATAAGGCATGGAGGATCGCCACTGCATGTAGGGCCAGGGACCGCGCCGCCAATTCGGGGACTGTTCGCTGAGATGGCTTTACACCGCCGTGCTGGCGCAGGCACTCTCAGATCGCTCACTGGCATGCGCTTTACATCGCTCTCGGGAAGGTTGTTGGCGAGGCAGACTCTTGAGCCGATTTTGATGTCGACTTCGGGACCCAAATCTTGCGATTTTGAGTCGATTCCCTGGTTGATTTCGACTCGCGCTTTGCGAATAATGGCACGTGATACGGCAACGCGCGTAACGCTTTTGGCCTCCTTCCTTGTCAATCGGGTCCTTTTGACGAGAACCCATTCTTCCTTGGGAAGATGGTTGGCGGATTGAGGTTGAGGCGTTGTAACTTGCTGACGCCTCTGATCACGCGAGTTCGTGTTGTAATGAACTCCGTCTGTTGATTCCATGGCCTTTGCAAGTTGTCGGGCCATCTTTTGACGTTGTCTCTGACGAGCCCTCTTCGTCAGAGCGGTTGAGATCTTGTTGAATGACTCTTTTTTCTGAAAAGAGTCAACTTGAGCAGAGCTCCCGGCTTTGAGATCCACCGGGGTGTTGTTGAGAGGGGAAATCGCCCGCCACAAGCTTAACGAGAATCGCTACATCACAACAGAACGAACCTCCCTCTTAGGAGATGAGATCCTCCGATGTTTGCGGGTGAGGAGGACTTCGATGAGGAAGAGGAGAGGTATTCTTCGAACTTGGCTTGATCGAAGAAGTAATTCACCATCGACCATGAGGTCGGCCATCACGCAGGTCAGGACACAACCATCTCGGCCAGACCGCTGGTCTCCACCGTGGTCGCCATCGTGTTTGGGTCGAAATTTGTTTCCATTGTAAAACTTGAGAAAATTACACTTTTGGTTCTCGCTATAAAGAAATTTAAATAACTCTCTCACAAACTCGAACGTAAGACACTACAAGTGTAGATCTCGCTTGTGGACTTTGCCTCGTCGGGACGCGTAATCCGTGGACCACCGAGCAGCGATCGTCGAATCGACGGGGTTTAGTTGATGCTTCGCAAAGGAAACAAGAACTTAAGCAAATATCTTAGCAAAGTAAGATATCTACTCTTCTCAAGAATAAGTCAAAGCTTAAACTCGAGGAATCTCCGTGTGGATCGTGTTCTTGAACTCCGGAAGCTTGGATCTCGATTGCCCCTTCGATGCCGACCCCACTTAGTAGACGTAGGAGGGTATTTATAGTCTTTGGGAAACGTGCCCTCTGAAGAAACACAAGTGTCATAAGTGCTTGACATTTATAGTTAAGCGGCTTTCGAGAGCATCTCGCGCCAAGTACCTCGCTCCGCTGGCGAGACAGTCGCATTTGCCTGTTGTAGCCAAGATATCGTGCCTAAGCTAGCTGGCGATGTCGTCCCTCCAGTTGTTATGCGGTTTATTGCTGCGCGATTAAATGCCCTAAAATCACGCTTAGTGGGCGTATTTTCAGCGTGTAACCGCCCATTAAAGTATTTGAACGTCTCTCTGCGTTGATAAAGTCAAGTGGGCCCCACCGGCATTGATTTAGACCCTTCAAGAGCTCGTTTCAAGTATTCGGGTGTCTGCCTTTGGCGAAATAATGCCGCTATAGCGAGACACATCAAGGTGTCTTCGTGGCGAGGCACAAACAAGTGTCTCGCCATGGCGAGGCACAAACAAGTGTCTCGCTTGTAGCGAGGCACCAACAAGTGTCTCGCCATGGCGAGGCACAAACAAGTGTCTCGCCATGGCGAGGCACAAACAAGTGTCTCGCCATGGCGAGGCACAAACAAGTGTCTGCGTAGCTGAACACAATCTTCCCATGTGTTGACTTCTTGAGATTTCACGACGTTGTCCTTCGATCTTCTCATAATTTAGTCATATTTGAGGTTCTTCAGCAATTTTTGATACCTACACTCACATGCACAAGGAATCTGATGCGTATTTTTCAAGACACATCCGCATCGATCATACACATCATCACCCAAACCCTCATCCGCTCGGCTCATCATTAAGTAGCATCAAGCGGTAGTGGGAAACACGAAATGTCAACCTGGAATGGAAACACCATATATTGGGCTTTGCTCTCAGCGTCTACATTCTTCAAGTGTGAACCTTCAAATCAAACATAAAATTTAAATTACTAATTATAACAATAATAAATACAACTAAAAATAATAACAACATTAATAATTGTAATTAATAAGTAGCAAATAATTACATTAATAATTCTAATAAATAAAATATTAAGCACGCATTCGACCAAGTTAGTTGAGAATCAATTTCCTTGTTCACTTTCTCCCATACATTATCTAGAGAACCGAGACGAAAGTGAAGCCATTGCTTTAACGAGGAGTGTGCACTCTCCACTCGACATGTAGTAGTGTTGCCAAAGTGTAGAACTTTGTTGGTCCAGCGCAATGTAACTTCTCCTTGTGCACTAACCATGTGCCCTCAAGATAAGATATGACACTTGATACCGCCTCACCGCCCATGTGCATCAACGCTATTTCAGATTCGATTCCGTGGGAGCTTGCATGATTCTTCTCCACTTGCCGCTCTTGACTCGCTCAAAGGTCCTATTCTTTCCACAAAGATTGTATACTCTTTCTTCTACATCCTTGTTGATGTGCTGTGTACTGAGCAAGTGGGCGTTGTTCCAGCCCATAATCGTGTCATCACTCCCAACTCCGATCGCTGACAATAGTTTCTGACGAAATCACCAAGCAAAACCTCAACTTATGCAACACCCAACGATAGCTCCTATCGGTCTCATCCTTCATAATTGCATATGCTATCATGAAATTCTTGTTACTTGGAGTCATCCCGATAATTTCAACCAAAGGAAACTTGTACCTTGGTTTTATAGGTTGAATCAAGCCAATGAACCAGTGGTAGGTTCGAGTAATCAGATCAACTGATGTGCCATAAAAAGATGAGTAATGGCGTGAGTCTCTCGGTCAAGATCCGCCCAATGAACATAATTGTTCTCCACAGCCTAGATGATAAACCGACCGACGACATCTCTATCCTCAAAACTAGCCTTTCGCAAATCTTCTACAGCTTGTACACATGTCTACTAGTAGGCTTGTCGTCCGAACTCGCCTCTTAATAGCCGCCAAGATATGAGCCGGTTTTGCTTGAGCCTGCATCATGTCCTTCACAATTTTTTCGATGCAGACTAAGTCCGCTCATCCGTCGATGTCCCTCGGGATAAATAGCCATCGCATGGTTGTGCTTACCTCTATCTCCGTGCTTTGTAAGAATTGCCCATCCACGGAAATCATAGTATTCCACCAATATCGCAAAGGGCACTTGCAAGCTTTCGCCTGGTATTCTTCCAATGGCGGAATCCAAGTTTCTCATAACCCCCGCATCGCTCACCACGGTTACATTTCAATACCTTCACCCGACCTCCTTTTTGTGCGAAGAAATAACTAACTCGAACCCATTTCTAATTGTCGTTTGTTTCGCCCAAGTTATTGCTTCTACATCGGTCCGAAAATAGGTTGAATTGACTAAACGTAGATTGTAATCAATACCATCGCCACCAAAATCTTCCAAAATCACCGAAAATGTAATTACAAACATTACTTAACCTAATTATAACAATAAATGGACAAGAATAGATGTTAAGGGATGTGGCGACTAGGAAGGATTACGCCGCCATGGCTCCTTTCAAGGAGCCATTTTCGCAGTGGTTTCAAGGAGCCACACCCATGGCCGTGGCGACAGGAAAGGAGCCACAAAGGTGTGGCTCCTTGAAAAGGAGCCACACTTTCAAAAGTGATTTTTGGGGTAAAATCTACCTCCTCTTCCACCATCTCCTGAGTTCTCGTTGTTCGACATTCCAATTTGTCGATAAACGAACTCAAATTTAGCTCGATCTAAAAGAATTTGAGTTAGGAGTTGGAAATTGCTTTGAGCGAAAAAGGGTTAGGAGTTGAGAGAGTAAAAGAGTGCAAAGGGTAAAATGGTCGTGCGGGCTGTAGGTGGTAATTTCGTATGATTTAGCAATTCACAAATTTTATAGAAGTATTCGCTCACATGCATGCGGTTTTGAAACGATTTTGTTCTCTTAAGCCACTCGTTAATTAGAAAAAGAGAGAGATGAGTACGAGTGGGGCTCAATGTACCCCTCTAATTCTCTAACCTCTCTATCTATCTCTTTAATTACTAGGGCTGTCCAAACGGCTCCGCCTACCGAAATCGAGCCCGCTGGCAAAACCGAGCCCGCACCGGGTGGATCGGCCGGCCCGGTCCAGTTCGAACGGGTCGCACGCCGGCCCATTTTTAAAATTTTTAATTTTATTATTATTTTTGCTTAAAATTAAGTTTTTTTAAAAAATGAAATTTCAAGAGCAATTAAAAATAAAATATGTGAAATTTTGATAAAAATCAATCATACTAAGTGTTTAATAAGTAGTAGAAAATTATATTCTATTAGTATATAGTTATATATTATATGTAAGTATATATAAGTATACATTAATGACCATTTCATACTATAATTATATATAGTATACATTAAAATATATATGTAAATATATATAAGTATATATTAATGACAATATACACTTAAAATATATATAAGTATACATTAATGACCATTTTATACTATAATTATATATTAAAAATATAATTATATATATATATATATATATATATATATATATATATATATATATATATATATATATATATAATATAAAATTAGAATCTTCTGCCGGGTCATTGCAAGGCCGGCGAGAGACTGGACTGCCCGGAGCCCTGGCCGGCCAGATTTCCGGGTTAAGCCCGGCCGCTGGGCCTCTGCAGTCTTGTCAGATGACCTACGCCCTAGCCTTGGGCCCATTGACGACTCTACTCTTTACTAATTAAAGAGTAATCTAGGGCACTCGTTCATAATACCTTATGTTTAGGAGAATTTTTTAAAAAAATACCATTTTGAAAAAAAAATATTAGCAAAATTGGCATTTTTAAAAATATTTAACAAAATCGATTTCTTTTTAGCCACATCATTTCGGTTGGCCAACAAGAGATCGATTTTATAAAATACAGACTTTAAAATACACGGGACCGTTAGTCTCGTGTAATTAGTGGTCGCTAATTATGATTAATCTAAAATGGTAGTCCCATGTATTTTGTGCCGAAATGGTTAAAGTTTAACTAACGAGAACTAATTATATGGAACTAACCAGTTCCATGTATTTTAAAGTTGATATTTTGCAAAATTGACATCTTTTTAGCCAGCGGTGATAAAGTTGAAAAGGTCAATTCGCTAATATTTTCACAAAATGGTTGATTTTGCTAATTATTTTTAAAATTATTTTTAAAAAATTCTCCTTTATTTATATGGATTTGATTATGAACTTATAAAAGCATTTTTTATTGCCACAGAGCATCAGTTTCCTCAACTCATCCATATTTTTAATTAACCATCTCAAGATCTTAATATTTATTAAAATACCCTCAAGAAACACACTTATTTCTTTGTTATTTTCTGAAATTTAAAAATGTTTAAAATACCATCTCAAGTACTTAATTCCATGAATTATGTTAATTAAGAAAAATAGTCCAATGAAACCATATTCACTAGTACCAATTTTCGTTATTCATGTAAATCATGTATATATCTAACTACATTGCATACAATATGATATTTGATTTATCCCTTTTTTTTTATCTAAATGGTGATTTTGCATTATTTGATCGTATATGATATTTGATTTATCCCTTTTCCCCCTAAATGGTGATTTTCCATTATTTGACGACGACTTTTGTCGGTGTGAACTTTTATTGCTTCTTAATCAAATTCCGTCCAACTAGACATAAATAGAGTTGCAGGAAATTGATATGTTGAAAGTGATAAATTTGTAGGTCAAGGGTGCCATCAAACCTAGGTTCACGTAGAACCCGTGAAAGACAAAGTGAGTTCTTATTGCGCCTCTTGAGTCTACTCTTCTCACCGCCAACGACCTGTTTCTATATTAAAACCTATTCAAAGGACGAATCATGAAAGACTTTAGCTATGTTAAGGACTTATACATTTCCGTCACCAGCAGCGTTGATTCTTGGGGACCAATGTCGACATCCATGGGGCCATTTTCGCTATCGTTTTCTTTTGGAGTTATTTCTCCTTGATCTGTAGATGAAAGGTATTGAAAGTGAAATCAGGGATTATGTGGCTTGTTTGAGAATCACTCTCAAGTATCGAGTTGATGTTATGCATCTTTATTAGCCCTTTGCACTGGGCTTATGTTGGATTCTGTTGGCCTGAATCTGGGCGAAATTTTGTTTAAGAGTTTCTCACATCCATTTGGGTGGGTTGTTCTAAAAAAAATATATGAGTTGAGGTCTAGCATCACATTTGGAGAAAAGTTCAATAAATATTTTGTTAAATATGTTTTTGACTCATAAATTTTTTATTTCTTAGTTTATTAAAGGTCGTTGAATCGCAAATTAACACTTGGATCTAAGCTAACTCATAAAGATTAACCATATTAGAACAACAAGTCCAGCCATATTTAATCATACATCTTTATTGTTGCGCCTGCGATACGGGACTAATGTGATTTCATGTCTTTGTTAGAGCCAACATTGAAGTACTACACATGCTAAGCAGATTTTTTTTTAATTATTATAAAAATCTCAAAACGAGTTAATAAGTAAGAAATTTTGACTGAAGTAAATTTGTTCATCTACCTTTCCGTTTAAGATATCTACCATGATTCTAAATCATATCCCGAAATATTTGGTAATCCAGTTAGAAGCTGCGATTATGTATGGCACAGATACGAAACATAACAGGTTGCGAGAAAAAGTAAAGTCTTTGCGTCACTTTTTCTTGCGACGGCGACTTGAGAGAGACCTCCACTTGCGACACTCCTCCATTGTTCTAACTGCTTCGCTTTTTTTTATTTCTAGGTGTCCCTTTTTAATTTGAGTACTGTTTGTAAATAGGGATCAATCATTCTTTTCAAGCGAAAAAAAAAAAAGGCAAAAAATGATCTCTCCTTTTTTCCCTTTACTTTTTGGCACACCTTAACGTGTTTATATGACCCGATTTAATCTTTGAGGCGCTTTCAACTTCACAAGTAAGATTATAAATGGAACAACTAAAGCTAAGGGTAAGCTTGAAAACTCACTTTTAATCAATTTCGACCTAAACAAGTTTAGTTCTGAATTCGGGTGTTGACCAAAACAAAAGCAGTTTAAGGTTAAAAGTTGGCCTGTCAGAATTGACTTAAGTTCTAGTCCAATTTTTTGCCAATTTGACTCGTGGGACTTAAATTGGTTTCGATCCACAAAGCTGGTTTAAACTAGGGCAAATGACACTTAAATACCCTATTGTTACACTAACTTTACACTTAAATACTCTGAGTTGTAAAAAGTAACACAAAAATATCCTAAGTTGTCCGCCGTTAGAATCATGTTAACACCGTTAAAATAAAATATCTATTTTATCATAAATACCCTCCATTGAAATGGTGATAATAAATTGAAAGGGTAGATAAAATTGTAATTAAAGTAACAAATGGGGTCAAGTGCTAAGCACATAAGAATATTCCTTAAAATATTCTAACATCTAACTAACGGAAGATTGCAATGTGCTACCTTTGAACAACTTAGAATATTTTATGCTATTTTTTACCATTCAAGATATTTAAGTGTAAAGTTAGTGAAATAAAAGGATATTTAAGTGTCGTTTAGCCTTTAATCTAAGACACTCTGCTAGTCAATAACGCGCATACACGTCTTTTGTCGATTTTTTGTTGTCCTTTCACATGACATCCTTTCACATATACATTTTCCTTACATTAATAAAGTGCATTCTCTATTTTAAATTGTCCGAAAGATCCATCCACTACACTAGAGTTCCCAAGTTGTCACTCACATTGAGTCTTGACAGCCCCTTCTCATGGACAAAAATTTTAACTCATAAAGTAATATCAACTGATTTTAAAGTGGACATAGGGTGTGTTGTTATTTCAGAAATCGCCGCGCTCACCTCGACCCCATTTTACAATATAGCCAAACACTAAATTTCTGATCAATGAGATTCAAAAAATGCTGCTCTCTTGCCCCATGTTAAAAGACACTTGCATTATCATGAGTAAGTTTTATAATCTATCAAATATAAAATCTTGTAATTTGTATATTCATCGTCGCAGTTTTCCTTTTATTTTATTATTTTTTTTTTATAAGATTTCAAAATGGAAGCTCTCATCTGTAAATACTACAGTAAAAATTAAAGGCAGTACTATGCTATAACGTAAATACAAAGGGTAAATCTGCGAAATTATTTTCTTGTAGAAGAAGAGAGGATCCAGCTGCCCACCGTGTATTGACTGCAAAGGGATCTGCCCGAAACAGAGTAACAGACGTACGGTTACTGCCCGTAGCGTGAAGACGAGGGAACCGCGACCTCGAACCTCGAGTCGCACCCCAAAACCCCACTCACTCACGCCATCATCGCTGGGGGCCCCACTCCACTAAAAACCATACCGTGGTGGGTCCCCGACTAGCCCCGAAAAAAGGAAATCCGAGAACAGTTCCAGGAGGAAAACAAAGGGCAGCCGTGGGTCCACCTGACGTCAGCATACTAAGTAACCGGCAGAATCATACTGTAAGGTTTTTGGGTACCGGCTGTGGCAGGTGGAAAGGGCCGAAGCAGGTGACGTAACGGGCATGTGGCCCTTGGTTGAGTGGGTGTGGGGCCGGCAGAGATCTAGGCGGTTCTCTATTGGAATCTGCATATTTTATTAAGGAGATTTTTTTTAAAAAGACCGTTTTAAAATAATTAGAAAACGACCTTTTGAATTGCAAAATCGACGAAAACACACGGACTACTAGTCGTGTTTAACATTCGCTATCGATTAACACACGGGACTACTAGTCGTGTGTTCGTCCTAATTATCTCACGGGTGGAAGATGACGTTGAAAACACACGACTACTAGTCCCGTGTTTAAGAGGTGATTAGCGATGTAAACTAGGCAGTAGTCCCGTATTTTAACATCAAATTTAGAACAAAAAGAGGTCGATTTTGCTAATTATTAAACAAAAAGGTCGTTTTTGCTAATTATTTTTTAAAAACGGTCTTTTTTAAAAAAATCTCCTTTATTAATTTTCACTAAAAACGGCTTTTTTTTGTCGTTATAATTACGCGAGTACTGTTGTGGGGACACCTGCCTGAAAAGTTTTCTTAGTTTTAGGAAATGGTAGTATTGTAATAAGTGGGATGAAATCACTGAACTGTCGTTTTTTGCAAATGTGTACCTTTTGTTCAGCCTGTCCTTTTGCTCATTAATCACAAATACCCTTCTGGCGAATTGTTTTAGCATATATTTCCTGCAGGAGTGTCAATTGCAAAATAATACTTCAAGCTAAAAAAATTATAGTTCAAGCTAAGAATTCATTTCTATAAACATGACAAACAAATATGAACCGTATATTAAAACTTAAATGGTTCATGATTTATCTGTACATTGTGTCACTAAATCGGTAGAATAAAAAAACTTGGCAAACTAATTATCTTATTCTTATGTAATTCATTGGTGACAATGATGAAAATCTAATTTACAAGTATATGATAATATCCACACTGTTCATATCTATCATACAAATTGTAACCTCAAGCGTGAATCACCAAAACTCAGATTTACTATCTTTATAGATTATCTATAACAACCTAGCACCTTTTGCACACATTCTATTTTCTAATTGATTAATTGTTTCTTTTATGTAAAAATGACGAATAATTCTAAGGACACTTGCCTTAGGCAAGCAAGCGTTCTTAGATACATAAAGGAGAAAATCCCCTAACCCTAACCCCACCCAAACCTAAGGCAGGTGTCCTTAGACGCATAAAGGGGAAAATCCCCTAACCCCGCTCAAACTTAAGTTTGGGTGGGGTTAGGGTAAAGGAATTTCCCCCTTTATGTGTGACCTTAGAAGGCCTCAAAACCGACCATCCATCAAATAAACAATAAAATTACAATATTTCCTCATTTACTTGTATGCGAACTCTTCCACATAATTAAAAAAGAAATGGGCTCAAGTGTTAAAAAGGCCAACCTTTTTCACTCAAGGTTTCTCAAAAGCAAACCAAAGAAGAGAAACAGTGATGCCCCCACTCTCAAAGCCAAAGGGATTCATTCTCATTCACATGTTCCAGAAAGCAAAGCACCCCTAGCTTCAAAGCCATTTTTTTAATTAAAAAACAGGAGAGGAAAAGAAAAAAAAACAAAAAAATAAAAAAATAAAAGAGTTTTCTCCCGCTCCTTTATAACCCCTCGCCTCCCCTTCTCTTTCCTCAAATTTCACAAAATCAATACGGCATGGACTCCGAAATCAACACCAACTTCTCCCCTTCGTCCTCCTTCGAGTCTCTCGTCTCCTCCGACATCCAATCCGGCGTCTCCTTCCCGAAATACCCCTCCCTGTTCCCCCACGGGAACAAAATGGCGGGCCACGGCCCCCGCTCCCCGCGGTTCTTCTCCTTCTCCGACGACGGCGGAGATGGGGCCCACCACTTCCTCGACTCCTGCCACCTCTGCAAGCGCCCCCTCGCCGGCGGCCGCGACATCTACATGTACAGGTTAGGCTCTTTTACTTGTGACGAAGTTACCCTTCTAATTTAGGGGGGTGATGAGGATGCTGATGAGGGTATTTTGGGAACTTGCAGAGGGGACACGCCGTTCTGCAGCGAGGAGTGCAGGCAAGAGCAGATCGAGATGGACGAGGCGAGCGAGAGGAGAAGCGTGATGGCTCAAAAGCAAAAGGCTAACAACCCCAAAAGCCCTTCCAAATCTGAGAAGATCCAGGTCAGGGTTTCGGGTACTGTTGTTGCGGTCTGAGATCCGAACCCGGCCCAATAAGAATTCTGAGGTATAAAAAAAATGAAGAAAGAAGGGGAATAAAAGTTATCCTTTCCCAGCTAAAGTTGAGTTTTTTTTTCCCCTCCTATGTTGATATATAGCGTTATGACGAGAAAGAGTTTTGGGAGGTGGGGAGATGGTCGCGAGGGGCTTTGGTGTAAATTTTGATATGTGAGGGGCTTTTGAGCTTTGTGTGTATTTTACTGGGTTTGTTCTGCCTGTGAAAAAAAATGAGAAAATAGAGCGACAAATAGTTGAAGACTTAATTTACGTGTTCTATTATGAGGAACTATAATTTTTAGATTGTTTCTTCATGAAAACCACTTTTATAATATATCAAATGAATAAAAATCATTGAAATTTTTTTCCTCAGTAAGCCGCTTTAGAAATAAGTTTAGTTTTCAATCAATCACTTTTTGTCAGATTCCACTCAATTAATATCTTAATTGTCATAATATTCTTATTAATTATACGCGTAGTTGGATTAATTATACGCGTAGTTGGGAGACACATATTGGGCATGCACAATTAATAAGGATAGTTTGGATATTAGTTGAATAGAAATTGACAAAAGTGATTGAATGAAAACTAAAGCCACTTATAATGATATAGATATAGAAATAACTTTAGGCGTGGTTTCTATCAATTCGCTCTATTTTAAAGGGGATTCTTATGAAAAGAAATAATAAATTTTATTTTTTAATTAGGATAAGAGTTGTTTTGTTTTTAATTTTAAAAATAATGAATTTCTGTTTGGCGAAAGTAGAAAAGAGAAATTGAACCCATATATTTCATCAGCAACATAAATAGAAGTTGAACATATATGCAATAGCTATAATCATTTTCTTTTCTAATCTTTTACACATTTTGTCAGAAAATAATTAAATTAAAACTCTGCTCATGTTGTTTTTTGTATAGAGATAAATCAATTTTGTGTAAGATTTTCTGATTGAGGGACCCTTTAACTCCTCCCTCCTCTTACTTGACAATTCATAATAATATTCTGAAGAGTACTAGCATCTATATGAATTAGTTGTTGTCCGAATAAAAAGATTGAATGTTTAATCATGGATTCCTAAAGGAGAATTTTTCAAAAAAGATATTTTTAAAAAATAATTAGGCAAAATCGACCTCTTTTTGACCATATTTTTAATCATCGATTCTGTAGAAAATCATTTTTAAAATACATCCCGTGTAATTAGTCATCCTTAATTAGCTTCCTATTCTAACGCCGACCTCCCCGCTCTCCACTCGCTCCCACACCTCCCTCGACCGTTTCTTTGCTGCTGCCCAACACTCTCGCACCGACTCCCGCCCACCACTCTCGCACCGACCCCCGCTGACAACGACGCCCTCATCGTCCACGTCAATAACTCAACCCTAACCAATAAAGGCATGAAAATTTTCTTTATTCAGTTGATTGGAGGAGGAGCTAGGGTTAGGGTTTGGACCTTAGCCTGGATGTTGGTGGCGACATTGGAGGCGGATCTTGGATCGGAGCTAGGGTTTCGTTGATGAAGGGGAGATCTTGGATCGGAGCTAGGCTTAGGGTTTGGATCTATGGTGGATTTTTGAGCTGCCAGATCTTGATCTGAGATTTGATTTTTTTTTTAATGGGAGTTGGAGAGAATGAGGAAGAAGGGAGCATGTGTATTGAGTAGGGATGGAATTGAATAAAGAAGGATTGCTTGTAGTTGCAGGGAGGTTGATGTGGACGATGCGGCCGTCGTTGTCAGCGAGATTGGTGCAAGAGTGGTGGGCGGGAGTCGCTGCAAGAGAGTTGGGTGGCTACAGAGTTGGCAGCAGAGATGCTATCGATCGAGGCACGGTAGCCAGTGGAGGATCGGAGAGCGAGGAGGTCAGCTGCTAGCGCTTTCTCTTCCTCTGCCGCCGCTACTTGAGCACGAGGACGAAGAGGAGGCCGGCAATGAATCAGCACTGTGTTTTCCGTCGTCGTCATTGGATTGTTTCCGATTGAGTTGATGTGAATGTGCATGGTCTTCTTCTTCTTGATCGAACTCCTCTGAGAAATCCATGGGGTTTTTTTTTCTCTTTGGAAAAGGGAGAGAGCTTTGAGTTAATTAACGATTGATTTTTAATTAGTGCTTGCTAATACACAGGACTACTAGTCCCGTGTATTTTAAAGATCTTTTTTTGCAAAATCAACTTCTTTTTTGCCACGTGGCAAAAAAAGAGGTCGATTTTGCTAATTATTATCTAAAACGGTCGATTTTGCTAATATTTTTTAAAAAGTGGTCTTTTTAAAAAAATTCTCCACTCCTAAATTAGGATAAAATAAAGATATCATCTTCACGCTTATCCTAAGATAATTTCCTTTTCTTACCGTCGCTTTATTCTTACCATAACATGTATAAAATAAAATAAAAATTTAAGCTTAAAACCTTTAAAATAACTTCAGAGCGAACTGATAAAACAAATAATTAAATAGGATGAATTGTGAATAGCTACTGACGGTTTTACCTAATATCTTATGGTAAACCATATTAAATTATCGTCGTACAACGATCAGTTCTCTCAAAACCATATGAAAGTTATATTAATAAGCAAGATAAATTAGATTTTCATTTTGTGTCGCACGTAAATACAACTAGCAATTGAACTGTAATACCAAAAACAACAAATTTTAAAAATATCTAATTTCCACCTATTGGTTCATAAGCAAGATAAGAAATATTAAATTTAATTTATGAATAAAAGGAACGAAAAACTTAGACTCTCCTTAATAACTAGGATAAACATGCAAGGTTAAAGTTATTTTTTTTTTTTGGTTACCGCATCCACTTCTATTGTATTATACAAAAGCTGTAATAAGAAAAAAAAAGAACGTGGATGTACATGTAACGCATCATTATCCTTTCAAAGTTATCTAACCCCAAACAAGCTCCTGAAATTCTGTTGGATTTCAGATGAAATTCTCCATGACCTCGTTTTATATTATGTTCTCTTTTTTTAATAAACCGAGATGCCCTTATTTCCGGGATTATTAAAATGCTCGTTTGAATATCTTTCATTAATATTACTACTGGCTTACTGGGGTGTGCGCCTTTTGAAAAATTTTCATTTGTGCATGTCTTTTTAACACATGATATATTAAGAAAATTCTTGCAATTTTAACAAGTTTCTCAATTTTCGAAGTGTTCAGGTCTTCACCTGGCCAACTATTGTAAAACATGTACCTTATTTTTGACCTATTTTATTTAATTTCCCCCAGCTAGATGGCACATCAAAGGATTCAAGTCAACTGATCAATAATTTCTGTACAATTTGCAGTAGGTGTAACAACTGTTTATTATGAGAAAACAGTGCCCAAGTCTTTGCGCGATCTGAATCATTCGAGAGAGACAGACAGACAATTTTGTCGAACCTACATGTGCTTGATTTAATTTCTATCGTTATAAAACAGTTGCTAGACCACATTAATTAAAATTTAAACCCTCATGCTAAGTGTGATTAAACATTAAATACTAACTAAAGAGACGGCGGTTAAGCCCGATGGCGGATTCATAAAACCCGCTACTTATTAAAGAGATCAATTAAGAACTAATCACAATTAGAATATTGAGATGCTACTATTAAGAAACATAAAGGACTAATCACTCAAATAGTTTGCAAAAGGTGGAGTTGTCTGCTGACGAGTATGGTAAGCTGAAACAGTATTTTGTTGAATAATATACAAGTTTTTGATGGATTCCGGTGATTTCATGTTGATATTCTCCAATAATAATAAAGGAAAATTGTCATTGCATGTACCCGAAAGCAATTGGCTGGCAATTATATGAAATGCACGATTGCATTGTTAAATGTCAAATAATTGTCTTATAATTCAATGAATATTTGTCTAAATATTCATCCAAATTCAATTCAGATGTTCATCAAACAAAATTAAACATATTCTGGTGTTTCTTAATTAGCAAATCAAACATGACAATTCAGACATCCCATTCACAAGATTATTTGTTAGTGCATTATCCATTTTACCTTCTAAAATTTTATTTTAGTACATAAATAATACTAGTGTTTTAGCCCGTGCTAAGCACGGTCTTACCGAAATTTATCTATATTTCGTCGTTTGTCAATCGCTCTCATCTAAATACAATTTTTAATATCTAACGACTCACCCCCGTTCGAAACACGTGAATCCCACTCTCACACACCCCCAATGAGGTTAGATAACATGTATCCACCTATAAATAACGATATTAAATAATTTATATAAAAGTTACAATTAAAATTATTATCATTCAAGCTAAATTATCATAATAAATGAATAAAATGTAGATAATCAAAATATCCAAAATAAAACATGAATGAAATTAAAATATAAGATAGTTTAATATTTCAAAACATTATTCGCAAATGATGCGTCACTAAAAAAAGTTCTCAAGCAATGAAACAGTCATAAGATTTAATAAGCAAAATACAAAGAAGAGCTATAATAATTTGTAATTATTTTTTCTCCGTCTTCATCCTCTTCTTGAAAGTTGAAAGTTCTGGTTCTTTGTCCATTTCTGCAAAATAAAAAACATGTTTATATACTGAATTTAACAAATAAAAATTATATATAAAAAATTATTACTTTATAAATAAACTAACCTGATTGCATCCTTATTTTTCCACTGGTTGTAGGAGGGGTTTTAAATGCAGAAGAGTCAAGTGTAGCAATAGGCGAAACATCTAAAATCTTTTTCTTGCCTTTGCTATTAACGGTGGATATCGGTGTGGATAAGTCAGGAGTTAATTCCATAGATTCATTATCAACAGTACCATCCCCATTCAATTCAATTGGTTTTTCATCCTGTGATAATAATACATTTGTCTTAGAACAACATGTTAATGATTTAATTTTTGTAATGATGAAACTAATAAAATAATTAGTAAACAACTTCTTCTTCGGATTTTTATCAATAATATTTCTAGGTGTCGATAAATCTTGAGTAAATTTTACCTTTCCGTCAGTTAGCAGTAACAACTCATTGAGTTTTTCATCATCCACGTCATCGTTAACGATTTTGATAGCAGTGTAGTCTTCAATGCATTTACTCGTGTTAAATTCTGTAACCTTGATATGGAAATGCATATTTCTTCCGATTAATTTCTTGATTGCAACTGGAAACTCCTTGTTGTCTGCATCCTGTATAAAATAAAATATATTAATTTTCA
This sequence comes from Asparagus setaceus, assembly GCA_012295165.1. Classification (NCBI taxonomy): domain Eukaryota; kingdom Viridiplantae; phylum Streptophyta; class Magnoliopsida; order Asparagales; family Asparagaceae; genus Asparagus; species Asparagus setaceus. The sequence continues at coordinate 23,184,248 of CM022701.1, forward strand.
ATTTTATTTATTAAATTTAAAATGTAATAAAATTATAATATAGATTCGTTGTAAATTACCAAACCCAGTGAAGATGCTAACTCTGATGGACCAATTTTCATCAAACGAAGAAAATCATGATGGAATATTACGAATGTTGTTATGCCTGTTCCATCCGTCACTTGTCAGGTAAGTTTGTACCTAAAGTTAAATACACATTTTCGTTATACATTGGTTATTCAATATAATTTTTATAAACTATAAATAAATTATATTTAAAAAAATTGTTATGGAATATTACGAACTCAGCGAAGATGCTAACTCTGATGGACCAATTTTCATCAAACGAATAACATCATTATGGAATATTACGAATGTTGTTATGCCTGTTCCATCCGTCACTTGTAAGGTAAGTTTGTACCTAAAGTTAAATATACATTTTTGTTATACATTGGTTATTCAATATAATTTTTAGAAACTATAAATAAATTATATTTAAAAAATATTGTAAGATCATATTTACCTTTCTTCTACATATTTGATTTCTTTCTTATGCCAATTGCAGTAAAGAACCCCATTAATCTCCTTCAACTTGTTATTGCAATCAGCATGAGAAGGATATCGCCAACCGATAGCTCCTCAATTCCCATTATTTGAGCATTTACAAAAAATATTTCTCCTAAAAATATTATAGATAAACAATATGTTTATCATCAATTTAATTATTAAAAATAACAAACTAATAAAATGCATGATAAATTCACTAAAATAATAATGATTAAAGTATATTGTGCAATAAAAATATATTTTATCATTGTTTCATATTTTCTTATATTGATATATTGTTAAAAACTATAATTGAATATATATAAAGTTTATAAAATAATTCAATACAAAAATAAATTAAAATTCACTTACATCGCCGTCATTCAATTCCTTTACTTCGAAAATGTCATCAATTGTACCATCGTCGATTTCAAATTTGACTTGTGTGCTTAGCGACCTTGTTCCAGTCTCAATAATTTGGTATTGAGTTGGCGCATCAATGTACCTGATTAAAGAGATAAGTAAAATAATCTCTTAAATTTATCATAATTGTGGAAATAATTTATGAAAATGTAATTATATTACGCCACAAAAAAATTTAAATTACCCTTGAGGTTGAACAACATCCTTGTTATCACTTAAATTTATATAAAACTTTGTAGCATACGTGGACGAAAGGCTTGTCAATCCCTTCACTGCGAAAAGGAAATTAGCAAAAATATAAGTTAATATTACGAATATATTAAAAATCATGCAAGTTTATAAGTAGTCATACAAATGTAAAATATCATATATATATATATATATATATATATATATATATATATATATATATATATATATATATATATATATATATATATATATATATATATATATATATATATATATATATATATATATATATATATATATATATAATTCATACCTTTAAATCTAGAGTACAACAAACCGGTCACAATAATAACCAATGAGCTTTGATTCTTCCGTTTTAATTTTTCCTCCGAGCACATGCTAAATCTTCCCACAAAGTGATAGATATAGTATTGAACCTAATAAAAGATAAAAATATATTCAATATTTATGTTATAAAATATATTTATGTATATTTCATATAAACAATAATAAAATCATAACTTACTCGTTATCATGCATTGTAAAGCTTCTAAACAAAACTTTTTTCTATTCCTGTCCATGCTATCAATCGCATAAATTTCATAAACTATTCTAATCACATCTATATAAGAAAATAAATAAAATTTAGTATAATTTAACATACATGATAAATATTGAGGAAAATAAATTTAATACATACCTATAAGAAATTCTTTTGAATCGATTCTTGATTCAATCTCTCCGTAAGGCGTAAATTGAATTTGTGTTTTTCTATATCATCGTCAAATAATTGTCTTATAATTCAATGAATATTTGTCTAAATATTCATCCAAATTCAATGCAGATGTTCATCAAACAAAATTAAACATATTCTGGTGTTTCTTAATTAGCAAATCAAACATGACAATTCAGACATTCCATTCACAAGCTTATTGGTTAGTGCATTATCCATTTTACCTTCTAAAATTTTATTTTAGTACATAAATAATATTTATGGTAATTAGCAAGTGTTGTCAGGACAAGAAAAATATTAAAACTCTATCGAAACGTCATCTCTTAGTGAACAATTAACCTAAATTCCCTGGGGTGGGGGTGGGGGGCACCCCTAACCAAATATAAATAACATTTCAATTAAATAATCCATGAATTATTCCGATACCAAATTAAGCTAAACAGAGAAATCGATCTTGCCTAACTTCTAATTAAACATTGTAACTCATATATTACTTACTGGGCTGGCCCACATTTGTATTTTAGAAAACTGTGAGAAAACCGAACCTGCTATATTAAAAAAAACAATGGCACAGTTCAATCTGTGATTTCTTCGAAACAGAAGCTAGTAACAACACTTGTTAGCTGCCGACATGACTACTTGTAGACTGAATTGTACTAAATACTCAACTCAGCTAATAAATGCAAACATTACACACAATTATCCGACTGGTACAAGAGGCTGACTTAGGCTCACGTGAAATCCACAACCAATTTGCAAAACATTTGAAGGATCAAGCCCAGCCCAATCAACTAAAACTCCGAGGCCCAATCTCCCTCAATCCATAACAATAAAGAACAAACTACCCTGAAGAACGAAGGATCAATACATCAATAACATCATCACATCCATCAAACTTGCTATCAAGAACTACTAGTTCCATGTCCTCAGACATCAAAGTTATTTACCCACATCGAGGAAGCTAAAAAAACAATTCCCCACCCAGAATAACTTGTCTCATCCCTCTGCCAAGAAGGATTCAAGACTCACGTTTGGCAAATCCACACTTCCAGAGTTCAAGAACCACCCGCCGTGGCTCGCTTTCTCAACCTCCCACGAGTGACACGAATCGCCTCCTCCATTGGCGTTTCTTGAGAAGACGGCGGATTTTGCTCCTTATTCAATATCGCACTAGCCACTTCAACTTGCATCTTATCAACATCACCAGGGGAAGAAGCAGATGAAACAGTGTCCAAAGAACTCGAGAGGCTAGCAGCTTTCCCTAGTGATGGAGACTGGCCAGAAGAACTGGGGAGACTAGCAGTTTTGGCTAAGGACTGAGACTGAGCAGCAGGAGGAACGGTGACTGCTGAAGAAGATGCCGTTATCTTTGTAGGTTCTTGTAGAGGGCTCTTTGAGGGACTAGCAGGTGGCGGCTGGCGAGTAAGATGCTGAGGTTGTTGGGATACTGCTGGTTGGCGTGTGGCTGTGGTAGGTGCTGTTGGACGAACTTGCTGAGATTGCTGACGAGGTTCCTGACGTTGCTGCATTGATGGAAAAAGGAGAAATTTTTCAGAAGTCTGTGAATCACAGTAGAGTGGTAGTACTTCCAAAGAATTGCTATATACAAAGCTGCGTCCATACGGTTAAGTTCAACTATATTACCGAATTAGAATCCAACTGAACGTGCAATGACAAGGGAGCATGATTATATTGTAGGAGACAACTCCAAATGGAAAGAAACTTCGTTTGGTTAACTATATGACGTTGCTTCAGGTGTCGCACATGGATAGTGTTAGGAAGTAATTGGAGGAAGATGCAGCAAAGCTAGCATCATGATAACTTCACAACAATGCTAATTGGTAAATGATACAACACTTCGGCCACTGTCTTCATTTGCAGATCTACAAAGCCCATTGAGTACATAATCGACATGGGATATCATACTAGGCCCTCACTTTTAGGAAGCAAACATGCATCTACTGTCTTCAATTTGCAGATCCTGAATTTCCAGTTAGGTACATTTAATTTGTGACATCACTTCCAACCTAATTGGCTCCCAAAACCGATCAGGCACCGTGAATAGCCTCAGCTCCGGAAAGATGTCATACTAATATTGGCATTAAAACGAAGCATATCTCTACAAGCCACATAAATATTCATTACATTTACGTACTGCTAATACATATCAATGAAATCATGTTTGGCAATTCTATGTTTGCCTAAAGAAATATCTTCAGGAAATCATAACATTGGGTACGGTTGCATGGAAAAGAATTTTGACAAGCAAACATCAGAACAGATTAGCTGTATGGGAGGAAGTGGGGAAACATAACCTTAGACATAACTAAATTAATATACTCAAGTTTTTGCTAACATACAGTGACATAGCGTACTGCTTATGTATATGTAACATTTACGTACTGCTTATGTATATGTAACATAGCATATACATGGACTCGAGCCTAGGGGTGCATACGGTTCAGATATGGCTCGGATATGATACTTACCATATCCATATCCGCTTGCTAATCACAGATACGAATATGCCTCGGTAAGGAAAATTCATATGCATATCTACTAAAATCGGATATGGATACGAATATACATGCAGATACATAAGCAGATATGAGAAAACTAGATAATATTAAAAAAAATATAGGTCACATGATACAAGAGAGTTCATTAATTTGTTCGTTATATCTGAAAAAGCGACGATTAGATCTGTTGATCATCAAAATAACCGCAAATTTATTAATCTAAGGATTAAAACTGTTACAACTGTATGACCAGCATATATTTGGATATTTCTGATACAGATTCAGATATTTCAGATACGGATCCGGATATTTCACCATATCCGCATCCAAATGGATCCGAATACGGACATTTCCTCAGAAACGGATATTTTTGTGGACCCCTACTCAAGCCTCAAAGTTAGATAAGATTGGCCTTATATAAATAAGATTGGCCTTATAGGTTTCTGCAGTTTTTTCCATGGGTGAGAGAAGACCCAAGTTAAGCAGGCAGGCTCCTAAAAATTAAGTTTTTTGGCAAGTAATTAGTTGGCTAAAGCTCTCTACAATGTAGCCGGTAGCGAGGAACTAAAATAATTACTGCTTGAATATATATAAAAAAAGAGAAGGTGCTGTGATTTGCGTAGGAGATAGAAGAGATGGCTAGAGCAATATGACTGAGGATAAAGAAAGATATCCAGTAGGAACATTTTCTAAAAAAATATTTTGAAAAGTGAAATAGTTTTTCTAACAGAGGCATAAGCATGATTACATGTCAGATTAACTGCATCAATGCAGTTTGAGAAAGTCTACAAGCAGAGGGTGTTGCTAAGGTAGATATTCATGTCTGTGTACTAGAGGAGATTATAGCATAAGCAAAACCCTAAGGAGCCCAATGCAGTGCCAGAGGAACAAGAAGATTTGTCTACAACTTTATTACACGAGAAGATGCGATCTTGAGAGAACATCAACCATTCGCTAAGTGATGATTTAAGATAGAAAATCCTCGATATAGGAAGTTGGGGACACGTCATACTTGAAGAATGTAATGATCTTGAGGAAAATGAAAGGAACTCTGACTCTTATAAAACAAAAAACTGTTGAGGCACTAATCTGAAAATACACTAGTTTAAAATTTTGGAACCTGTACAGATACATATATTATTGAGATGCTAATCGGAATCACTACCCATAACTTATGGACAACAGGGATATATCGATGTCCATTAGTAATATAGATACATGAACAAATAATGCTTTCATGTCATGCTGTAATTCACCTTAAGCAGTAACTCCAACATTTTTGTTGAAAACTAGATTAAGCAGTAATGCATAAAATGAGACCTAAGACGAGCTTAATACTTTTTTATCAAACCCAAAGTTAACCGGTCAAGTAATTTTCTTATATGTCCCCACTGTAAAAGCCACTAGATTTCATACATGAGGGTATGTGAGGTATAAATTGGGAAAAAATGTTTTATCAATTGCTTTTTTTTTCCATGTGGTTGGGGGGTGGGGGGCTGCTAAAACTCTGTACAATACCCCAAGTAACATGTAATGGTCAAATTTGCTATTCTATCCAACACTCAGGGGAAGCTCCTACATAAACGACATACTCCATGCTCAAACAAACAGATAGATATGTTTGGTAGTACAAATCTATTATCTATCTGTTTCATTCATGCCACTAGTATATTAAAACATTGTACCTGCATGTTGCTAGGTGTAATTAGAGGAAGTAGCATATGAACCCACAATAATTTTTGCCGGTGAAGTGACATTCTACTAGTTCCCAGAATTATAGATTAATTGCTTCAATTAAATTATGCGTGATATAAGTAAATTGGAAAAGAATTAAATTGCACTCAATATAAATAAAATGGAAAAAGTTATCTTACCATTCCCTCTCAATAATTTTTTTAATTTATTTTAATATTAGTTTAGTCTGTTAGCACCCTTTTGATTCTTTTTATTTCAATGAAGAGCATTTTAGAAATTTGTGAGAAATTAACTATAGAGTTGGTATAAGGCTTAAGCAGGATGGTCACAGAGAAACATGCCCTAGCTACATGAGGCAGGATACTAGGCCTTTGGACTCATGCTGAAAAGAAAGGGTTAGAGCACTTAGATATGATGGGTACTGTTCTCCATGGATTTTGTTACCTATGCAAGTAGATTTATAATCATTGGAACTGTTAGATGGTGGAGGACGAGTTCTTAAGATGGAGACTACTAGTTAGGGATGATTCTTTTATCAAAAGTTAGAAGTAACTTAGAGTCCGTGAAATAAATTGAAGGAATTGAGAGGTCCTAGGAAAATAATTAGGTTTAGTAGACTAATAACAAAATAAGAAAGTTGAGATAGTAACATTGGAAAAGAAAACAGATGGAAAAGTCAAATGAATGTTCATCCACACAACAAGATGCGAGACATCACAGCAATATCTTGATGTAGGAACACTTTGAATCAGGAAGAAAATTTGAGATCACACGCACACGCGCGTGCGCACGCACACACTCACACACAAAATGTTTAACAAATAACATTCCCAAATTCTGGATCGCCATAATATTCAAATTTTATTTTGGATTTAATTTAAAATGCAAATCCAAGGGAGCTGGCAAAGTTATAGCAGAATCTTCGATACTTTTATGTTTAAACTTCAAAGTTTCCTGCATTTCTCTTGCAGACCATATACTGCTGTCCACACTTCAATCATAATTTATCAACTCAACCCAACCATTAGAAGTTACGTGAAACTCTTGCAAAGTGCAAGACAATGACACAGAAAAGAATCCAGTATTCCCTACAGATCTTTGAAAAATCTACCATAAAAAAACAAGCGCCAAGTTCACCTTGCATCATTTAATGTAAATCAATTGTTTCATGGTTGTGGTCTCACTCGCAGTGAAAGGTCATAAGGGTGACATATAAAGATTGTAGCTCTAATTCATGTGCCAATCCACCGTTTGTGTGTCATAATCTCCAGCGGAGAAATATATTAACCTATATTCATTGTCTCAAGGAAAAAAAATAGAAAGAAAGAAAGAAAGATAAAGCATAGTGCTCACAGATACAATGTGGGTGCATCAAATAGACAGTAAGAAAGATCACTTATCTCAGTAAATTAGTACCTGAGCCGGGCGGGGTCTTGTTGACTGTGATGGTGACTGGGAGGCAACATATTGTAAGATTTCAAAAAATCTTGTTTGCCCATAGCTAGCGATTCTCTGCGAGTAAAGAACGACCATGTCTCCAGCCCTTGTTCTCAATTCAAGTAAGTTACGATCAATCTCAGTCTCGTGCTTTGAAACATATGGTCGGAAGAAGGTTTCATAGACATAAGCTGTTCCCTGTCATTGTTCATTTTAAAGTCAAAAAGGAGATACATAACTAATAAATACGGTATAATTACTAGAGAGAAGATAACATACCCTTGTCTTAGGATACCAGAGATATACAAAAAATGCTACCTTTGCTTCACTATACATTGGCAACCTTCAAAAGAAACGGTCAAATCATGACACAATTGAAACTTATAGTGCAAACATAAATTTAAAGATAAACCCTACCATGAAATAAAACTCTCTCCTACTCTCTCGAATACAGTCAGTGCAGCAACTAAAATCCTACAAAAAGAAATAAAGATAAGTTGATATGCGGCATTCTTGTACACCCAAAACAGAATGATATTACGATGAAAAAGCCACAATACCTACCAATACTGACACCAAAATCGCAACTGCTCAATCTCCGGTTTGTTCAATTCAACAATTTTGAAGCATTCGTAGGCCGGATAAGCATAACCAAGAACCAATCTACGATTTTCAGACCCAAGAAAATAAAAATTCATGAATTTCCCCGCCGTAAAGATCAACCTAAGGAATGTTTCCAAAGGTTGCATATTGAACTGACTAATTAAGGCCCAAATTACTTACGCTAGAGCTCTCGTAAGAAAAGATCCAATCATTTTGAATCTTAGTTCATGCACAAACAAGCAACTTCTCCCCAATCCTCGCTTCGACAAATAGCACAACTGCAATCAACTTAAAATAAGAGGAAGCGATTAGATTCTATATATCTTCTAGAAACTTAGCTTTACAAGTAACTAACAGAATCAATCAACGAATACTTGAAGAAAAAATTCAGATAATTTAAGAAAATCTTAGCAAATGCAGTATATTCCAAAACTAGGGTTCAAGATGTCTCACAAAAAGGTTATCCCAACAAAATCTACTTATTATATTCCCACATTGCGATATATAACCCCGAAATCACGCAAATCTACAAGATAAACCCTAGAAAAAGTTGTTAAAAAATATAAATTTCAAGATGAGGCTTAAACCCTAAGTCAAATCAAATTAAAAAGAATACAGCAAGCAAACAAAAAATTGATTTTAAGGAGAAAATTACAAAGGAGAAAATGAAATCGGTACCTTTTCTGAGATTATCCACGAGATAAAGGAAAAAAAAAGGAGGAAAAAGACTGCGACAGCGATTGAAGAAAATTGAGTCAGAAAATTTTATAAATCTCGCTGACAATTGAAATGACCGGAGATAATGAACCGGTAACCTTGAACCGGTGCTCCGACGACCGGCGATTGGCGGTGAAAGAGGAGCCTAGCCAGTAGAGTCGTCACTGCTGAGTTTGGATTTTTTGAATTCTTTCTTTCTATGGGATTTGCTAGTAATTTTGCTAATTTTGTTATTAATTCCGCATAAGGCCCCGCTTGTTGGGATATTTAAATATTTACCCCCTAAAAGTAGTATGTTTGGTTACAATCAGTTTGCAAAAGTATTTCCTCTATAATTTTGTAGGGCCCGAATGTTATAATTTGGTATAGCATGGTCCACAAAATGAAATGGGGTTGGATCTCTGTCCCAAAAATAATGCATCCAAAAATTCCGATACCTTTCATTTTCGTTTTAGTAATAACGAAGAATTATTTGAACATCATTATTAACTCATAAAGATGAGGTAGTTATGCTATCTTAAAATAAGACTAACTTTGAAGAAGCTAGCTTGAAATTTTAGTTAAAGTTAACTTTTAATCTAAAATACTATGATTCATATTAATTAGTTTCGTTGAAAACACAATAGGAATTTTATCGAACCATATTTATAGAAATGGGGTGACCTACATTATAAATAGAGGAGTTGTAGTTTCCAAACAATAGTTTTGAATTTTTTAATCTAAAATACTATGATTCATATTAATTAGTTTCATTGAAAACAAAGTAGGAATCTTATCGAATTATTCATATACATTACAAATAAAGGAGTTGTAATTTCTAAACAGTAGCTTTTCAAATATAGCTTCAATTTGCGATTAAAAAAACCTTCAATTTCATCAACTCTTTTTTCTTTCTCTCTCTTCTACTACTTTTTTTTTTTTTTTTTTGTGGAACTTTCCTCTTAGAAAGACCGAGTCTAATGCCTTGGCCTTTTTATACTTTTGTGTGTGAAGTTGATTAAGCTAGTTTCAGGTCAAGCTCAATCATCAACGGCAACACAAGTCGACATGCTTCTCCACTCCCTTGGATTAAGCTTATACAATACACAACTATACACTATTATTTAGATACGATGCTGATTATAGGGCGTCACGTTGCTAAATATATTTTATTCTTCTTCCTTTTATAGAATTGAAACGCTGAAGCTTTTCCGAGAAATGATTGTTTTATTTTTTAACTAGGCATTCCAAAATGACTGGAAATAAATTGAAATCCTAAAAAAATTCTAGTCCTACCCAACAATCCTCAACCGACAACACCCACGAATTGGATTGGTTTTTGTGTAATTGAACTTCAAAGGCAAGTCATCTTAGGTAACATGTAAGGCTGATTAGAGTGTCTAAAGCTTGCGGCTGTAGACTCTTCCAATTTTAATTGAACTTGTTTAACATTGTTGCTAAGACGAAAAAAATAGAATTTAGTTTCTCTTATATATGAAATCTTGGTCCTTCTAATATAACTGATAGAAATTTTTATATGTTAATAGCCTGTTAGGGATTTCATGGTGGTATGAGAAGTTGGAAGATAGGAAACAGAAGAAATTGGAAGTCAAGGAAATTTCTTTCAGCTCATTTCCACCCTAAATTAGGAGTGAACTAAATTAGGAGTGAACAAAATCTGTAAGTTGAAAATAAACCCCTTGGTCATTCTGAAGTTACTTTAAACCCCAGATTCCCAATGTACATAAGAATAAACAAAAAAAAATTCGAGCATTGAAATGAACAAAAATTATTCTGTCATAAAAATTGTCTATATGAAAATGTATTCGCCTGTCTATGGGTCTATTTCATACTGAATCATTGATAATGAAATTTTATCTCATCATCATTACACGTAAGGACGCATTTTGCTTAAACAGCAATTCTTCTACCCTTTTGGGTCAATACTTGAGATCAAATGTCCTTGCATCTTATTGCAAAATCAACCATATATATCAAAAATATTGAACTACACACGAGTTTTGCAGCAAGGCATCACTGTAATGCTTCTATTTGTTTCAAATTGTGACTGATGCTTGGTAAGATCTTAACTGCAGCTTTAGGTAACAGAAAAGAATTGAACAAGATTGCCAACACAGAAACAACCGACATTCGAAATTTCTCTCCATGAATCTCATTCCCCTATGTATGATCCTCAGGGATGATCAGAATATGAGTACGAGTACACAGATTTTTCCCAACAATAAATAATTGCACAAGAAAATTGACTTAGTAATAGTTTAATAGCCTAAACTTGAGCCCTTTTACTTTGTGGCTATAAGATTAATAATGCAGACTATCATCAATATTTACAGATTTACATATCTTAGGTCAGGGAGGAAATGAAAAGATTCCAACCCCAGCTACTCTTGCCTAATTTGGTGTCACCTTCCATATTCAGGCCAAAGGGTTAAAGCTTCTTCCCTTCAAGCAGGCATTCAGTCGAGCAAGCCCATTAGCGTATTATCCATTCTCATTTTGGAGAGTCCTGCTGGTAAATTTTCATCATGATCACGGAATATACTCCATCCTCTCCCGTCATTCTGGATTTCATTGGAGTAAAGGAATTTGCAAGTTATCTTTGGCATTTAAAGGGTAAATTTGACAACCCCACCTGCCCCCAAAAAAAATATTAAAAAAAGTTCAGAAATACGACTTAACCCCCAAACCCTTTTGAGATAACCCCCAAAATTTGGGGGTTATTTGAAAATAGATTCAAAAAATTGCAAAAGTTTAGGGGTTGAGTAATATTTCCAAACTTTTTTGGGGTTATCTCAAATTGGGCCAAACTTCCTGGGGGTTTTGTGAAATTTACCCTCTAAAGAAGTTATCTATTGATACAAGTAGCAACCTCTTCAAGTTATAGTGGCTTTGTCAAGATCAGCTTCTGAATAAACCAAGCCTTTTACAGCATGTTGGCAGATCGCCTAGGAAAATTCTCTAAGAAAAGGATACACTCATTCCACATATCAGTGAGGCTACCTTGTAGGTCTGTCTCAAACCAATAGTCAGCATCTACCTGCAAGTTACCAAAAGACGTGATAACCGATACACAAGCTCTCTCGAGCTTTCTAGATTGAAAATTTCCATCATTCCGTGTATTTTAGATACTTACATTGACATCAGGTGGAACAATCTTCACTATGCCACCTACTTGTTCGTCATAAATCAAAGGATCTGAAGATAATTTCTGAGTATCGGCCTCTTGCATGAGGCCTGATGTTGTCGCAGTAGCTTGGTCTGCTGGGTGCATAGTGGGTCTTTCATCCCTGCTACTATGATTATTATCAATAGAACAATCCATGGGTACCGGTTGTTGCCTTTCATTTGAAGCCTGAGGTCTCTCTTCATTATTGCTGTAACATAAGAGCAGCAAAATATTTGCATTAAGGACAAAGAAATTCAGATGAAAAATGTTCACTAAAGTTCCCCTTATGGTAAGATCTACACACTAATAACTTTGCGAGATCATTATTTCTTTCTAAATTAACTATTCTCAGGTGGAACCTTTTCTTGTGATTTAAAACTGTATGTATCAGATACCCATATTATAGTCTAATGTCACACATTAAGTTGAGATGCATCTTGCAGTGGTTAACTTGAACTTGCACCTCATAATATCATTTACCAATAATTTAATTATCTCATGCAGTAGCCAAGCAGATACCTGATCAGGAAGCAATTGATGGGTCCCATTGAGGTTCTCAAAAAGACCTGGTATCGCCTCTGTGAGAAACCAAGACCCTACACATAAAGGTAACCCATCAGTAAGTAAATCTACCATAATCATAACATCTCAATTTGTTCATCTATCTCTCGCACACCTCATCAGGATCTGGAACCTCAATACTAGTTCCATGAGGAGCTTTTATTGCCATTAATGTGGAGTTCTGAAAAACAAAGTAAGATGTCTGAGAATATTTCAAAAATATTAGCTAAAATGTGAGAGGGTAAATCAGAAGGATCCATGGAAGTCAAACCTGAAAACATGGAAGACCATTGATATCTTCCTTTGTGAGGTAGAGATCCCTAATGAAATTAATGGACATTAATATAGATAAATATAAATAACAGTAAGGTAGAATAACCGTGACGCAAAGAGAAGCATTTCAGAAATGACTTACTTCAAATCCCTTCCCTTCAAAACTCTCAGATTTTCTTCCATCTCCCTGCAAAAGTAATCAGTGTCAGATTAAGGGTCACATCAAAGCTGAGATAAATTTTCAGAACTCACCTTATCATTTTATCAATTCTGCACTCATCCTTAAACAGAGATTCATTTGCAGCCTGTAAGACATTTAGAAGCACACACCATTATACATTTTGTACGCATGTCAAATGTTGTATTATAAGAAACATAATAACCATGGTAGATTGGTATGAAGAATCATACACACTAAATTATTAAATATATGTATACATAAGACAGTGCCAGACGCACTGCTCGTATCTCCAACATCTATTTTTCTCTCTAATCTCCAAACTTTCTCGGTACTCTTACAGTCGTTAATGTGAAGCATTAGATATAGTAATTTTAGGCAGATGTAGAACAGAAAGAAGAGCTCCCCTCTCGCGGAGATCAAGGAGGAAGCAACATGATTCATGCTGCCATTTAAGAATGCCAGTAAATATGTTCCAATTATTACATTCAAAGTTCGCAAAAAAGCTACCTTCCGTACTTTTAATAATTGGGTGTTAAGTGTTAACAAAATAGCATTCACTTGTATGGTGATTCAGATCTAAAGTAGGAAGATAAACAGAGTGGTAGATTAGACATTATTAACATAAAGGAGATAGGATATACTCTCATTTGTAAATAAAGAAACATCAAAATCTTTTGTGGAGCATCATAAAAGTATGTATGTGTGTGTTGAGGGAAAGTAGATCAAAGGGTGCAGGGTACAGTCAGATATCTATGCGGTGCACAGAAAAACTGGTGCGCAAACTAAATTCCAAGTTCCAATGTATATGAATTTGCAAGTGAAAATGAAGTTGTGAAAACTAATTGGCAGAAAACTGAGGCTTGGCTCAGTGTTAAATGATGGATTGGACTGTGACAAATTCCGAGTTCTAAGTCCAGGCTTTAATTACAAAAAGAAATAAAAGGAAAAAAAATGACGGCCAAGGTAAAGCTAAGCTCAACAGTCCAGCCAGTTAGGAACCGTGCAATTTCTTACATTGATTTCCAGGTCAGAGATCAAAACAGGAAACTTGATTACTACAGATTGTAGCATTTGAGAGGCCCTAGGAAAGTGTTTGGAAAATTATAGTGCAAATTGTTAATGATGAAGAGCAGAAGAGCATTGAGCAAATTACTTATAAGAGATAACCGGTAGCATTAAATAAAAAGATTGAAAATTCAGATTATTTGTTCCAAAATCACTGCAGATGAGGGAAGACCTGACATCCCCACACAGTTGTGAATCTACAGACTGATAAGAGAAAGGGGAGAAAAGGGCCAAGTAATCTGGATATGCGGCGGTTGTCATGTAGGTGTGTACGAATTACACGGAAACATTAGATGCATTACAAGCAAGAAAATAGACATATGGCAACTGAACTCTCCATAACTTTCTATCAGCCCTTCAGTTGAGAGCGCCCCCTGCTGTGTGAGACGAGGCATCACTTTCTGGAGGTGCTTCTAACAGAGGTAGTCCCAGAAGAATTAAAAACCTTATAGGGGCACCATATGGGACTCACCAACAGGAAGTATTTTTGTTTGCTGCATTCTATGTTACCTGGGTACTTCTATCGGAAGTCATACCTGTACCTAACACGTACCCATATCCATACAAATACCAGAACTTCTTGGACGCTTCTTGAATATATGCAAATGTTTATGCATGTCTATACTCAATTATACAATAATTGTTTTAATTTAAAACACTCATCATACACTTCTTGGGCGTATATCCTATCCTTCCCATCTATTTCTTATATATTGATTTTATGTAAATGAAAGAACAATATTGATCTTATATGTATGATCTTATGTAAATGAAAGAACAATATTGATCTTATATAAATGAAAGAACAATATTGATCTTATGTAAATGAAAGAACAAGATAGACACACACACACACACATAACATACATATATAAACAGATGTGTTCCCGTACCCTATCTTTTACAAATTTGCCGTGTCACATACCCGTACCTGTACAAATGCAACTTAGGCTGCATTCTACTTCGCTTCTACGCTGCCGGGAGAAATTCCTTATTTAGGTTATCTTCAAGTGCTTCCATTTATAATTTAGTACAAGTTATGACTGAAACATGACAGATGTGAAAGATTTCAGTTCTGTTGAAGTTTTGTGGACACTGAATACACGTATATCCCAAGAAAAAATATATAGAAAATATTAGTATTTTAAAGCAAAAAACTCAACCATGATGAAGTACATGGAGGAAACTTGCATATTAATCCATCAGTTATTCAAGTTATGCTGCCAAAATAATCATCAAACTCATTATGTATATCAAAAACCATTCCTATAGGGAGGTAAAACTTTATTATGATTCAAGAGAGCAAAAGTTGCTACATTCAATCAGCCAACTATCAAGGACTTTTGTGACAATTGAGCACGCATACTCTCAAGAATACTAAACTGTGCTTAGACGCACATTAGTATATATTTCCACAAACACTTCAATATACACTTTCCAATGTCTCCAAAGTGCAAATAGCAAAAAAGAATATAACATACAAGACCACAGGATATGAAGGAAATGCAGCTGGATATTAGTATGGAAATTAAGCAGTATGCAGAACGTAAAAAAGCAAACAATTATGCACTTAGCACTTAACCGGATCAGTTAGAAAATATATGTTCTTCAGATACCCCAACTTAGAATTATCACTATTGTAATGATGCATCCTACAGAGGAAGACCGAGCTTCATTGGGACAGTTCATAATATCAAAGAAGAACAGATGAGCAATGGAGCTGTAAAGAATAAATTTAACATTGCTGTCATACCTTCAATTCGGCAATTTGGTTGTCAAGCTCCATAGATCCAAACACTTCATCACCCCTTTTCATACAGATGCACATTACGTATTAGTTTTAAATATTGAAGTAGTAAGAAAACAAAGCAATAAGTGTTTAGCACTTACTTCCAACTTATCCTGTTCTTCAGGTTCTTTTCCATTAGTCCTACTCCTTCAAGAACATTGGTTATATCATATATCCTCCTCTTCTGCACCTGTTACAATTAGAAAATATATAAAATATGATATTACGGGTGTAAGACGTACAAGAACATCCTAACTTATGAAATTGGACGGCGATAAACATCATATAAGACAGCAATCATACTTCCAAAAGCTCAGCTGCTCTGTTTAAATCCAGTGTTCCATCCTCTTGTCTTTGAAGCAGATTAACAAATTTCTTTGTCAACAAGCCTGCCACGACATATGTTCAGAGGATACATACATAATACTGGAAGTAAAAAGTTATGGACGAGAGGCTACAGAAAGTGTGCCCATATGTTGGTATCAGCTTACTTAGAGAACTATCATAACGACAGCTGGAACCTAAGGGATCTGGAACACCTGAAAACAAGCAGCACTCATCAAGAATTGATTTGGTTTATTACGTAGAACAAAGAAGTTGTTTATCTAGTTCTGTAGACAAGCTTGACTAAATTAAAGGTATCATTGTATTTCAAATGACTTCATCATGTAATGCAAGAATGTTTAGACCTCCAATTCAGTATAATTTACCATCAACTGAGACAGGCATCTGTGGCACGAGTCTTTTATTTTTCTGCTTTCGGATTTTCTGTTTACCACTGGCAGCAGGCGCAGTTGGAGAAACATGAGGTTTGATTTCTTTCTTGCGCCCTTGTTCAGTTGTCCCTTGCTCACTCTTAACTTTATGACCTTCTGTTTTCACTGTCGGTTTTAACTGCAAAAAGACCTGTGTATTTAATACTTGTAACTAACAGCCCAAATTTTCATGCATCAAAATAACGAAGAGAAAAAAAAGATCAATTCATAACAATAAAGTGTCAGATAAATTCATCTAGTCAAAGAACTTGAACAGATGAAAATGAAACAGATTGAACAGCAAATGTAGAAAAGGAAGCAAACTCACAAGGTGTTAGGATGGTCTAACAGAGAAAAAGAGGGATAAATATTTAGGGACTTCCTTTGCAGGAATCAAATGGTCCAGAATTGAGAACTTCTCCTTAACACAGACATTTAATTAACAACATATTGTCAGTAGCATCCAAAAAACAGATCATGGACCACAATCATGAGCATTTGTTACTTAGGAGTATTAATTAATATTGAGTCAATATGAATACGGAACATAGGGGAAATTTAACTAACTATATCTAAGAATAAGGTGTTGCGCTATATTCATGCATATTTGTTGTTGATAGCTACAATATTGGACAATAGTGACACAAACATAATAATAATAATAATTCCCTCTCCTTGCCATCACTTAGAAGTTAGAACGCTTCATTGAGAATATTGATGACATTGTCAAGCTACACTGCAGCAATCTGGGCAAGTCAAGTCTGATCCTGTATCTGTTTCATGGAAATGCCATATTTATTCGTGGCCACTGGACACTAGCACTATATTATACACAATATTGAATAGACATTATACCAATAAATTAGCACTGGATCTTTCATAAGCATCTCAGATGTGCATCACAAACACAATGTTGCAGCAAAAATAGGGCTATGGAAATCTGTTCAGAACTATCAGAGTACTGGCAAACATTAAGATGAAAAGTTACTTTTGTCTCCATTAAAAAAAAGTTACTTTTGTCAAGGCATACAACTTTAACTGTAGGCAATTTTAGTCTTGCCTAGTAAAAAATGCAGTCCTCCTTCCAAATAGTGCAAAAGCAAGGAGTATAAAAAATAATTCAAGTTCTTGTGACTCTCCTTTATACTTAAATTGTGTGGATTACCACTATCATAAACAATAAATGACACAAGAAAAGAGTTAAGAGACAAACTTGTATGCATACAACAGCAGCCTTTTTCTCCAGCTCTGAGATCAGCTACGCGAAAACTTTTTCCCCATTCAGCTTTGTGAAGGATCACTCTGTTATGTCTTCTCTAATAGCCTTGATCCATGTTAACTTTGGTCAGCTCCTAGTTCTATCTGCCCCCTTCAAGTACTTCCCTGCCCTCTTCCGACTACTATTTTAAATAACTTTCTATGGTCTGACACATGCACACCTTCGTTTGCTCCTAGTACTATCCACTCCTATGACTATGTTTGACCATGTCCATTCGATGCGCAATATTGATTTGCGGCATTTGCCTTGTGCATGTGTCTTGATCGTCTCAGTCATTGTTTTATTTATCCTGAAAGAGAACTTATTATAGCTTCTTACACTTTTCGCCATTCTTGTCCTCTCTGCCAATTATATCTATTATGCTATTGCAGATCCGTCTCAACATTCTCATTTCAGCTACCCACATCTTTTGGACAATTTCTTAGTTTACCAACACAGGATTGAAGCATGGTCAGTCTTAAGCCATTAATAATTTCTCGCCTTCAGTTGCATCGGTATTTGACAGTCATATCATACCTAAAGGCACTCCTCCACTTTATGCTTCCTACTTGCTCAAGTTTCGCCCTAATTTGACAATTATGACGAGTCATTCGTCCAAAATATATAAAATGACTACTCATGTGCATTTCTAATGTGAATCAGACCTTGTTTCTTTCTTAAGACTATTTCCTATGTTCTCCTTTGTCCTAGTAACTCCAAATCTTTCAGTAACTCCAAATCTTTCAGATTCTAAAATTAACCATCACATTTTTCTGCTTTAGAAAGTATCCATCTCTGCTCTTATGATATGTAATAAGAGAGCAAAGATTGATTGTCCAGGTTACTCAAGACGCATACTAAAATATGAAACTTGTGAATGATTTCGAGGCAGAAACCTCTCTTCCTTTCCCTCTCCATTTCACTCAACCCTTTTTCACGATTTTCAATGATTCTATCCCGTGAAGGATGTATTCCTACTCTTTTGCTCACCTCTTCATTTTAGTAAACCATCATATACCCACTTTTATGAATTGGTGGGCTTTAAGAATGTAAAATAAATATACCCTTCTCTATAAGTAACATAAATCCATAATATCATGTTTCCAAATAGCCTGAACCCATGAGTACTAATTTCACGTCTTTCGTCCAGCATGAGAACTGTGACCATGCAAAGTTTATGAATGTCTAAGAGCATATAAGTCTCTAAGTTTCAATAGAGCTGCTTGATGGAAATAGCCTTTCTTTTATTGATCGAGAACCTTTGACTGAATTCATTGTGCTAGCTTCACAGAATCATCAGATGTTAACACTCTTGAGGAACAATGCCAGGCTCGGGTATGCTACATGAGTACAGACAATCCAAATCCACAGACACATTTTCTTTTCTTAGCAGATGATAAACCAGTGCATATTCCCTCATCAAATTTCAGAAAGAGCGAGTTAACATATGTTCATTAAATCATTTAAGGAAAAAGAACTGGCATACTCAAAAGTTGACCCACAACTTGCAACTTTTAGCTCTCCAAAATCTTACTTTACCATCCCCAACTACTGAGTGACTTATTTAGTAAATTGGTTTGCTAGAGTTTTCACAATATCGCATCATCAAGTCTTCAAGCCAGTTCTCAACAAAAACAGGAATGTCATAATCAACTCCTAATTGGGTCTATTCTCATTCTATTATAACAAAAACAACCAAATCCATTAAGTTTCATCATTTGCATTTTCAATTGTAGTTTGGTAGAATCACAGGCTGGTATCAAGTTCATTTCAACAATTAGCATAGTCCAAAGTTTATTTTCTTATCATTTCATACATATCCAGGTCGATCCTTTTTCAATGTTCAAGACCCTGTGAACATCTCTTACGTCATATTTGAGGCATGGAGAGGATTGCAATAGGACCAGGTCATCGCACCACGAACAGCGTTAATCATCCAAGGAAATAAATAGTAAGGTTTTAGCACAGGATTGAAGATTAGTCTTTATAAGCTCTCTCGTACTTGAGACTAAAAATGAAAATTCCAGCTTCAGACCTAGAATTCCCATAAAAACCTTGTATTACCTTTTCCTTTTGCCTTAATGTCGTCGCTAAAACGATACTCAGAAATCCAGGATATCCATATGGACGTTACAACCATAGTGATGCTTAAGACAGTTACACAATTTACGTGTGAGTGACAACTGCAGCGATTTTCAGTTAATCAAATTGATATAGACCATCAATGGCAAGAACTTGAAGAATTACAATAAGATCAAAGATTGAACAAGCAATATCGGCTACAATGTACTAAACCTGAAACCCAACTTTGACCTAGAAAGTCAATCTACATTCCAGTTCACTCCTCCTCCTGAAATCAGCTCCAAATTTAATTTTTAAAAAAAATTACCAATCAAGATCACGCGCATCAAAGGAAACCAAAACCAACCTAGATTTCCCCCCTAACCCTTCTTAAAATCTCAACTTCATTCCTCGCTAATACTAGATTCCAAACTCTTAACACATCTAAATCCCAATCACGCAACAATCCGAATCGAGATTGGAGAAGAGAGATCAGTTACCTGCGGTTCCTTGGGCTTATCGGGATCAGGCAGCAGGGATCGAGCCTGAAAGCGCGCGTAGAGGCGGGCTTCGGCGGCGGTGGGCATCGGGAAGAGGCGGTTGTGGACGGGGCGGAGGATCTGAGGGCCGTGGGCGACCGCCGGCTGCTGGAGGCGGAGGTGGGACCCGTCGACGCCGGACATGATCGCAGGGGGATGGTGTAGGGTTTTGAAGAGGGGAAAGAGGGAAGAAAATTTTCGGGCGGGCGGGGGTTTGAGTTTTTAGATCGGGGGGGATCGAGGGGAGGTGATGGTGGATTTGGAGTATTTGGGGGAGGGATTTTGGAGCGTAGATGTGAATTTTTAGGTCACAGAAGGAGGGAAGAGGAGGGACACGCGGTGAGTTCGAATAGATGCGCCCGCCTTTTGCCTCAATTTGCCAGGTGCTGCTGCTTGAGACTTGGACCGGGATTAAATTAACTTCGCGTTGGAGGTTGGTTTTGGGTGATACATTGGGGTGTCTCGTACACAAGAAAACTGGTTTAGTATAAAATTGGATTAGGACGGGTCCTGACTCAGTTTTGTGTAGTTTGCCAAACACACCCTTAAGTTTGTGTTCAAAACTTGTGCGGCAACCCACCGGAGTAAAAGAAATGGTCATTTAATTTAATTTTTCTTTTTTTTTTATTACCTAAACCTAAACAAAAGAACTAGTTTAGTATTGTTGAAGCTTATGATAAGTCGGTTATATAAGAAGTTTTTATAGAAGCAATTTATATAAGCCGCTGAAACGAGTGGTTTGGTAATCATTTAACACAAATATTAATCCGGTGCTCGCACGGATTATTTTGATTTCTTTGGTTTATACGCTCTTCGAATATGTTAAGTTATCCTAGTGTAATAAGAGAGATGATTGATTATATTTCTGGCGATGAGTACTCCTTTTTGCTATAAAATGAGAAGAAGAGAATATAGTTTTTTAAAGGTAGAGTGTTTTCTTAGATAAATTCCAATCTGAAGTTTAAAATTCAAAATTAGATAACTTAACCATCAATCCACTTTGCAAATCTAATAAAAATTTACGATTTTTAAAATTAAGACGACTGAGATTTCAATGTCTCAAGATTTCAGCCAATGTTCATGTTTGGTCCGTCTAGGATTGGGGTACGAATTAGATTAAGACTTTCCTTTTATTTCCCAAAATGAGTAGTATGAAGTTCCCCCACCCCCTCGTATTATGACATAGGACTTCCCATGAACATTATACCCTCCTACGTCATACATTTCCTACACCAATGATATATTATAATATTATAATATAATATGTTGAATTAGAGGGGCATTTGTAATTCTAGAATTTTTTGAGATGATGTTTGTAAAGTTTTGGGTGTTGTTTGTAATTTTTAAAACTTTTAAGGGAGTGCTTGTAAAATTTCAGGGTGTTGTAAATTTTCATAGGATTATTTGTAATTTACAAAACTTTTAGGGGTTTTGTAAATTCTTTGGGGTATTTATAATTTTGAAACTTTCAAGGGTTGTTTGTAAAATTTTAAAAGGTTGAGTGTAATATTTTAAAATTTTCAGCACATTGTAATTTTAGCAACTTTCATGGGGCTAGTTATAAAATTTTTAAATGGTTATTTGTAAAATTTTTAAGAAAATATTTGTAATTTTAAAACTTTCAAGTAGCTAGTTTTAAAATTTTTAAGGATTTGTTTGTAAGACTTCAAGGGGCTATTTATAATTTTAAAATTTTCAAAGGACTGTTAGTATATTTTAAAATTTTCTAGGTTTTTGGTAATTTATGGATTTTAAAGGCGGACTATTTGTAATTCTCAGATTTCTTAGTGGTTTATTTGTAATGTTTGAATATTAAAGGGTTCTTTGCAACTTTCATGTGGCTATTTATAATTTTCAGATTATTTGTACGGTGTTTGCAATTTATGAGACTTTGAAGGGTCGTTTGTAAAATTATTAGGGAGTTGTTTGTAATATATTCAAAATTTTAAGCGGGATGTTTGTAATTTTAAAACTTTCAAGTAGCTAGTTTTAAAATTTTTAAGGATTTGTTTGTAAGACTTCAAGGGGCTATTTATAATTTTAAAATTTTTAAGGATTTGTTTGTAAGACTTCAAGGGGCTATTTATAATTTTGAAACTTTCAAGGGTTGTTTGTAATTTTAAATTTTTCATAAGCCTTTTCATAATTTAGGGATTGTGTGTAATTTATGGATTTTAAAAGGAGCAGTTTATAATTTTATGAATTTTATAGTGCTACCTATAATTTTCAATTTTAGGGGTTTATTTGTAATTTTGAATCTTAAGGAGTTGTCTGTAAATTTCTAATTTTCATAGTCCTATTTAGGATTCTAGATTTATCATGAGGTTTTTGTAATTTTTAGCTCTAGGGATACTTTGTAATTTTTGGATGTTTAGAGAGTTGCTTGTAATATTTTAATTTTTAGGGTGTTGTCGTAATTTTTAAGATTCAAGGGGCAGTTGATAATTTTCTAATCTTGAAAAAGGGCATCTTTGATTAATAGAATTTTTAAATTATGGATAATTTTAATTTGATATGGATTCTTAGGTAAAGAGAATTAGAAAGGAGGATTTTGATTAATAGAATTTTTATAATAATGGACTATTTTAATTTTATTATGATTCTTAGGTAAAGATAGAATTATGTGCCAATATGTCTCTAATAGGATTTGATGGATACATGACAGTTTTTGTCACATAGCATGTTTTTATCCTTGGAGTAGTTCACTTATAGATAGTTATAATCGGATCAAGATTACTAAATATTTAATTATTATAATCTTTAATTTTCAAAATTTTTGGGGTTTATTTGTAATTTTAAATCTTAAGGAGTTGTATGTAAATTTCTTATTTTCATAGGCCTATTTAGGATTTTAGATTTATCAGGGGTTTTGTTATTTTTGGATCTAGGGGTAGTTTGTAATTTTTAGATTTTAAGGAGTTGCTTGTAATTTTAAATTTTAGGGGATTTTTGTAATTTTTAGATTCAAGGCAGTTGATACTTTTCTAATCTTGAAAAGAGACGACTTTGATTAATAAAATTTTTAAATTATGGATAGTTTTAATTTGATATGGATTCTTAGGTAAAGATAGAATTATGTGTCAATATGCCTCTAATAGGGTTTGATGGATAAACGAAAGTTTTTGACACACAACATGTTTTTATCCTTGGAGTTGTTCACTTATGGATAGTTATAATTTGATCGGGATTATCAAATATTTGATTACTAGAATTATAATTTTAAAAATTTTTAGGAGTTTATTTGTAATTTTGAATCTTAAGGAGTTGTTTGTGTTTCTTATTTTTATAGGCCTATTTAGGATTTTAGATTTATCAGGAGGTTTTTCTAATTTTTGGATCTAGGGATAGTTTGTAATTTTCAGATTTTTAGGGGCGACTTGTAATTTTTTAATTTTTAGGGGTTGTTTGTAATTTTTAGATTCTAAGGGGCAGTTGATAATTTTCTAATCTTGAAAAGGGACATCTTCGATTAATAGAATTTTCAAATTATGGATACTTTTAATTTGATATGGATTCTTAGGTAAGGAGAAAATTTTTTTTTTGAAAAAAGGAGAATTTTGATTAATAGAATTTTTGTAATAATGGATTATTTTAATTTATTAGGATTCTTAGGTAAAAATAGAATTATGTGTCAATATGTCTATAATAGAGTTTGATGGATACACGACAATGTTTTTACACATAGCATGTTTTGATCCTTGGAGTAGTTCACTAATGGATAGTTATAATTTGATCAAGATTACCAAATATTTTAATTATGGATAGTTTTAATCGACAAATATTCTTAATTAGGTGAAAATAAGATGATATGTTAATGTATAATCTTCTGAAAGGATAGTAGGGCACATGGTTATTTTTTAATACGACACATGTCATGTATTTAGATGGCATGTGTCGATTTTTTGTGCATTTAGTAGAACCACCAATTTCTCATTATATATGAAGTAAGGATTACAATTTTGAAGGTTGTTTCTAAAACCAACTTTTTAAAAGTAACAATATTCTCAATAAACATTCAGAAAAGTTTTATCAGATATCATTATTGACTACTTAAAAGAATAAGCTAAAGCAATTAAAAAAATAAAAATGCAAAATTGGCCTTAAATGGACGGATTTCTTCATTTTCTCCTGGCGGGCGTTGCAAGTTAAGGATAGAAGGGGAACTTTGCTTTTGAAACTCTCATTCAATTTGGTCTCAATTGTGGTCAACGTTATTCGAGAGGAAATTTACCAACTATGTTCTTTTAAATTGAAAAATGGGCAACGAGGCTTATTCATCCAAAAAAAAAAAAAAAGATAGCTACGTTATGTTAAAAGAAACACACATATACACAAGAGTTTTTAAGTACGTTTAGAGGGCTATAAAACTCTTTTTCGAGTTAATTCTATCAAAGTGTATTTATTTTTCCATGACAAATACTCTAATCTTTTGTTAAACGAATGTAGAAAGGGAAGGTTTCAGAAAACATCCATGATTTCTGGGGCCTTTGCAGAAAGTTACCATAAACTTTAATAATTAGAGAAAACGTCAGTGAATTGGGTTTTATACAGAAAGTTGATGAGTGTTTCTCTAATTCTGAAACTACAGACATAATAGTCTTCTACAAAATGCTCAAAACCATTGGTGTTTTCTGAAATTCACCTGAAAAAGAGATTCCTTTCTTTTAATTCACTCTTTTTTTTCGATCACACTGAAAGTAATTCCTAGTACTCTTAGTTGAGTTTAAAAAGAAGGAAAGAATATTAATTTGTTAAAATGATAAGTTTGGCCGATTTTAGTAGAAATACATATAAGACTTCTATACGTATATATTTTATGCAGGAAAAAATAATTATCATCTCGCTTTTTTCCTTATTTATTTCTTTTTCCTTCTTTCTATTTGTTCTCTTTTTATTTCTCAGAGATTTCAGTCTATATTTTGATTTTAGAGTAAGTTTATCTTTCAGCTTATGGACTTTGTCCCTAAAAATTAGGTGGCTTATATTTTTAATTTAAAAGCATTGCAGTCCATTAATTTTGGTTTCTGCAGTTCTTTAAAATTTTCCCGTAATTTAAAGTGACAAAGGCAAATGTGGAATAAAGACTTCAAGAGAAAGGCATGTTCATTCTTTAATTCCTACATATATATGGAGATAATTGGCAATAACATGCATTTACATCATTTCATCCCCTTATGTAATCATCTTTTAAATTTTACTAATTTTCCCAAAAATTTCAATTTTCTTAAATGTTTTCCTCTTTGATCCAATTACAAATTTCAAATTGCATATCCTATCCACCATAACATATACAGGGATTCATCAGACTCCTTTTGAAAAACGTGAATTTTTAGGAACACAAGCATCAGCATTAGCTTTTGGATAAAACGATCAAAGCACTCTTCATCCGATATTTGAGAAACTATAATGCATTTCTTAGTTAACCGTTCATACTCCGTGAATATGATTTCAGCTTCGGTTTTATGATGAAACTTGGTAGCTTCCAACTTCCAAGACTTCAATATATTTTCGGGTAGATTTCACAAAACCATTGATGTTTGGGACATTTTCACGAAACTAGTGTAATAACTTTTTAAAAGTAGACATAACACCCCTAAAGTGTCTGGCTCCGTTTTAATATTTTTCTATTTTTAATTTACCTTTTAGGCCTTATTTATCAAACTACTAAAACTGGACCAGGTTTTTACTATCTTTTTGTGATTAGGAAAAGTTGGGTCAGAGCTGGCCCAACTACTTTTAGTGCATTTTGGAGGCTTTTAACCAGGCTAGAATTGAACCAGTCATTATCTGGTTCAATTCTGACCTGGTTAAAAAATAAAACCAGGCTGGCCCAATTTGAAGAGATTTGCCAAACATGCCCTTAGATTATTGAACATTTAATAAGAATCACATGAAAATGATAATTAAACTTAAACAGCACAAGAAGAGACGAGAGAGTTAAAAAAATGAAAGGAAAAGATATATTGATCAATTGATAAAAAATATAATTGTGTTTAATTATATCATATCATACTCATTTTAAAAGTATGAGTTTAGGTAAATCTTTCAATAGTCAATGTTACCTTTGACCCATTTTTGATATTGCATTGTAATTTAATCCTAATTAATAATTTCAATGGTAGTGTGACTCAACTATCGAATCAGGTATGATTCGGCTTGGGATTCTCGAGCGTGACTGCAGGTGGCCATGATTTGGGATTCTCGAGCGTGACTGCAGGTGGCCGTGATTTGATATCTTAGTTGGTGAAGAGTTCTTAATACAAACTTGTAATCCGAATGATATATGAATTTGGTGATGCTATGAGATAAGAACAAAAAGTCTCTGGTTTCGTTCCTATTGGCTGTTAGCTAATGGGATAAAGAAATTCAAGTAATTCCAGTAAGTTCCTTTCACCAACTTATCCGATTACAATCCAATTTGATGTAGGATTGAGATTCCTGCATCATGCAAAGACTTTTATCAAAAGTCTAGCTATATAATGGGTTGGGAGAGGAATTTGATAGCAACAACCAGTCAAGCCGAAACCGAACCGAATCACTGGTTGAACCGAACCAAACCAAACCAAACCAAACCGGATTATTTCGGTTCGGTTTGGTCTGTTATTTCAGTTTCTATAAGAACCACCACCAATTAGTAATTGGCGAGAACGACTCCAGCTACTCAGTAAGGGGACGACCTTCCCATCATAGCAAACACAAGAGGAAAAGATAGAATTGAGATTAAAAAAATAAAACATTGAAAAAGAACCGGAGAGAGAAATAGGTGACTTTGAAATAGCAATGGGTTTACTTTGGGTATCCGATAGAAGGGATGCAGGGTAGCTCGTTCTCTCTTCATTGGATATTCATCATTGAACACTGCTTGCAACTTGGGAATAGAATAGGCGTAACTTTGGGGCTTTAAAAGGTGCAGTGGGTGGGCCCACAAAGTTAAGAAGAGGTGCGAAATTGGGGGACTTGCGATGAGTGCATTGTGGTGGGTCCCACAAAGAGTGAGAATAAGATGCCACTGTGCGACTTTCAAGCATTTAAAAACTGAGTCGGTCGGGTCGATATTACACCGATTTACAAAAATAACCACTGCACTGAACCGAAAGTATGTAACAACTGCACCGAACCGTCAAAAATCAGACGGTTCGGTCGGTTTGTTCGGTCCAAGCCGTATTATGTTCAGCCCTAGCAACAACATGGAATAGAGGCCGAAGCTGTGTTGAGAACCGCAAGGTATATGGAATTATTTGCCTGCTAATATTTGTATTTACTGTTTATTTGTTCTTTGTTTAAGAGAGATTGTATTGGGTTTTTTGAGGTGTGATTTGCGATTAGTGATTTGAACAAGTCAAATCATTTATATCCGTATGTATTGTATTCTTAACGAGCAAAATTGACCTGCGCGATGTTGCGGCATTAGCGTGAACCAAGTGAAAAATATAATGGTTTATGTATTTGATTTAAAAACATGGCGTAAAATTAACCAATTAGAATAAGTATAATAAGTTGTAACAAAGTAAAGAAGCTTACACCATACGGAAGTGCTGACATACAAAGTGGATCGAAAATAATTTTGAGTATTTTGATTTTAAAAGTGATTTTAGAAGTGGGTGAGTTTTAAAATGAATGGGGGTAAAACCTTGGGTTTAGAGATAAATAAACCTTTATTTTTTTTTGGAGAAGGGTGAGTGTGAAAGTAAATGAAGATAAAACTATCGGTTTATAGGCAAAAAAACTCACTAACATTTCACGAAGCCGTGACATCGGTGTGGAAAAACCAAGAAAAATAATCGTTTAAAATTTTACTACAGTGTATGCTTGACCACTTTGAAAAAAAAGCAAGTTATAGAAAAATATAACAACTTACACCTCATATCAAACTGTTGAAATATACTATGGCAGCATTTGGTTCCCCAAAGAATTGGGATTGGGATTGGGATTAGGGATAGGAGTGGGATTTAGTGGGATTGGGATATTAAATCTCATTCGCATGTTTGCTTAACTTATTTTGATTCATTATGGGATTGGTATTACAACTTTAAAAAACTACCAAATTCTCCTCCCTCCTTTTACATCTCCCAAAAATTATAGTTTACCACCTAAAAATTTTAGAATTGCATCAGACCTCCTAAAAAATTGTAGTTTGCCCCCTAAAAATTTGCAATTTACCTTGATGAAAGTTTCAAAATTTGTAATTTACCCCCATAAAAAATTTGTAGTTTACCCCCCAAAAAATTAGACTTCACCCCGATGACAGTTGCAGAATTTGCAGTTCCCCCCTGAAAAATTATAGTTTACCCCTGAAAAATTACAGTTTACCCACCTACAAGTTTTAGAATTTACAATTTACCCCCAAAAATTATAGTTTACCCCCTAAAAGTTTTAGAATTTGTAATTTACCCTAAAAATTGCAGTTTGGCCCCTAAAAGTTTCAATATTTTCAGTTTATCCCCCAAAAATTGTAATTTACCCCTAAAAGTTTGAGAATGTGCAGTTTACCCCCCAAAAAATTATAGTTTACACCCCCTAAAAGTTTTAGAATTTGCAGATTATCCCTCTAATTTAACATATGTATTATATAAGGTAAGGGCATAATGGTATTGAAAAATGCTAATACTTGGGAGGGGGGGAGGATTTTCTATTGCCCATTTTGGGGATCAGAGATAAATCCCAATCCCACCCACACCCTAGTCCCCTGGAAACCAAACATGAGACTTGATTGAAGTCTCGGGACATCGAAATCCTAGTCATACTACCATGGGCAACCAAACGTTGCCAATATGTTGCATGTATTCTTATTTCAGAATCAATTTTCTGGTCCTTCAAATTTTTGTTAAAATTTTGTGCGAAAAAGAGGACCGTGGTATACTACTTTCAGTTGTCATTTTGTTAATATGATTTGCCTTAAATTTCACATAGGCCGCTAGGCTTTTACAAATGTCACTTAACCCCTTTGGGACTTGCCACAAAAACCCCAAACGTTTGCAACTTCTTCAACATTATGAATTTTCAAAATCGTAGAAAAATACGTTTTTGGAAATTGTTGATAACATCATTAACGCCTTATCAACAATGTAGAGTATGTTTATTTATCTCTATCAAGCCATAGAGTTTATTGATATATAAATACAGAAAGGATAAAATTGTTCAAAACATATAGTTGTTGTTCACGGATGTATCCCAAGATCAAAAAGAAACTATCAAACCCTCCTTTATATATAAAGAGAAATTGGTGAAATTCCTAAAGACAAAGAAAATTAACAAATATCATACTATAAAAATACAAAAAGTTGATATATGTCATATCATAAATATTCACATGTCTCTTTATCCCATCAAGATTAAATGTAGACACCATAATCTTACATTCACCTAAGAATTCTTATCAAATTAAAACGATCTATAATTAGAAAATTCTAATAATCAAATATTTGAAAGTCCAAAAATCTCATAACTATATATTTAAATATAGAAATTAAAGGAAAAAATTCATGTAAAGAGTCTCTCTAAATAAAATTACAGATTAATTTTAAAAAAAGTCCCCTCAACTATTTTAATTTGAGAAAGGCCCCTCAAGTTTGGGCATACTGTAGATACCCCCCTCAACTATGAAAATTTGAGGTAACCCCTTGAACTTTTCTCACTAACCCTCCTTAAATAGGGGGTGTGTTTCAGAAAACCCCCTCAACTATTATAATTTGAGAAACCCCTTCAAGTTTGAGCTTATTGTAGATAAACCCCTCATATTTGAAAATTTTAGAAATCTCGATGAACTCTTCCCACTTTATGCCCTGAAAATTAATATTGTTAGATCTATCATATCACATGACAAGTAGGTGGCTGAAAAAAAAAGTATCCTTCAATCATTAGAAAATTCTCTGATTTCCAGGATAAGAGAAAGAGAAGAGAAGGAGGGCAAAAACATTGTAAATTGGAAATTATTCTTTTTACCGGTTGTAGATTTCTTTGTAATTGAATGAGTTGATTTTTAAAAGGGTATTTCAGTTATTTTATATTTTGAAATGACATCGGGGGTTTAGTGAGAAAAGTATGAAAGATTAGGGGGTTTTTGTGAGACACCCCATAGTTGAAAGGGTTTTCTCTGATTTTTAAAGTTGAGTGGGGTTATCTATAATATGCCAAAACTTTAGGATGGTTTTGTCAAATTAAAATAGTTGAGAGGGTTTTCTAAGACATCCACCATAGTTGAGGTGTTCTTTAAAATTAACCCTAAAATCATATATGCAAAATTATACATGGGTCAAATTATATTTAAAGTTGATGAACTAGTCTTCCTCTTAAAATATTATTAATGAATTTATTATCTTTTTATTATTTATTGATTAGATATGATATCTTTACTGATTTTCATAACGAGGAATTTTAGTTCGTCCGTGTCTCTCTTTAAAATATTAATGGAACATAAGACAACATAAAAACATATTACATGTAATGATTTATAAAATTAAGAACTTTTCTATTACAAAAATATTCCTGCGATCAGAAAAATAAACAAATTATTTACACAAATTACCCAAAATATTATCTCAATTCTCCTCGCTTTATCCGATATTTTGTAATAATTATATTTACATTCTAATATGTTCTTAAGATTATTCTAGGACTAAATATTTGGATTCTTAAGATGTTTTATCATTTATGGATATTTTCAAACCACACATACTTTTCTAATTAATTTGAAATTCTTATGCAAGCATCACAATATTGAGGTTTAACTGTGAGATTGTTTTAGATTAAATTAATATTTGGCCTTATATCTCATCTAACTGTGACATTTTATTTTTAAGACTCACCCGTGCGAGCACGGGAAAATTACTTGTTATATAAAACAGTTACCATGTAATTATTGAAATATGCAAAGATGAAGAATATTGTAAATTAATTTGAAACTGACATCTTGAATGATCTATGATCTTAACCCCTAAGCTTTTATATGAATTTTAATTTTTTTTACATATGTAAGGATTTAAGATATTAGACCATGTGCGATGCACGTGCATTCCACCTTGTTGTTTTTAAGTATACAACTGTAAAATACCTCCTATAGTATAAAAACTCAGGAAGTACCTTACAAAGGATTAAATAATTGTAAAAAGGTATAGAAGTGTCCGGCTACTTAGCACAAAATTACAAATATTTACATCTTGGATTACTAAAATGTGCCTTTGTTGATCAGAGTGACGCGTCTATGTAGTGCCTGGTGGTGTCAAAAGGACGCCACTAGATTGATTACTTGTAAATATTTTTATTTATTTTTTACTTGTATTTACTATCTAAGGTACTGTTAAAATTAGAACAAGACACTACAACTACAAGGACATAATCCCAAATCACTACCCTGCAACATACTGGCTAACGAGATCAATCCTAGACTTAGGCTAATGCGGGCAGTGGCCCGGGTGTAGGATTGATCTCATTAGCTCGTATGTTGTGAGGCAGTGGTCCGAGATTTTCTCCTTGTTCTCTGATTCTTGGAACCCGGTGGCCATCCAAGTGTTCTTCTCTATTGTATTTTGTTAATCAAAAATCGATGTAGAGCGTGTGGAAGCGAAACACGAATCCAAACAAGTTGTTGTCTAACCCATGAAGAAAAGATAATATCTTCCGATTCAGAAAGACTTTCGAGACATATTATATATGTTTTTCATGTACATCGGCGAAGCGAAGCCGATCAGATTGATAGATTCCCAAAATCCCATTCAGTCTGCATATATTCCTGAAATTTCAGTAGCAGCATCTTTGATAGTTTTCTACTCTTAGTAATAAAGTTGGAGTCTGCTTAGATTAGAAAATGAATCTGTAGATTCGACCAATTACTTTCCTCAATTGTAAAGGGTCATTTCGATAGTTCTTGATATTTTATATTGCTGGTAATTTAATAGTATATTATATCTTTTTATTTAAGTAAAGGATTGTAAACCAAATTGGTTTTCTATTGATAATATTTTTTTTTTATAATTCTTCACGAATTCTAAGTTCTTTATGGATTCAAAGTTCAGTTTCTTCGTTGGATTCAAAGATATTCTCGACAGATTCCGACATTTTACCGCTACGTTGCGTAAAAAACAACTCCACCGGTGGAAAGTCAGAGAAGGAATCACGCTTCGCACGATTCGCACCCACGCCAGACGCAGACCTGTCCACCTTTTTTAGCGAATTTCTACACAAACAAAAGAAAAAGCTCCTCCTTTAACCCCAACATTGACCAAATTCCCCTACCTCTTCCGGAGCACTCTCCATCCGCCTAGCGTTTACGTGCGGTCCCTTCTCCCTGACTCTCCTCAAAATGCGAGTCCACACGGACCCAAATTGCTACGAAAACTTTAGACTTTATATCAAAATTCTATTCCCCATCCTTCACCTGACACCTAAACCCCAATCCCCCCCAACCAAATTACACCCGGTTATTCTCATACCCCGCCACGTGTCCTCACATCAGCGCCTCCTTCCCCTCCACAGAAACTCTTGAGAGCTATAAAGGCCTGAAAGCCCCCCAACCAATTAGTCCGCACGTTTCTTGATTTCTTGCTTTCTTTCTTCTCTGCTTAGTTACTGAGATGGCGAGCTGGTTCTGGAGGAAGAGAGGATCATCGGGCAAGGGATCGGGATCGGGACCCGCCAAAGTGGTCCTCGACGGATCGGACATCGAGGAGTTGGTTGGGGATAAGGAGGCGTTCAGTAGCTACGTGGACCACAAGTTTCAGGAGCTGGACCGGGACCAAGACGGCAAGCTGTCGGTGAGGGAGCTCGAGCCTGCTGTCGCCGATATCGGCGCTGCGCTCGGATTGCCGGCCCAGGGATCTTCGCCGGATTCTGATCATATCTATTCCGAGGTGAACATAGCAGTTTCGATTTCAGTTGCAAATAATTTTGTGAATTAGTTGCGAGGGTAAATTTCCTTAGAAAAAGCGACATTTGTAAACTTTCTGAGGTTAAGTCAAAAGGGGAAACTTTCTTGGGTTTTGCGAAATTTACCCTTTATTTGCAGATACTGATGAATGTGGCGAGAATTTGTTTTTTGAGGAGCAATTCTGAATGTTATCTTTCTGCAAATAAATCTAAGTTTATATTAGTAAAATAGTTAGTGGAGTAGGAGCTTGAGATTGAGAACCACCATTGGTTCTTGATGAGCAAAAGAAAGAAGCAGAATGGGTAGTAATGTTTTTGTTGGTTAGCAGGGATGTGATGTTTGAGATAAGGATTTAGTGATGTTAGAGGCCAATAATTTAAGTGGCGGATTGGACTCAGATGACATTAAGCATATGTTTGTTTTCGGAAATTGACTGCTGTGGATTTTCCTAACTTCTTTTTTTCTGTATTTTTTGGACTTTTTGTCAACAATCTTGGTGCTGGGTATATCATGTTTTTTGACCGGGATATTTGGAATTTAGCTTAGCTTTAGGGTGTGTTTAGTAATCATATTAAAATTGGGTCTGGCTCTACTTTCAACTAAAGTGTTTTTTTGAAGGGCCAAATTTGGTCTAAGGAAAACTCGGCCGATGTTGGCCCAGTTTTAGCTAACACATGTTTGGGAATTGGTCAAAGTAGCTTATAAGATATGTTTGACAAATACCTTTTTAGGCTTATAAGCTAAAAAAAAAAAGCTAGGGTAGCTCAGCTTATTTTTGATGGCTTGTAAGCCAAATAGTGTGACCAAGTAAAAGACCACTACACCCCTTAATATTTAAGAAAGTTCAAAAGCTCTCTATTCTCTATCTCCAACCCCGTTTTGGTCTTTTTGACAACAAAGACGGATTATAAGCTACCATTTGCCAAACACTCTATTATTGGAAATGGATTATAATCGATTAAATTTACCAAACACTTTGGATTATATCCACTTGAATTATAAGCCATTTGTGGATTATAAGCTAAGTGGATTATAATCCAAAGTTGCCAAACATGGTCTAAATACAATTTTTATCGAAATGGGACCAAGACCAACTTGGCCTCATTTTGAGGAGTTGTCAAACACACCCTTAGGCTCGTTGGAGCCGGGTTTGTAGAAATGGTTGAGCCTAGTACAGGCAGGCTTAAGCTTGTTTACTTGATGGGTCAAAGTTTGGGACCTGCAGTCAGCCTCTAGCGTAATAATAACTAAACCTATAAAGTTTAGCTAGCGTACTCCAGGACTGTATAATTCTAATTCTATTACTAAGAAGTCTGATGGGCTAACAAGTAACAAGTCTATCCAGGTCTTAGTCCAATAAGGGATAAGAAACAAAACCCAAATTCAAATAGAGGAGATTGTAAACTTCTTGAATTTTGGAATGGGGTTGATTCATGTAATGTGAAAGTTGAGGTTAAATCTTCAAGTATATTGGATAGTATTTGCAAAGACCTCCTTGTTACGTTTGTTATAAACTCACCTCAATTTCTTCGAATTAAATTCTGTTTGTCTTAGTGAAATAAGTTCACTTTCATATTGAACCTGAATTGTTTCTTCTTCTTTTTCTTCTTCTTCTTCTGGATAACATGATTTTTTTAAAATAATCAGAAGTCTTATACTGATGAACTTTGCAGGTTCTGAGTGAATTCACACATGGAAAGCAGGACGTAGTAAGCAAGTCTGAGTTCAAAGAGGTGCTCTCTGACATTTTGTTAGGAATGGCAGCTGGGCTTAGAAGGGATCCAATAGTAATTTTAAGGATGGATGGGCAAGATTTAAGAGAATTTGTCGAGAGTCCAAAGTTTGAACCGACAGCAGTTTCCATATTTTCCACAATAGAGCCAGGTAATGCCTCTTTAGGCAAGTGCATGCTAATGGCTCTGGAACAACTCAAGGTCGAACAGGGAATGCCCCCGGCTTCTGATACTTGGGTAATTTAGAAACATTGAATGAAACTAGATATTAGGATTATAACTAGATACTATCATTATTGATGATAATGTTGTGTTTTCTGATAATGTATTTTGGTTAATGGTCATAGGTTTCGAGCAATATTATTGAGCCTGTCCTTCAATCATTTTCTAGTGATCAACTGGAAAAACCTGTTTCTGATGAGGTATTCTTAGAAGAATTCAAGAAGTTGTTATTAGGAATTGCTCAGAGGCTCCAAGAACATCCTGTTATTGTTGCACACAGCGAAAACACCTTCAATGGCAGTGGTATCAGACGATTGTTGTCTAACAAATTTGAAGTGGATAAGGTAAGAACTTATTTCCTTTTTTTCCGAAGACAAAATTTTGAGTGATGGCTATTACAAAACTTTGCTATACTACATGAATATGTAAATTCCCTTAAAATCCGTATGCAGTGCGTTTCTCTTTTCTTCTTTTTTTGAGAGCCAAAACTATGCTTAATTCTTAATAACATGTCAAGAACAAGAGGTGATCAGATAGAAATGAGGTGCATATTTTTGCACTTTAAGCCTAACAGCTATTTTAGGTCGACATGTTAGCACATTTATTTTCATTTATGCAGACTCCCTTTGACACATTTACTGAGTGTCAAAGGCATCTTTTGAGTTTAGAAGTATTTAACATTGAAAATTTTTTGAAAAATTTTGTCCAGTG
This sequence comes from Asparagus setaceus, assembly GCA_012295165.1. Lineage (NCBI taxonomy): Eukaryota > Viridiplantae > Streptophyta > Magnoliopsida > Asparagales > Asparagaceae > Asparagus > Asparagus setaceus. The sequence continues at coordinate 23,220,268 of CM022701.1, forward strand.
ACAGAAATATATCTATCTGATGTATGCAACTAACAAGTAAAGACTTAACAATTTTGAAATATGTTTCAATGAAAAGCTTCAACCGATTATCCTGTGGGATATAAAGAATCTTTTATACCAAGGAGATAGCATTGTGAGAAGATGGTTGTATTTTCTTGTAGTTATAGTCTCTGCAATGTGTCTTGAGTTCAATGGTTTGGAAAAAACCTACTATTTAAAGCGCTCTTCTAACCTTGATTCTATACACTAAATAGATAATTATTTGTCATTATCTCAATGATGAACTAATGTTTCTACAGTGCTCTGATTTTAATTTTCTGTTAACATTTTATTCTTCCTATCATGCGAAGGAAATGTGAAGGAAATGCCAACAAGTAATTTAACTTAGATGTAATTTAACTTAGATATAACATGAAAATCCTTCAATGCTTGCAACTTGATATAATGTATAGTGCTTATTTCTTTTGCTACTGTTTCCAATCACTAATATCTAATTTACATGGTACTTGCAGTTGTTGGATGCAACATGGAAGGATCTACCGAAGGATCGCCATCATAAATCATCAAAGGAGTACCTCCGAATTGCTCTTGATAGCATTGCTGCAGCAGCAGGTTTGCCTCCTTATGGTGCAGTCAACGAGGTAGCCTACTTGAGATAACCTTTGAGCTCTAATCTTTAATGTTGTTTATGATTTTAATCAGATTTTTGATACATCTAACTATTGATTTTTCAAATTAGCTTACATATAGGAGGATAAGTGATATTTTCTTTTTCGAGAGATAATAGTACATTATTAGTCACATTCTCCGCTGTTCGGATTCAGCGTCTTCTCATATTGTTTACTTAATTCCTTTATCACCCCAGAACCTCCTATTTAGCACTTTGCTGAGACAAGTTTGTACATTAACTGAGCTGGGGATTTACAGAGTATGCCTTAATTATCGGTATCTGTTTATTTTATGAGGTTCCATTCAGTATCTAAAGGGAAAATACAAAAAATTAGGTGCATTTGGTTAATAAGAATTTCGCCCCTTCAAAGAGCCGGACAGACAAATTATCTAAAACTTGATCTATTTACTCAAATAAATAAGTTTGAAAGGAAAATACAAAAAATGAGGTGCATTTGGTTAATAAGAATTTCGCCCCTTCAAAGAGCCGGACAGACAAATTATCTAAATCTTGATTTATTTACTCAAATAAATAAGTTCGAAAGGAGGTTACATTTAAGATTATTTATGCCCCTGAAAAATGGATCCTAGAGTCTTTTTCTTCTTTTAAGAAAAAGCTAGAATATGGAGACATTTTCGTTGAAAAGAGGATATAAAACGATATGGCAGCGGTCAAAGGGAAACATAAGGAAGTGTTTTGGTAGCTGGAAAGGAAATGAAAGGTTATTTCACTTTTTAGTATTTTATGAATGAGATAGTGACTGAAAAATAATTGAAAATTTAATGTTGTCACATATCCCTTTAAAATTTTTACCTTCTCCAAACAATTTGTGGAAGTTGATAGGAATTGGATGGAGGGAGAGAAAATTAATTTGTATCTCTCTTCTTACTATTTCATCTTTAAATGTTAACTTGGCTGAGCGCTTTCCATGACAACCATACGTGAGACAAAGAGTAGCATATAAAAAAGCCGATGATACATCGACTGTGATCACGCCAAAATTTCATTTTCTTAACCTTTTATCATTTCAAACAAGATTAGTAAATAGAAATTAATGAGAAAATCTTTTCGGAAGGAAATACCTTTTGTTTTAACATTTTTCGCTTTCCAAAGCTTTCTCCAAATTGCATATTACAAACTAACACATTTGCTATGCAATCCAATAGATCGATGCCATTGTGAACGAAGCGTTTAGGATGGTGAACGCAGACGACGGGAAAAGCATGAACGAAGAAGAGTTTAAGAAGCTAATGGCTGAGATACTTGGATGCATCATGCTAAAACTGGAGAGCCAACCAATCTTTGTTTCTTCTAACTCAGTAGTCAATGAGCCATTAGCTTCTTCATCCTCAATCCTGTGTCCTGCACCAGACAGTACGGATTTGTCCTTAAAGGAGTGATCACAGATACTCACTTAGGTGAGAGGGGCATGCTTCTTAACATTATCATGTATCATAGTATGATAATAAGTTGATCTTTCATGTATGTTGTTTTTTTGAGGCTTGATAAGAGGCCTTTTTACTAATGGTTGCTTCTAAGTGGGAATACAGGATCATTGATCTCTTACTATATATCCACATTAAGCTTGTATATACTGATTAGTGTAAACGTGTATTTGTTAAATATACAACTTTTATTAGGTGTTTTGTCATTTGAGATGAAGGATTTTGGTTTTCTGGATTATTTTTTCGGAATTGAGGTTGACTGTATATTGCAAACACTTTCAAGCGTGCTTTTTCTCAGTGATTATCTTGATTTCAATTCGGTATGTGCTTTCAGGGAGCTGAATTCTAAGTTTAACAGGGAGATCTTTTTCCGCAGCCTATTCCGGACAGAAAACTCAGCGATTGATATATTGCTACAGTTGTCAAGATTATGTCATGCAATACATATACAGAGCCAGTCTTGTTAATATTCATGCGGTTCCTTTACGAGTACTTTTATTCTTGTAGCACTATCTACTTTCATTCTCGTAGCACTATCTACGGCTATTCTGTTAGGACGAAGTCCGTACAATAGCTCTTGTTTGAGAAATAACAAACTCACATTTGGTACTAATATTTGTTTGAGATGATATACTACAGGTGAAAACATGTATACGAAGGTTATGAGGCAAAGGTTAACGAGACGAAATGACGCAAAAATTAGTATTTATGTTAATTTCAGCCTTAGAACTATCGATGGTCTACAATGAACCATCGATGGTTAAGGCTCATCAATGGTCTACAGTGAACAATCGAAGATATTCCAGAAAGTTGATTTTGAACTCTCGATAGGCTACAGGGAACCATCGATGGTCAAGGCTCATCAATGGTCTACGATGAACAATCGAAGATATTCCGAAAGTTGATTTTGAACTCTCGATAGGCTCTGAGGAACCATCGATGGTCAAGGCTCATCAATGGTCTCGATGAACAATCGAAGATATTCCGAAAGTTGATTTTGAACTCTCGATAGGCTACGAGGAACCATCGATGGGCAGGGATTGCCCATCGATGGTGACGATGCATTTTGACAAAATTTAAGCGTTAATCACAACCGTTCGTTGATACCTTTCATCTCCAACTTCTACTATGATTTTAATATCTCTTTCCCTATTTATGAGAGGCTATATAAGAGAGGAAGAGATTTTATTTTGAAGAGGTTCTATGCTTTGAGAAAAGGAGAGCTTTTTGAGAGATTAAAAGAGAGAGTTTATTATAGGGTTTGTGAAGAAGATTTGATTTGTGATTCGAACCCCTGGAGCCTCGTCAAACTTTTTATCGTCGCGTTCAGCATCTTCGAATAGTTTCAATGAGGAGAGTTCCCCTTGGATTCAACATCATTACTGTTTCTTCATCAAGCTTTGCTTCAATCTTTTAAAAAACAATTTTGCTTAGAAAAAGGGCTGTAAGATGTTTTCAATATGCGCTTAAACTATTTCGGTAGTTTTGTTTCATCTTGTTTTTACGGCACACTCAAGCCGATGATAATTGAGAGTTGGGACTAGATAGGACTAGATGTTACTCATCTATGAGGAGTTAGGTTAAACGACTAGTTTCGGTTAGATTTCGGGGTGCGGTCTTTGTAAGTGTACTGAATCAGGTTGTGATTCAGGTAAACTCCGGTCATAGTGAGGAAACCCCTTCGTGAGAAGGAAGAGTGGACGCATGATTATTATCCGAACCATTATAAAAATCTCGCGTATTCTTTGGTTGGTTTTTAGTTTGATTGTTCGCTTTTATTTTTCTAGATTTCCGCTGTATATTATATGTTTTAATGAAAAGCTGTTGCAAACCTATTCATCCCCTGTAGGCTTGCATCTCGGATCCAACATGTCATTATGCGTTCTGTCAAAGCTTTCTCCAAATTGCATATTACAAACTAACACATTTGCTATGCAATCCAATAGATCGATGCCATTGTGAACGAAGCGTTTAGGATGGTGAACGCAGACGACGGGAAAAGCATGAACGAAGAAGAGTTTAAGAAGCTAATGGCTGAGATACTTGGATGCATCATGCTAAAACTGGAGAGCCAACCAATCTTTGTTTCTTCTAACTCGGTAGTCAATGAGCCATTAGCTTCTTCATCCTCAATCCTGTGTCCTGCACCTGACGGTACTGATTCGTCCTTAAAGGAGTGATCATACATACTAACTTATGTGAGAGGGGCATGCTTCTTAAACGTTATAATGTATCATAGTTTGATAATAAGTTGATCTTTAATGTATGTTGTTTTTTTAGGCTTGATAAGAGGCCTTTTTACTAACGGTTGCTTCTAAGTGGGAATAAAGGATCATTGATCTCTTACTATGTATACACATTAAGCTTGTATATACTGATTAGTGTAAACGTGTATTTGTTAAATATACAACTTTTATTACGTGTTTTGTCATTTGAGATGAAGGATTTTGGTTTTCTGGATTATTTTTTCGGAAATGAGGTTGACTGTGTATTGCAAACACTTTCAAGCGTGCTTTTTCTCAGTGATTATCTTGATTTCAATTCGGTATGTGCTTTCATGGAGCTGAATTCTAAGTTTAACAGGGAGATCTTTTTCCGCAGCCTATTCCGGACAGAAAACTCAGCGATTGATATATTGCTACAGTAGTCAAGATTATGTCATGCAATACATATATAGAGCCAGTCTTGTTAATATTCATGCGGTTCCTTTACGAGTACTTTTATTCTCGTAGCACTATCTACTTTCATTCTCGTAGCACTATCTACGGCTATTCTGTTAGGACGAAATCCGTACAATAGCTCTTGTTTGAGAAATAACAAACTCACATTTGGTACTAACATTTGTTTGAGATGATATAGTACAGGTGAAAACAGGTATACGAAGGTTATGAGGCAAAGGTTAACGAGACGAAATGACGCAAAAATTAGCATTTATGTTAATTTCAGCCTTAGAACTATCGATGGTCTACAATGAACCATCGATGGTCAAGGCTCATCAATGGTCTACAGTGAACAATCGAAGATATTCCAGAAAGTTGATTTTGAACTCTCGATAGGCTACAGGGAACCATCGATGGGATTGCCCATCGATGGTGACGATGCATTTTGACAAAATTTAAGCGTTAATCACAACCGTTCGTTGATACCTTTCATCTCCAACTTCTACTATGATTTTAATATCTCTTTCCCTATTTATGAGAGGCTATATAAGAGAGGAAGAGATTTTATTTTGAAGAGGTTCTATGCTTTGAGAAAAGGAGAGCTTTTTGAGAGATTAAAAGAGAGAGTTTATTATAGGGTTTGTGAAGAAGATTTGATTTGTGATTCGAACCCCCGGAGCCTCGTCAAACTTTTTAACGTCGCGTTCAGCATCTTCGAATAGTTTCAATGAGGAGAGTTCCCCTTGGATTCAACATCATTACTGTTTCTTCATCAAGCTTTGCTTCAATCTTTTAAAAAACAATTTTGCTTAGAAAAAGGGCTGTAAGATGTTTTCAATATGCGCTTAAACTATTTCGGTAGTTTTGTTTCATCTTGTTTTTACGGCACACTCAAGCCGATGATAATTGAGAATTGGGACTAGATAGGACTAGATGTTACTCATCTATGAGGAGTTAGGTTAAACGACTGGTTTCGGTTAGATTTCGGGGTGCGGTCTTTGTAAGCGTACTGAATTAGGTTGTGATTCAGGTAAACTCCGGTCATAGTGAGGAAGCCCCTTCGTGAGAAGGAAGAGTGGACGCATGATTATTATCTGAACCACTATAAAAATCTCGCGTATTCTTTGGTTGGTTTTTGGTTTGATTGTTCGCTTTTATTTTTCTAGATTTCCGCCGTATATTATATGTTTTAATGAAAAACTGTTGCAAACCTATTCATCCCCCTGTAGGCTTGCATCTCAGATCCAACATGTCATTGTACGTTCTGTCAAACCTTCTTCTACTTGATGATGAAAGACTATGATGAACATGTTATTTATGCCAGAATATTCATGCATTAGTAACGAACAATATTTACTAGGATTTTGGAGATACTTATGCAAGATACACAAAAGAAGATTTGTTAATCAGTATGATTGTTAAAAGAACTCATTTACCAATTGTGAGATTGAAATAAAATCTAATTTACTAGTTAAAAAATTTCTTTAATCAGTATACTTGTTCTGAAACACTCGACGTTATTATGATGATATGACGCGAAAGTGTAGATCTTTAATTATGAATGACTACCAACACACATGTTTACAATTGATTAAGCATCAATACAACCGTGCGTTTGAGATGAATTATGAATCAAGAGAAGTTCACATGCCTACAGTTGATTCTCACATGGCATCCTTGTTCTCCTTAGCTCTCATCTTTTTCTGAGAGGCCCACTTTGATGAACCTAGTTGACCCAAGTACAAGTGTACACGAAACCAATTTAAGCTTTTCAATAATTAAATGAATATTTTATTTCTATCCTTGCATCGTGTTTTTGTTTAGGTAGAAACTCCACTTGTTTATCAACCTACTATCTATCTTGTAGTTGTTGTTTATTTCCTACTTACTTTCTTATCTTCTACAGATGGCTTGTCATTGTTCTTCTCTGCTTCAATGTATTAGGTCACTTATGTAAGCATCCAATTATATATATATATATATATATATATATATATATATATATATATATATATATATATATATATATATATATATATATATATATATATATATATATATATATATATCTCTCTCTCTCTCTCTCTCTCTCTCTCTCTCTCTCTCTCTCTCTCTCTCTCTCTCTCTCTCTCTCTCTCTCTCTCTCTCTCTCTCTCTCTCTCTCTCTCTCTCTCTCTCTCTCTCTCTCTCTCTCTCTCTCTCTCTCTCTCTCTCTCTCTCTCTCTCTCTCTCTCTCTCTCTCTCTCTCTCTCTCTCTCTCTCTCTCTCTCTCTCTCTCTCTCTCTCTCTCTCTCTCTCTCTCTCTCTCTCTCTCTCTCTCTCTCTCTCTCTCTCTCTCTCTCTCTCTCTCTCTCTCTCTCTCTCTCTCTCTCTCTCTCTCTCTCTCTCTCTCTCTCTCTCTCTCTCTCTCTCTCTCTCTCTCTCTCTCTCTCTCTCTCTCTCTCTCTCTCTCTCTCTCTCTCTCTCTCTCTCTCTCTCTCTCTCTCTCTCTCTCTCTCTCTCTCTCTCTCTCTCTCTCTCTCTCTCTCTCTCTCTCTCTCTCTCTCTCTCTCTCTCTCTCTCTCTCTCTCTCTCTCTCTCTCTCTCTCTCTCTCTCTCTCTCTCTCTCTCTCTCTCTCTCTCTCTCTCTCTCTCTCTCTCTCTCTCTCTCTCTCTCTCTCTCTCTCTCTCTCTCTCTCTCTCTCTCTCTCTCTCTCTCTCTCTCTCTCTCTCTCTCTCTCTCTCTCTCTCTCTCTCTCTCTCTCTCTCTCTCTCTCTCTCTCTCTCTCTCTCTCTCTCTCTCTCTCTCTCTCTCTCTCTCTCTCTCTCTCTCTCTCTCTCTCTCTCTCTCTCTCTCTCTCTCTCTCTCTCTCTCTCTCTCTCTCTCTCTCTCTCTCTCTCTCTCTCTCTCTCTCTCTCTCTCTCTCTCTCTCTCTCTCTCTCTCTCTCTCTCTCTCTCTCTCTCTCTCTCTCTCTCTCTCTCTCTCTCTCTCTCTCTCTCTCTCTCTCTCTCTCTCTCTCTCTCTCTCTCTCTCTCTCTCTCTCTCTCTCTCTCTCTCTCTCTCTCTCTCTCTCTCTCTCTCTCTCTCTCTCTCTCTCTCTCTCTCTCTCTCTCTCTCTCTCTCTCTCTCTCTCTCTCTCTCTCTCTCTCTCTCTCTCTCTCTCTCTCTCTCTCTCTCTCTCTCTCTCTCTCTCTCTCTCTCTCTCTCTATATATATATATATATATATATATATATATATATATATATATATATATATATATATATATATATATATATATATATATATATATATATATATATATATAGGGTTGGTTCAATGAGAATCTTTCTAACCACTCATCTTGCTGGGATCCGTGAAAGATATAAAGCCACTTTAAGATTTGTGCATCACAAATCTCAATGCAAGATGAGTGGATAAAAAGTTGGTGCACCACTATTCATTATGAACTTAAGTTCATAGGCTCTCTCTCTCTCTCTCTCTCTATATATATATATATATATATATATATATATATATATATATATATATATATATATATATATATATATATATATATATATATATATATATAGGGTTGGTTCCAATGAGAATCCAAATAAATGTGAGAACTAAGAACCCAATATCAACCATCCATGATATAAAAATAAAGGCTCATATTCTGTCAAAATTAATGTGGTAAAATTATAATTAAATAGACATTACAAACTGAAATAAGGGTAAACAAATAAAAAGCACGAGATATAAAAGGAAAAAATTGACAAATCTTTAAACACCAAACCACCTTTTTCAAAAACTTTCCATATTCTACTAGTTTACAAATCATAGGGGTCGCTCAATAATTTTCGGGAAATTATCTGCTGATATTCACGACTAAAAATGACAAGGTTCTAGGGTTTGACTCAAGACGTGATCGAATCGGTTAGGGATTACTAAAACATTCTTGAGAGATTACGTCAATAAACCATTCGATTCTCTAAATATCACCGAGAGATTCGTAACTATAGAAGAATGATTAGTTAAATGAATTGTAAGAATACTAAAACATTATTGAGAGATTACGTCAATAAACCATTGATTCTCTAAATATCACCGAGAGATTCGTAACAATAGAAAGATGATTACATTAAATAAATTGTAAGAATACTAAAATATTATTGAGAGATTACGTCAATAAACCATTCGATTCTCTAAATATCACCGAGAGATTCGTAACTATAGAAGAATGATTAGTTAAATGAATTGTAAGAATACTAAAATATTATTGAGAGATTACGTCAATAAACCATTGATTCTCTAAATATCACCGAGAGATTCGTAACAATAGAAAGATGATTACATTAAATGAATTGTAAGAATACTAAAACATTCTTGAGAGATTCGTAACAATAGAAAGATGATTACATTAAATAAATTGTAAGAATACTAAAACATTATTGAGAGATTACGTCAAAAAATATTGATTACGTAAATATAATTGAGAGATTCGTAACTATAGAATAATGATTACGTTAAATGAGTTGTAAAAATACTAAAACATTATTGAGAGATTACGTCAATAAAACATTCGATTTTTAAATATCAACGAGTGATTACATTGTCTATTAACACCTTGCTATTTTAAAAAATCTTGTATTGTGAACTAGTTGATTCTGTTAATCTATTCTTTATGATTACGTAAGTTAATCAAAGTGATTTTGTTTTGTAAACTAGGTGATTCTGTTAGATCGTAAATGAGATTCCGTAATTTATTAAGAGTCTGTAACTGATTCTGTGATCCATGATAAGTAGCAACACACAAAAAAAAGAAAGCAAAAAAAAGAATGAAAGAATATGAGAGGGGAGAGCCGCCTCCAGACAAAAAAAAGGGAAAAGAGCAGAGAGCATGTGGGAGACGCCACCATGAAAATACAAAAAATATATAAAATAAAAAAGAAGAAGAAGAAGAAACGAAGAGGAGCACGGAGAAAAAAGCCATTAATATCTTGATGGGATCCAAGATTCCTCTCTCATTAGCAAGGGTTCATCGACGCGCACCCTCGAAGACTCGCTTCAATCAGATAGTGAGCAAGGTTCTAGGATTTGACTCCGGCGCATTCGCCGTCGGCCTAAATTGAAACGTAATCAAGAAGGTTGTGGTTAATTAGGCAAGAAAAAACTGCCTATAATGTAACTGATTTTATAACTAAAATGAAAAACATGCCATTTAGTTAACTTTTTAAATTTAATGGACTTTAATCACAACCGCTGATTGGTTAAAGATCTAAGAGTAGAGATTGGGTTCTTAGTTCTCATACTTGTAAGGAGTTCTCATTTGATCCGACCTATATATATATATATATATATATATATATATATATATATATATATATATATATATATATATATATATATATAGCGTAAGTGATAAACCTCGAAATCCACCAAGGGGTGCTCTTTAAATCCATAAAAAGCGATCTTTGAATCCATGAAGAGCTTGAATCCACGAAGAAAATATAATAAGAGAAATTTATTGATAAAAGTGATATAATTCTTTGGGGTTACATGCCTCTTCTTAAATAGAAAAATAAACAAGAATCCTAGTAAGACTAGAAATACAAAGAAATAGAAAGTATCCAATCCTACCATAAAAGACTCCATATAATAGAGGAAATAAATTATGAATTAAAATTGAATTTATTTCCTAATCTAATTGACTCTAACATTGAATTTATTTTCTAATCTAAATAGAGTCCAACTTTATTACTAAAAATAACCTAAAAGCTGATTATTTTTGAATTTCAGTTAAAACTGGGTATTACTGATGAGATTTTAAAATTTTGACAATTCGGTTGGCTCCATCTCGTCAAGATAGGCGATTTACATATATAATATGTCAGAATTCCCCTTCCGGGTCGAAGATATGATTATTTCTTTGCGGAAGTTAATAATACGTATGAGTCTGCATTTAGCTCGTGATTGTCTCACTCCTCCATGAAATTATCCGTTAAGCGTCCTACATCAGTCTCCCCTCATTGAAAGAAGCTCGACCCCGAGCTTATATTTGCTTGAATAGTAGCTTCATCGATAAATATTTTCTTTTCCTACATCGATCAGCATCCGCCTTGTATTTAGCATTGATTTTCTCCATTTATTCTTTTACCTCCTCTGCTAGACTTCTTCTGTATCAAACTTGTATATGAATCTTTTCCATGGTATGTGTATGTAACTGGCAGCATGTGGCTCTGTAGTTGACATGAAAAACTCCTCCAAATATTTTTCTTGTTGCTTCTCATATTCTAGTGCTAGCGGCATCATCTCATCATTGTTAAAATTATTGATGATCATTGCTTTCAAAGAAGAATTTTCTCCCTCATACTCCATACATAATTTTTTCATCTCCTTTGCTTGGTGCCCTCCACCAAGCAATTCACACATATCATCAATTGCCTCACTCTTTATTTTATCCTTCTCCTCCATCGAGACAACATTAATATGTGCAATATCGCTCACAACCTCTCTGGAAATATCATGCATAATATCCATCTTCACTATCATATCACCATCAGCATCATGAATCTTATGCATAACATGTGTTTGCACCTTAGGAGGAATTTCGACAGGGGCAGGTTCTTCTTTTCCAATTACAATCAAGTCATAGACCTCTTCAGATTGCTTCAAATTTTTTGCTAAAAGCATCGTTATTTGCCACCAACGATTTCTTCTTCTCAGTAGCCTCTATCTTGGATTGTCCTTCTCTGTGAGAGGCATGAGTACAACTCGACGCCCGTCCTTCTTGAAGATATAAATATTGTCTCTGCTTTTGTGGGTGGCACCAACATCGAATTGTCATGGCCTACCTAAGAGCATATGGCAAACATCCATCTTAACCACATCACATAACACCTCATCAACATAGCGGCCTATGAAAAAATATACCCGACACATCTCATTGTTATGCACATAATTACACTTGCAAATACAGTCGATCGAACACGAGGTGTGGTGTTTCTCTGTCTTCAAACCTAACTTCTCCACCATATACTGAGAGATAAGATTCTTACTATTGTCACTGTCAATAATAACATCACATGTCTTTTGCATCACGGTGCATCTTGTGCGGAAGATATTATGCTTCTGAGGTGGTTCTTATCTCTTTGTTGCTTCTTCAGTCCTCTTCATAACTCCAAGGTCTTGCTTAGGAACAAATCGGGCTTGTTTAATCTCTGCATGATCATAGTTAGAATTTGCACTCGGATATCGATTGAACATATAATAATAGATAGGAAGGAAATGAGTTTTCAATAACTTCTTCATCTTCGCCCATGATTGAATTTTTACTTCTGCTGATGGGCTCGATCCTCGCATAATGACTGCCACCAAAAAGCCTCTTTACCTTTAAGTTGGTAGCCTACTCGCTTAACCTTCTGATCTTCTGCGAGTATCCAAAAAATTTCTCCACCTCATCAATCCAATCAAGAAAATCCTCTACATCGAGTTTTCTGTTGAAAGATGGTAAATCAACCTTCATGTTTTCAGTGTCATAAATATCCCATCTTGAGTAGTCTCCATGGCTACGATATCGGCGCGGGGTTTCATACTCATTGAAATCGCTGTTGAATTCATGTGGAGTCCTATCACGTCTTTGGCAACCATCAACGTGATCTCGAACTCGTCCCGGGTTCAGACGCTCCATTACCAACGCAAGTCAGTTTAAATGAGTCTTAATTTGAGTTTGGGCAATAGGGGTTTCGTCGCCTGCAATCGGATCGGAAACAAGGCTCTGATACCAATTAACGCAGTGCGGAAGTGATAAACCTCGAAATCCACCAATGGGTGCTCTTTGAATCCACAAAGAACGATCTCCGAATTCACGAAGAGCTTCGAATCCACGAAGAAAATATAATAAGAGAAATTTATTGATAAAAGTGATTGTAGGCGTTGAAAATTGCCTATAAGTCCCCGAACGTAGCTCGTGATGACGAGAATAATCGACAAGTCATCCGATGAAGTAATGGCAAACCGTTGACGACACAACAAGTGAACGCAACGCAAACGCCTCAAGACGCCTCACGCAGAAGCTGGCGGTCCCGCTAGCCTGCTAGCGGGGGTCAAGGGGCAGCGCCTCTTTGCGTCCGGCAAATTCGTGAAATTTTTGAAAAGAGCTCTCCTTCCGAAGCTGCCACCTGATTCTAACCTCGTGAACCGATGCGCCATGAGTGCGAGTGAAGGGATAAACCCAACTTTGAAGCCTCAAATTAAGCTCGAAAACCCCAGAGAGAAGCCATGAACGCCACAAACCGACACTGAGGTGTTCTCGCCCGAGCGAAAGATTCCATAGGTGTCTCAGCCACCGAGACACCCGTGAGGTGTCTCACCAGGGAGACACTCAGCATGCCTCACCGAGAGATTCCAGAGGTGTTCCCGAAGGAGACACTCGAGAGGTGTTCGCTCGAAGCAGACACCGAGGTGCCTCTACCCAAGACACCAAGGCGAATGGGCTTTGCCCGCCGCCGATCCGCCAGCTATAAATGTGACGGCTAGGGTTTCATTTTCGAGGTCGGAGAGATAAAAACAGAGGAGATAGCCGCGAACTCTTGTGTGTGCCTAGGGTTAGAGAATTTCCAAGGGAGAGGAGATCAAGATCTAGACTTGCGGAGGTGAGATCCGAGATCCAAAGTTTTCGATCGGATCTACAACAACAAACCATCCTTTGGATCAAGCTTGGCCTTGATCTGAAGAAGAGTAACCGTCCGCTGGCCGATCCCGCTTTACGCTGATTAGTTCCTTGGCGAATTAATCTCAGATTCGCTTAGATCTCAGATCCGACGATCTAAGAATTCCCACGTAAAAAGGAGGAATTTTAGATCTAGATCGAATCTCGTTCGATCAACACTTGGGAAAGGAATCGCTGCGTCCACTAACACATCCCTGACAAAGAATCCCATCAGTTTGTGATCCATAAACCATCCAAGTGCTTGCCAAAGGAGGAAAGTTATAATTTTATCCTTTTCATTGTAAAAGCCTTATAAAAGGTGATTTTATTTGAAACTCATTTGTAATCCTCAAGGTAGAATGATTTCACCGCGAAAAGATAATGACTTTTCAGAAACGTGATATAATTCTTTGGAGTTACATGCCTATTCTTAAATAGAAAAATAAACAAGACTCCTAATAAGACTAGAATTACAAAGAAATAGAAAGTATCAAATCCTACCATAAAAGACTCCATATAATAGAGGAAACAAATCATGAATTAAAATTGAATTTATTTTCTAATCTAATTTACCTCTAGCATTGAATTTATTTCCTAATCTAAATAGACTCCAACCTTATTACTAAAAATAAACTAAAAGCAGATTATTTCGATTTTAGCCAAAACTGGGTATTAGTGATGAGATTTTAAAAAAAATCTGACAATTAAGTTGGCTTCGCCTCGTCGAGATAGGCGATTTACATATATAATATGTCAGAATCCGCCTTCGGGTTGAAAGATATAATTATTTTTGCGGAAGTTAATAATACGTATGAGTCTGCATTTAGCTCGTGATTGTCCCACTCCTCCATGAAATTGTCCGTTAAGCGTCCTACATCAATATATAACAAAAGTCTTTTTCCTCATCACCGGTCTTGATCACTAGCAGGGGCAGAGGCAGCTCATTGAGGGTGTCACCGCCCTCTAGCAAATTTTTTTTAAGTATGTAGTAACATTGTATAATAATGAACCCACAAAGCTAAGTCTATTTGTTTTTAATAGGCCAAGTTAAATATAACCCAAATCCAAAATCCTCACTAAACATTAGAAAAATAAACAAGTGGATGTGGTCACGTGGGTCCCACTCTCAAATTGTTGGAGGCTAAAGTAAAATTTTTGGCAAATGAAAATACATTCAACATGCACGAACATGTAGGTATAAAATTATAACATTAACCATTGCCACGACTTAAGAGTGTTTGTGTAGTGGCAAGTATCTTTTTTTTTTTTGATGAAGTAGTGGCAAGTATCTTTGATACACACTGCATTGGCATTTTTGCAAATAAATTTTCTCTTTTACTTATAACAGAAACTTTTAATGCGTGTAAATAAATTAAGACTACGGATCTGACAACTCCTAATGGAACGAATTAACTTACACGAGTGAGCCACACATATAGAACCAAACTCAATACGAGGGTCACTCTGATTAGCATATTGGACGGAGATAAATGCATCCAATATTTTGTTATTTTAAGATCTATAATCACATGGGGAGCACCACTTTGCATTTATATTCACGTGTTTCAGTGGCAATAGCTGATTTGATTCAATGGGGCCAAGATCTTAGTTTCCAAGTGTATTTATGAATATTTTGTATTTATTCTCATTATTTTATGACTTAACTTTATTTAGAAGGACGTTTGCATACTCTCATTTGTTATTAAGGGACACAAAACACCACTTAACTCGGGATTAGAAGTGAGATTGGGATTTAGATAACTTCCACTACTAAAACGCAACAGAAAGACCCTTACTTTTAATTTAACCGCTGATTATCTAATGCATGAGTGTGATTTGTCTTTTTGAGTGCAACATAAAAACAAGTTTCAATGGAGTATGGTAAGTGTTATATTTAAATGAATCACAAATTTCAATCAAACAATTAATAGTTTGGAATGAAAGATTATGATTTACAAAGTGATCTTTCCACTCCAATCATCGAATATGAAGAATAGTGGATTCAAATCTTAAATATTTGAGCATCATCGCCTGTAGGGATCCTATCATAACCAACTCTATAGGAGTGTGGTAGTTTAAACCATTGATTAAACGGTCATAATTCCCAATCTGGCCCTTTAATTAACCATCTGTGTATAATATAGATCACTCCATTTTATGATGCGTTCTGATAAAATCCTTACGCATCATCGTCATCTATATTAAACAGAATTAACAATTGTTTGTGTAATTAATGAATTCTAGTATACTGCTCAGTCTTCTTATCTCCTGTCATATATCTCTATGACGACAATCAAATGCAATGAAATTAATCCATACTATTGGGACCACTGCCAACTTGATATCAACTACTTTTTAAATACAATAGAGAGAATGCATTCGATCTTCTTCTGTCTTTTAATAAAAGCGATAAATCTCTCGGGCACCCTCCGCAATTAATTCAAAAATTTTATCAGTAGCCTACAAGAATTCAATTTCAAAATTTCCCGTGCTTTGCACGGGTTGAATACTAGTATGTACAACGCAACAACACGGGCTCCATCTTATAACTATTGCAGCAACATATAAAAGATCAGGTGAAACTATAATCCATAACTTGCATACTAAATGTTGAGAAATGCATCAGAATGAGGCATCTGATCTCAATAGGAGAAGACAAGGAAGAAACCGCTGTGATACTTTTTAGCTTGATCCAGTGTTTTGCTTGTTTTGTATTGTACTTTTTGCACCTGACAAGGTTAATGAACTTTAGGAATTGGTTTGGCGTGTGACAAGGTTGATGATGTGATGTTATGTTCATTTGTTAGCGCAAAGGGACCATTTCGAACATGCAAGCTTGTTTTCAGGTTCATTGGCTTTTGCTAGAAGTTATGCGTGTTGTTTTCTGTATCTGAGTTTAGTTTTGGAATTTTGCACCGGAGAGAATCAACCTGTAGATATCTTGCTTGATCATAAGTTCAGGGACCGCCGTTGTAAGAGGAGAGTATACAAAGTCATAATCGACTGAGGGACTAATTTGTAATGATTATTAAGATTTTAGGGACTAAATAGCAATTTCAATGATTTGAGGGATGACTTTCAAACTATTAAAAACTAAGGGACCAGTATCGAAAACACCCCTATAATTTTTTGCAGTAACAACCTTGAGGTTGAGGGTCGTGAGTGCCATCCAACTGACTTGACTTGACCTGACCTAGTTGTCCGTCCCCCACATTCATCCTGAACTACCGCTTGGTCTTTGCTTACTTCATTGCCTAAGTACATAAAACTCAGTTCCCATGTCACTCATTCAAGAGCAGTACTTCTATATAGGAGATGGTAAATTTGGACTCCACAAATGTTAGAGGAAGTTCCAATAGAGCAAGGCTCCAATAACATTAAGTTGATAGAGAGGGGTGTCCATCAATTTTTTATTCATTGATCTTGCCTTGAGATCCGTGAAATCAAGATGCACACAAATCTCAAAGTGAGCTTTATATCTTTCACGGATCCCAAGGCAATATCAATGGATAGAAAAGTTGGTGGATGACTATTCCCTATCAACTTAAGTTTATAGGAGCCTTGCTCAGTTCCAATATATCAAACCAGCCTATATAATCTATAATACTGTGAACATTACTTTTGGACATGCATATTTTAAAATGAGTCAAATTGAAGACCAGCTCTCTCTTAAAGTATTGTTGAATTCTTGTCTTCTGCTCTAAAATGGATTAAATGATCAACTCTCCATCAATGTATTATTTATTTATTATCTCCCTTCTACTATGTGTATGTGCCTAACATTATTATTTTGTAAGCATATAATCAAATATTGAACAAATCTAAAACATTACATTGTTTTTCTTTTTTGCATCACCTTTTGGGTTTTCATCAGTATGTTTTCTTCCCTGCCAAAACAAAAATAAAAAATAAAAAATCCCAACTATTTTACTTCCTCAAAACTTTTTAGCTTTTATCTCTTTTTTGGAATTCGAAAATCATTTCTTGAATTCTAAAAATAGAAGAAATACAAAAAAAAAACACTGTCACATTAGATATTGGATATCTTTGTTACCTTTCCTATCACCTTTTATATGAAAATCACCCATTTCCGTGTCATTTAGAGCCCCATGGAGTTAATTTTATTATGGAAACTGGCGCAGCATTGTAACGTATGGGTTTACTTGTTTCAGATTGACCGACAAAACACTTGCACTTGCTCCAAAAAAGTGAAAAATAAAGGAACTTTGCTTATTGTCTCTTTTAACCTTGCGCTTGCAGAGCACTGCACGAGTTGATAGCTGCATCCTCATCTGTAACATAGATTAGGCAGTCGGCAGTATTTTGCTATTTTATTTGAATCTATGAAACTCTAAAGACAGACTTCATCTCGTAGTATGCCTATACACATTTTTCCTCATGATTTTGAAGTAGATAAAATGCACTATGTATTGAATATTATAGTGTTTGTGATATGTTTGATTAAAGTGGGAATGGCAGCCTACTGTTGGCTATGGAATAATTCTACAATGGGTTGGTTGAGATAAAAATAAATTAAATGATTCATATGAACTTACTTATAGTTGTCCCTTTGAAGCTTAATGTTCATGTTTCAAGCTAATTTATGGAAATATACATTAGCTTATGAGCTCCAGTTAACAAGGTAACAACTTTTTTTTTTAATTATAGAAAAGAAGAACAACAAAAGGCCTCGCTTGGAGAGCATGACTCATGCAAGTCCAAGGTAGCAAAATACAGTAGAAAGACG
This sequence comes from Asparagus setaceus, assembly GCA_012295165.1. NCBI lineage: Eukaryota > Viridiplantae > Streptophyta > Magnoliopsida > Asparagales > Asparagaceae > Asparagus > Asparagus setaceus. Next base: position 23,238,466 of record CM022701.1, read on the forward strand.
GGCCTTAAAGCTGTAAACAAAAGTAAAACATGGTGTAGAAACAAAAGCTGGTGCCAAACCAAAATATAAGAGAAGTAGAAGAGGAAAGCCGGCGCTTCACTTCCATTCTCATCCCATACCTTAATCATCCTCTCATCATTGCTTCCACAATGTGCCTTCATGTAGGTATGTTGTGAAAATTATATTATGTTTAATACCTGCAATACTTTGTAGCGAAAATGAGAATGTTACGATGATCTTGTGGGTGTATACTAAAAGATAAGATAAGAAATGAGTACATCCATAATAAATTAGAGGTTGCTTCTATTGATGATAAATGGAAGAGAATTGACAAGGTGGTTTGTACAGCGGAGATCTCTTAATGCACCGGTTAGAAAAAGTGATAATATTATAATTAATGGTGTAAAAGACCTAGGGGTAGACCTAAGACACTTGATTGGAAGCAATAAATAAGGATATGATAATGGTTAACTTAACAAAGGAGATGATCCAAAATAGAACAGGATGGAAGAATGGGGTTCATATAACCGACTCCAAACATTTAGAATAAAGGCTTTGTAGTTGTTGTTGAAAAACACCTCTAGTTGTGAAAAATTGAGGCATTGTAACTCCTAATCTTTATATCTCGGCACCTAAACAAAAAAACATACCAATTGTTTACTGAAGACTACATTGGTGATCATGTCGGCTGCTCTGTTCATTTCTTTCTACATTTGTTCTGGTTGGAGCACCCATTTTCCTTAACATGCATGTAGTCATATGATCCTTGAGTTCTTGTGGTTCTAGAAAGTGTGTCCAACTTCAACCGTCGTGTTCCTCTTAATCGTTTATTGGACTCCTTTGGAGGAAGGGTCTTGGTAATACAGGTAATCAGGTTGAAATCAGTATATCTCACTGCTTCTGACATATTGAAATTGATATATGTTTCGGGTCTTTTAAATTACAATTAGCTTAGATTACAACTCAAAAGAAACTACAAGTGAAACAAGAAAATTTATATTGACTGAGTTCTTTTTTGTGTGCCGATGGAGCGTCGATCTTGTACTCCGTTGACGGTCCGACTAAGACAATGGGTCTTTTGCTGTTGATAATCTCAGATCTCTTGGATGAGAGCAATCTTCTCTGGATGAAGAGATATCAAAAAGAAACCGAATACCACATTCGCCTCTGTTCTTGTGTGTGCATGTTATCCAGTCTTTCGCGTGTCTGATGATCTCTGATTAAATAGATGCTATTTAACTCGAAGAGATATTAACAGATCCTTTCTCACAAGGACTGTTGATTAAGCTAGATGACTAGCTGAAGAGAACGAATCATTTCTCACAAGGATCGTTGATCGAGCCAAATGATTAGCCGATAATAATGATCTATGAAGATAAATAAGAATGGAGGAGATATGGGCTCTTTGTCGATGTAGCATCTAAATCTCTCTCTCTCTCTCTCTCTCTATACTCTATGGCAAGAAGCCTAGCCAAGAACAATGGTAGTCCCAAGGCCTTTCCTCTGCCCTCTTTGCTTCATGTTGATCATGTCCATTTATAGGCTTAAAAGCATTAAGGAGTGAGTTAGTGGGCCTTAACTTCTATTGAATGAGTGAGTTAGTAGTCATTAACTCCCTTTTAAATGGGTGAATAAGTGGAGTGAACCGTTTCCTTAAAAGTAGCTTCTGAAAATGGTTATGGGCGAGGTTCGTCAATAACGGCCATAAGCGAAGTTCGCCAATAACGGCCATGGGTGAAATTCGTCAATAACGGCCATGAGCGAACTTCGCCAGAATGGAGGTAGTCCATTTTTTTTGAAACGTGAGTGACGTGGCCCACATGGGCTATTGGGCGAAGCTCACTTAGGCAAGCTTCGCTTTGACTTCTGCAAGCTTCACTGTGGCTTTGGCGAACTTCGTTGTGGCTTCGGTGAACTTCGCTACATGGTCCACGTGGACTATTTGGGCGAAGCTTGTTTTAGGTAAACTTTGCTTAAAGCTTCACTTTGACTTGGTCTTGAGAGCGAGCTTCATTATGACTTGGGCGAGCTTCGCTATGGCTTGGGCGAGCTTTGCTAATAAGTTCAGATTTGACTCAAAATCCGACTTGAACTCATTTATTGACTCGGCCGACTTGAGGACGCCTTTCGACTCTGCCCAGAGTCCGAATTGGAGACGCCTTTCGACTTGGACTCAGAGTCCGAATTGAGGACACCTTTTGACTCGGCCCTGAGTCCGACTTGAGGATTGACTTGGACTCAGGTCCTCTTTGGCTCGGATGTTGTCATGTTCGCATGTGATCCAAACAAACTTCGCTGTAGCCTACCATAGGCTGATGCTTAAGCCCATCTGAAGTGTTTAGCCCAAGGGTGTTCACTTCTTGGACTCGGACTCAATATTGGTTCAATAGAGTATATTTTAACTGTCTACAGAGGGTAGTTCGGGACATTTTAAATATTATTCCTTTCAGAGCCTACGTACAAAACAACCTTGAACAACACCCATTTTTAAACTATAAATATTTGAAAAGGTTAAACAAAGGATAATTTAAATTACCAAATGTTAAAATATATACACAGTTAATTAGAGAGATACTTGACAATTTAAGTATATTATTGTATTTAATCTAATATTGATATGTAATAGTGTGACATTCTAAAAATAGTAAATAAAATAAAAATATTGAAGTTAAATGTTATCATAATATTTGGGAACAAAAGAAATATAATTAATATCTTATCAAGATGAAAATAAGATATAAAAGAGCCACAACAATTGAAGAAAGTCCAATGTTTAAAGTTAAATTTTTGTTTATTTAAATTCTTTTATTTATTGAAGGACTAATTAAATAACTTCAACATAAAACTATATTTAAAACTCTAGATTGATATATTAATTAATATAATATATCTTATTGTAATACTGTTATAGAGCATCTAAAGGTTAATTACAGTAAAAATATTAGTCTTATCAAATTTATAAAAGTATTCAAGATACCATTATAGTACAATATGAATTATTATTCAAATATTTTTCATAGCATTCTTAATGTCTTTTGATCATATCAATAAATTTCAAATAAAAGGATTTTTAAAAACAGTATATATTCAAAAATAAATATATGGAAGAGTTGCATGTTACCATGATATTTACTATAAGTAATAGTTTAATAAAACGTATATGATAAGTATTAAATGATATATGTATGTCTTTAAAAATTTTAAAGTACAATAAAAATATTAGATTAAGAAAGTTTTATCGTGCTTAACACGGAATAAAATACTAGTTATGGGAAAGGTAAAAACGAGCAGATAAAACATCAAGAAGGCGATTATTAGTGCTCCAGAGGGAAGAACAGGGTCAAAACATGCCCCCAAAAAAAAACCTTATACTTCAACCCCTGTTCATCATCATCATAATTAATCAACCAAAAGAGAATTAAAAAATAAAAAATAAAACACTGCCATCACCCTCTCCCCTTCCTTTTCTTTCCCATATTTATCTTCCCAATGAGAATAAATACTGGCTAAACAAAAGAAACGTCCATCTCTCACTCATCAATCTCCTCTCTCTCTCTCTCTCTCTCCCCCCTAATGGCTCTCATCTCCTTCCTCCCTTCCTCTTCAAACCCGACAAACTCCCCTCACCGTCACAAAACAAACAAGAGCTCCACAAGCATGAAGAAGAAAAAGAAACACCCCCCTCCTCTTCCACCTCCTCCTCCCAAAAACTCCTCATGGGAGCACTTTAAGAATCTCTTGAGCTGCAAGAACACCGCAACGCTCCCCTCCCAAGTCCACACTCCTTCTCGCACCAAGAAACCCAAGCACGGCACCAGGCTGAGCTCCACCTGCGGCTCCTCAATCTGCGCCGTCCGCGACGTGGTCAACACCCGAGTCACCGACCACCACAGCTCTTCCTCTGACAGCGGGTCCCACATCAACGAGAGAACCCCGCTCTCTGCCAGGACAGCGCCGGCGAGAGGCGGAGGAATTCAGCTGATGAGGTTCTCTGGGTGCTACGAGTGCCACGCTGTTGATGTACACTCGGTTTCTAGGTGAATTTTGCTTTTTTGTAATTTTTGGGTGTTTTTGTAATTTTTGTGTTTTGTTAGGGGGTTGATTAAAATTTTGTGTTTGTGGAACGAAGGAGGTATCCGAGGCCGAGGACGCTGTGCCCGTGCACGGAGTGCGGGGAGGTGTTTACTAAATCCGAGAGCTTGGAGATGCATCAAGCAATTCGACATGCTGGTATTGTTTTTAATTATTATTATTATTGAAAATAATTTGAGTTTGATTGCTAAAGTAAAGAAAGATCACATTAAATAACAAGTTCTTTGTTTCATTTTAAGGGTAAATTATATGACAAAAATTTCTTTGAAGTTTTAAGAGGAAACTTGATATGCTCATGTTGTCAATTTCTAGTCAAATAAAAATAGGTCAAAACTGTTGCAAACTTTTCTATAATTATTAGTTTTCTTTTCCTTTCTCAGTACAAAGAGACAATAAGTCATCATGACTACGCATGTGTCAGATAATGATTAGCTAAAAATTTATAGTTTTTTCCTTTCCGAAAAAAGAAGAAAAAAAATGAGAAAAAAATCCACTACTAAACGATAATTAGAACATAATTTTCCAATATAATTTGATTATTGCAGTGTCGGAACTGGGCCCAGAGGATTCAGGCCGAAACATAGTAGAGATAATCTTCAAGTCCAGCTGGCAAAAAACAGACAACCCAATCTGCAGCATCGAGCGCATTCTCAAAGTCCACAACACACAGCGCACAATTTCTCGATTCGAAGACTACCGAGATTCGGTCAAGGCCCGGGCCCAGACCCATCTCCTCCCCTCGCAGCCCAAGTCCAAAAACCCCCGTTGCGCTGCCGACGGTAACGAGCTCCTCAGGTTCCACTCCACCTCCTTATCCTGTTCCCTTGGCTCCGACGGCTCAACCTCCCTTTGCCTCTCCTCAACCAACTCTACACCGTGCAGCGTTTGCACCATCATACGCTTCGGGTTCTCGCGGGCGCAGCAGGACGTTGGGTCGTTAGGAGTCAGGACTACTGCGAGTAGTGGTAGGGCCCACGATTGGGGCCCACAGTCGGAAAGTGGGCCCGGGGGTCGGAGAAGGCTATGCTGGTTTGCAGAGTGGTTGCTGGGAGAGTGAAGAGGAGCGGTCCTGATGACGTGGAGAGCTCAGGGCCGTTCGATTCGGTATCAGGCGATGGGAGCCTTGAGGAGTTGTTCGTGGCTAATTCTAGGGCAATTTTGCCTTGCTTTGTTGTTATTTACAAGGCACTTGATTAGCTTTGGTTTAGGCGATTGATTGATTTTGTTTGTGTATTTTTATTTTTGGTGACGTGTAATATAAACAATTATGTTATAGTGATGGGGAGAAAAGGGTAGCTCACCCTCTGCAGGATCCTCGAAAAGTATTTGATTTCTTTTTTTGCTTTTTCTCTTTTTATTTAATACGGTGATATTCTCTTTGTCTTGCATTAATGCATGATTAGTATCTTTGAACTGAACTTAAGTGGGTTTAATATCTAATTAGGACCATAATAATAGTTTGGGCTAATAGTAGATGAGCACCCTGCCGACACATTGAAGTTGACGGTCTACCAACTGAATTAAATCAAAAAGTTTAAATAGGAAATACACAGGGAGATACTTTTAAATAACTTTTGGAAACATTTTTGGTTAAAAATAACACTTTGTTAAATATACTGTTAATTTATCAATACTTTTATCTATCAATGTTTGATAAGTAATGAGATTAACGGAAATGCTACCATGAAATATGCAAGGGTAGAATTAAAAATTTTAGATCGGAAAACTGCATTAACTAGTTTTTTTAATTTGGCAAGAATGTGGTCTTTAGAATCAAATACTGTCATTATATATCAAACAGTTCATTAGCAAATATTAAATGAGAAAGTATACATCAAAGTTCAAAGCTCGCTACCAACTACATGTCTCTTGATCCAAAGATTTTTTTTTTTTTATATATATATTGCTAGCAGATATGCGTACACAATTAATGCATGCCACGTGAACTTTTGATTAAGAACAAGACAAAGCATTGAGATCGTCAAAGGGTTTACCTGACTATTATGAGCTCCAGCCATCAATGGCTCCAGAGAAAGAAAACTTGGTAGATCGAGAAAGTTTCAAAGATAGAATAGGGCTATTTCGATATTAGTTGGATTAGCCTCCCAAATTCATGAAATTGCTATTAGATCCGCTAAGTCATATAAATTGTCTGAAATTAGTCCCCAAGTTAGCACCCCCGTTGAACTGAAGCGTAATATTTCTTGAATTTTAACTTTTTGAGGGCGGAATACTAGTTATATCTTTTTTAATGTAGATTCAAACCTGATGTGGGGCGATGATGAAGAATTATGGGGTTGATTTTATGCAGCAGATCAGAGGAAAAATTTTCCCTTTCTCAGAAGATGAAGTCAAAATTAGACCCAGAGAGGTAGTCTTTAAGATCGTTAATTACTCATCCATATATAAGTACTAACGGAATTATAATTAACAGATTGGATGAATTTTGTAACAAAGAGACTAATCTCAGACATCTCTTATATAGTTTGAGGGACACAACAGAAATTTCAATGATTTGAGGGACAAATCTCGAAATATGAAGCCTTTGAGGGACTAACTAGAAGGTTATAGTTAACACATGTGTGCACGATTACAGCTCTTTTTAGTGAGATTACCACGTGATGCTTCCACTTCTCACTCGCCAAAGCTCCACGGGATTCACATAAAAGAGAAGGGGGAAAAAATAATCCCGCTGGGATTTGTGAGGATAAGCAAGAGAAATTTGTGGATTTCAGTGCATTATTTAGTGGGATTAAATAATGTGAAGATGCCAATTCGACTCACCTAACCCAAGCATCAGTTCGCTAATTACGCAGTCTATGCAAATATGAATACAAAAACACTTGGTATAGTTCAAGTTGTTTGATTATAAACTCATTTATTCTTTAGGACAGGCCTTTTGAATTTAATTATTCGGTTTTCTAAGATATAAATCCACATTTTTCGAACAATACGTTTATAGAGGAATACATTCCTAACGTGTACGTAAAGTATTACTAGATACGAGTCTAAACTACATTCTTGTTGGAAATGTTAGCTTCGTCATTAATTTAAATATTATTTTATTTTTTCCTTCTATCATATGATTGGTGGCTAACAAACACAACTGTGTGTTTTGTTGTAATCGTATTTTGCCACTACAGTGCAAAAAGCGAAAATGAGATTATTAAAAAAAAGCGGTGAAAATGAGTCTAATTTATTTATCTTTTGTTCTTAAGGGTTATTTGCATATGTACCCCTCAAATCATAGTTATTTGCAAAAATACCCTCTAAATCTCGGTATTTGCAAAACTACCTCAAATCATCAATTTTAAAAAATTTACCCCAAAGCAATTAATTCTCAACTTTATAAGCTAATTTGTAATCACAATGTAAAACTATCAACAAAATAATCAAAATTTTTGTTCTTCGTTGAACCTATTTTCCTCGACCGAGTCCGCTGGGCTTGTTACGATCCGATTTCTCCATGAATGTATCCGCAATGTGTTCTACATCGAAATGATTACCGGGTTTCGCAGGAAACCTATCAATTTTCAGGGAGATTTATGAAATTTAATCGACAAGCAACTACAACTGTAACTAATGTAGCTGTCTTTTACAAATTGCAATTAATGCATACCAAATGGTCCCGAGATATCATGCCTTGTTAATTCTAGGAGGTTACAACCTGTTCTGGTGAGACAAGGAACCATTTTTCTTTCATTAATTCTCGTTTGCCTTTGGTGTTTTAAGAGCTTGTTGTTTTAAAAATGTCAAATCCGACTTTTGAAATTTTTGTTCTTCGTTGAACCTATTTTCCTCGAGAGTCCGCGTTTGGGCTTGTTACGATCCGATTTCTCCATGAATGTATCCGCAATGTGTTCTACATCAGAAATGATTACGGGGTTTCGCAGGAAACGCCTCAATTTTCAGGGAGATTTATGAAATTTAATCGACAAGCAACTACAACTGTAACTAATGTAGCTGTCTTTTATAAATTGCAATTAATGCATACCAAATGGTCCCGAGATATCAAGCCTTGTTAATTCTAGGAGGTTATAACCTGCTCTGGTGAGACAAGGAACCATTTTTCTTTCATTAATTCTCGTTTGCCTTTGGTGTTTTAAGAGCTTGGTTGTTTTTTAAAGATTTTTTTTTTTTTTGGGTCTTTGACCACTGAGTATCCCCACAGCGTGCGTGAATTTATCTCGGCGCTCAGGGTTCGATGAATTGATTTGGCGGCCAGCTGGGGTTCGAACATGAAGATACCTGGTCTCGCCTACTTGCCTTAATGCTTGCTTGGTGGTAACTTCTGCTATGCCACCCTCCCGGGTTATTGTTTTTTTTTTTTTCCAAAGATAGAGTGAGTTGGAGTTTTGTCATATTCTTTGCTCACTTTACTCATTCTGTTGCTGATGCTAGGATTAGGTGGGATTGGTTTGGTTCTGTGCTTTCTGTCTTGTCTCTTCTTTGCATCTTCACGTATTAATTCTCCTCTACACAGTGATCCACCCCTACTTTTCTTTGTTTCTTGTCATGATATTAGACCTTAATTAAAGCTGTAAATCACTTCATTATTTACAATATTTTTGGAAAAGATTCTTCAAGAGTACTGCAATACTTGCGTCGCTATAGTTAGGATTGTTGTTTGAGCACAATAAAATTTACAACTGAGTCTACGGCTGATGTGGAGATGACAAGGAAGGGGTCTAGCTAGCGAAATTGATGGATGGTCGAATAGCTCTCTGCCTGCGCAAGGTAACAACTCGTTAGAAAGCGCTGATTGCTTACAACAGTACTATTCTATTGAAAACATGTGTTTGTGATAGATAGAGTTTGTAGATGTCTTAGCCCTGTCATTCAAAGTTTATCCCCCTCTGCTGTGAAAAGGATTTTCTTTAGGGTTTTTTATCTTTAGACCCAAAGTTTTACCCTGATTTATTTTTAAACACAAGTATTTTTATTTGTATCTTTAAACCCAATCAACTTTCTCTTTTTTTCTTTAAACCCAAATAGTATAATTCATAGTTGAAATATATTATATTTGTACTTTTAGGAGGTAAAAACCCCAAATTACCCTCACATCCCTCAAAACTCTCTCTCTCTCTCTAAAATATGAAATTAAAATCAAAATTATGAAAACTAAAATCAAATTTTTATATTTGTTAGTATTATTAATTATTATTAATTGGAATGAACAATCATGAAGAGTTATGAATAATCATGTGAAAACTTGTGATAAAGAAAATAATAAATTAATGCTATAATTTTCCCAAATGCTTATATGAATTTATACTATAAAATTAAAAGTTGATGAATTGGAAAATTTATACCTTAAAGTACCAAAAGAGATGAATCCTCACTAAAATTTAGTATTTAAATATTAGGAATTAAGATAGTGAGGAGTATTTAATGGGTTTGTATGAGAGTTGAAGAAGGAAATAAGAGAGCAAATGAGGTGAGAGAATTAAATGAGAAAAAGAGAGGGGTAAAATTAGATTTTTTTGAAAAGTTTTAGAGAGGAGCATATAAGTATGAAGTGTATTTGAGAATTTGGGTTAAAGATAAATAAACAAAGTTGATTGGGTCTAATGATACAAATAAAAGTAATTGGGTTTATACATAAATCATGGTAAACCGTTGGGTCTAAAGACAAAACCCCTTTTCTTTATACTAGCATTATTGCACATGCAATCGATATTAAAACTTAATTTTTCTAATTTTTATATTAAAATGTCATTTTAATATCTTAAAGTATTATATATATTTTAAGATATTTTTATGATATTTATTCATTAAATATACCATATTTCATCTTAGCTTATTGAAATTGGTTATGACATTATATTGGAGTATATTGAAATTCTAATTATTTTTCATTGTATATATTTGCATGAAAAATAACCTTATCATTTCATATTTATATCTTTTATAATATACAATGTAATAGATACTTGATTAGTAAGCTATGATATGCTTTAGAAAGTCCTAGAAATAAAGAAAGAAAACATAAAAGAAAAAAATTTATGTAAAATGACCAAATTGTCCTTATAAATCTACTGAGATGAAGGACAATTTTTTCATGTCCTTCAAACTTTTCCTAACCTCACTAAGTTTTAAAAATAGTAGTATAGTTTAACGAATGGATTGTCAAATTACAAGGAACGAGCACGTGTTAGCATCTTAGCTTGCTGGGACGGATGCACGTATTGTTTTCTTATGGGAGGAGAGAGCTCATTTTGGAGTACGTGTTTTATCAGAACCTCCCGCATCGTGCGGGAGGTTCTGATCCCTCAATCACAAAACAGGGGCGCCTTGGTAATTTGTCGCTTCATCTACGGATCATCGAACCCCGCACCGCAAGGGTTCGATAGGATCCGTAGTTCTCATTTTGTTGTTACTGCTATTTTGATTTTGTGGGATCCTGTACTGAAGGTAAGGCGACATAGTGACAACATCATTGGATAGTGCCCCCATCAACCACCACTCCCAAGGCGTAAACTACCATGTGAGCTATGGGACGGTATGGTAGGGGTGGACGTGGGCCGGGCCGGTTCGAGCCCGTGACCCGGCTCTCCGGGTTCAAGGCCGGGGCGGATCAGATCCGGGCCCGCCCAGATCAGAATGAGCCGTGCCCATTTCTCTCGTCCCGGGTCTGGGACTGGAGCCGACCCAACCCGTGACCTGCCTAGGGGTGGGCCGGGTCGGGCCTGGCCCACGACCCACGGGTCGTGGGTCGGCTGGCCCACGACCCATGGGTCGTGGGTCGGCCCGTGGGTTTTTAAATTTTTTTTCTTTTTAAAATTTTAATTTATAAACTATATTAACTTTGTATTTGTATCTATTAAATTATATTTAAATTATTTTTTCTATTTTACTCTTTATTTAAAATATATATATATATATATATATATATATATATATATATATATATATATATATATATATATATATATATATATATATATATATATATATATATATATATATATATATATATATATATATATATATATATATATATATATATATATATACACACACACAGACGATGACACACATTGTATAAAGATAAAACATCACAAACACAAAGATATACGTGGTTCGGACTTCGTTGGAAGACCTACGCCACGTGAAGTTAATAACTTTCCTTTAGTTTAAATTTAAATTACAAATATAAAAGGAAAAAGGAAAAAAAATTTAACCATTAATATTTAAGGACCCAAATTCTTCCAAGTTATATTCGTCAAATTCTTCAAGAAAAGGTCTTATTTGTTGTCCTTCTGACCGTTCTTCTGTATCGAGCTAGTCCTTTAAGCACACACACATCTCCACGTGTGCTGCTGTAAGTTATGTTCTCCATTCGGAAACGACTCTCCCGCCTGCTGAAAAGGCACTTTCTGATGCGATCGTGAAAGCAGGGGGAGTTAATATATCTCTAGCCACAGTAGATAGAACGGAGTAGTTGTGGGCTTTTTATACCGCTCGCGAACCGCCAAGAGAACCGGCTCGTCTTGACGCTCGTGATGCCGAACCGGCATGCATGCCAAAAAATATAAAATTTAAATACCCGGGTCGGGTCGGGCTGGGTCGGGTCATTGGTGGGCCGGGTTACGGTGGGTCGGGTCAAGTTCTCTCATCCCAGGTCTAGAGCTAGACCCGGCTCGACTCGTGACCCGCGTATATCACGGGCCGGGTCGGACCCGGCCTATTCCGGGTCGGGCCGGGTCGTGACCCATACCGGGGTGGGCCGGATTAGCCCGCGAGTCTACCCGGCCCGTGCCCAACCCTACGGTATGGTTCACCCTTTTCTTATAGAAGAGGAGTGGAAACCTCTCTAACAGTAGTATTTTAGTAAATAAATATTTTTGATGCTTTCCTAAAACCTTGTTTGGTTCACTTATGTTTTATAGAATAGTGTTTAAAGTAGAGAAAAGGAGGTTTTTTTTTGGGGTTTCTCGATATCGGTCCCTTAAATCACCGCTATTTTGATATTAGTCCCTCAAATCTTTATATTTGATATTAGTCTCTCAAATTGCATAAGTATGTTGATATTGGTCCCTGTGGTTAGATGATGTTATAAATAATGGGAATATTCTGTTGAAGATAACTTTTTATTTGTAAGGACAATTACACCCCCGATCTATACCCAAACCCACTTAAACCCAATAGAGATCCAAACCCATTTCTTCACCCTTCTTCTCCAACGATAAAACAAACACACTAAAAACACACAATGGATATCCTACCCAATACTCGTTTCTTCACCCAGTACCGGAACCTAATAGAGACCAGACCTGTTACTCTTTCTTCTCCAATAAGGACACTCTTAACAACACATAAGAAATCCGAACACTCACTTGTGGATTTAAGGGACAAATATCAAAAAATCTCATACAAATCCCATCAAAATAGTGTTGATTTAAGGGACTAATATCAAACCTTAACACTTAAATTATACACAAGAAACCCCATAAAGAAGAGAGGTTTATCATATTGAGCAACAAAACATCAAGAATCGTCGTGACCTCCTGATTCAAATCATGAAAATTACCAGAAATTTGGGGATTTTGCAGCAGAAGCCAAATCCTATACACTGAGAGCAGTAATCCTAAAAGCAACCACGATCTATAGATTAAGATGTAGAGCTCTTTGTAACAAAGAACAATAGACGACGGAAGAGAAATCGAAGATGATGAAGAAAATGAATCTTTCAAGGATTTGAAGAGAGAGAAGAGAACCAGCGATCGCGCGTTCTTGTGCTGAAAAGGGAAGGCAATTACGGAATTCGACTAGGCGGTGACGAGATTGTGAGAGATCAATGCTAGGGTTTGAATTAGACCGAGGTTAGCTACGGTCCAAAGGGACGAAGAAGGCTTCGGTAATGGGGGACCCACGATGTCGAAGGCCACTGCAATTGGGATCAAGAATTGTAATAGAGAAAGGGGAAATACTTGTTTATTTGGAGTATTAAATTGGGGATAGGTATTTTGGTAATATCCGGCCATGGTTAGTCTTAACCTAACCATGGTTGAGGCTTTTAAACAGAAATAGTAACAGAAGGACTAATATCAAGGCACTTATGCAATTTGGAGGACTGAAATCAAGATATGAAGATTTAGGGGACTAATATCAAAATAGTAATGATTTAAGGGACTAATATTGAAAACCCCCTTTGTTAACCTAGTCTCTAGTGTTTAGGTGGAGATGGTGGAGAAACCTGATAAAATACAATAAAATAATACTTTCTTCCCTTTTTGCCTCTTCATGTGAGTAGGTGAGAGAAAAGAATGCTTTCCTTAAATATTTTCATTCTAGGAAAGAATAGGAAAGAATGTTGTTTCCATAATATTTGTACTTTTAAACCAAACAATAAAGAATAAGAAAGAATGTTCTTTCCATAATATTTGTAAGACTAAACAAACAAAAAGAGCTTTCTAGGAAGTATAGGGAAACCCTTGGAAAAGGGTTTTAAGCACTCTTTACCATTTCAAATTTTTTTTAAGTGATGAACCAAATAGCCCCTATGCTGCTACTGAGGGGTAAATTAAGTTTTAGCATAAAATTATTTGGGCAAGAAAACGAGGGTTTGAAATGTTGGCTGAAGTTTTATTTATTTATTTATTATTTACTTATTAATATTAAAATATAAATTTTAATATTTTTAATTAGTCTTGCAAATTATTTGAATTGCTATTAGGTTCTCCAATTCTTATGAATTACAACTCAAATCATTGAAACTTCTATTAAGCTGCTCAACTCTCTCATAAAATTTTCAAATTAATCTCTCTAGCTAATAAGAGTAGCGATAGCAGGATATTAAAGTTGGGGGACGTAATAGTAATTTTAATAGTTTGAGGGACTAATTTCAAAAACGTTAAAGATATAAGGGACTGATATCGAAGAAAACCCGTTTTTCCCTTTAAATTCCAGTTCTCATAGAAAGATAACAGTCTGGGTAGGCTAACGCCCAAGCTCATCTTGTTGCTATTTGTAACTTATTAGTTTGTTGGGTTCGAAGCTGGTATCACAGCCCAAAGCAGCCCAACTCCGTTATAGTTATTTGGTCTGAGATCATTTTGGAAGCTCACAAGTCCACAATGTTTTTTTTAATGATGAGGGAACCTTGGCTAGCACACTCGAATGCCCCCGCTGAGCCCCAAGTTTGATCCGAGCATCCGGAAGGGGATTCGCCCTAATACCGGGGTCCCATCCCCACTTTTCATGGGCGACCAGCATTGCGGACCCACCAAGCCAAATAGTCTCAAGGCTGAGTGTACTAGCCAAGTAAAACCCCGGTCTACGCACCCCCTTTTTATCCCAAACACAGACAGGTAAATGCGGGCAAGGATTCGAACACGGATCCTTAGTGGTCCTAAAGCCAAAGCACCTGACCACCTTTACCCACCCTTCGGTGGTAAGTCCATAACGTTTTGCAAAGATGTGCATGTGATAGAGCACGACTGAAGAGCAATTTATCTTTTTTTTATTATTAAGATGCTTTATTTTGCACTAGCATTATTGTACATGCATATGTACATGCAAGTGGCACATATTTTTTAAATAAATTTCTATATCTTAAAATGTACCATAGAGTCATTTGCAATTATAATGTGATATCTTAAACATAAGGAAACTATTTTTTATCCTATAGGAAAAAAAGGTTTTAGCGCCTATTAATATCATTTGTATTTTTTTTGCCGTAATAAAATGCACCCGCCTAATACAAAAAACTTATATATATATATATATATATATATATATATATATATATATATATATATATATATATATATAGTGGAAAGCTCCTATAAATTTAAGTGTATAGAAATAGTCATCCACCAACTTTTTATCCATTGATGTTACTCGGGATCCATGAAAGATATGAAGAGTTTTGAGATTTGTGCATCTCTAGATGGCACAAATCTAAACACAAGATGAGTGGATAAAAGTTTGGTGAATGAGGTTCTATCCATTTAAGTTGATAGGAGCTTATACACACACACACACACACACACACACACACACACAGGCTTTATACACGTGCAATGCACGTGGTTAAATGCCATAATTAAGTACTTTTAGTTTATTTCCTTACTAAAAGTTATCCCTCGGCCCACTGATAGTTTTGCTCACTTATGTCTCTAAACTTTAACATTGTGATTTTTTTTTTATCTTTGTCTGAATGGGCCACACCCAAGTTAAATTTTCATGTTGATAATTGAATTGACATGAAATAAATGTAATCTAAAGCCAATTTTAATTTTTATGTTATTTGGACAGACATGAAACCATGCTTGACCCGAGAAAGTATACGTTGTAAAAGTGAAAAACACACGAAAAAATAGCGTTATAAGCTAAGATGATTGATTAAAAGTGTGCTAAAATGACAAAAAGAGAATATGGAGTTTGTTCCTATTCATTGATAGACATCATAAAATATCATAAACTATAGTTTACTTTTATATGATAAAAGCATCTATATAAGCATATAAAAGTACTAACAATGTTCACGAAAATACCTTAAAGATTCGTAATCTTACTTAAAAATTAAACTATTCTATAAAATATTTAGAAAATATTATCTTTTATTCCTTCTATTTTATTTTTTTTATTGAGCCGAGATCAATCATTCTCCACCTTTATCTTTTTCCTAGGCAATCCTAGAGCAATGTCTTCATCGTCTACATTTGTGACATGGGGCTGGAGCTGGATTTCTTGTGATGTTATCTTTCCCTCATCTTTTATCAATTAATGTTACTTACGTATTTTTGTTGCTCTAACTTATTAGTAAAATTATATGTAGTTAATTTATTTTATACAATGACGTTAATTTTAATCTATCATATATTTTTCAAAATTTTATTCCTTAACTGGATGTTTTAATTTATTAATATTGTTATTTTTTACCAAAGATCAACTCGGACTACTATTAGATGCTTGAAAGGGATAGTAAACCTTAAATTGAAGTAAATTTACACATCTTAATAAAAAAATCAAACAATTACTCTTTTTTGAAAAGTTTTGAAATTTCAATCTTTTTGTGATTTTGAAGTTTTGAGGTGTGTTTTGCACTTCTTAAAATATTGAGAGTGTTTTTGAAAATTTTAAATTTTAAGTTGGGTGCTAGTAATTTCTATGTTTCATGTGTTGGTGGTAAGTTTTAAATATAAGAATACTTTTGCATCTCTGAAATATTGAGGGTGTTTTTTACAATTAATGAGAGTTTATGTTGCCTTTGCAAAATTCAAATTTTCAGTGGTCTGTTGATAATTTCCAATTTTGATATGTCTTGGTTAACTGCTTTGAAAATTTTAGGGTTTTTTTATGATTTTTAGCTTTTGAGGGAGTTTCTTTTATAATTTTGTAACTTTCGTGTTATTTTTATAAATTTTAAACTTTCAGGTGCCTAATGGTAATTCCTTGAATTCATCTATGTTGTTTACAAGTTTTGAAATTTCAGAATTTCGGTGCTTTTTATAATTTGAAGTTTTAAAGGTGTTTTTATAATTTTGAAACATTGAGGGTGTTAATTGAAATTTTAAATTCTTCGAGAGCTGATTTTAATTTCTAAATTTCATGTTTATTATTTTAAGTTTTGAAGATTTAGGGTGTTTTGTGTACTTTTGAACTTTGAGGGTATTTTGTGTAATTTTTAAAGTTTTTTGGTTTTGTAGTACTTCATATGTTATAGCATGTTAGCTATGTATGATTTCTTTATCTAACAAACTAATACCGTGAAGCTATTTCATGTATTTTATTAATCTTATTTTTACTAATACCATGGAGCTATTTCATGTATTTTATTAATCTTATTTTTTAAATAGTTGTTTCATGTATTTTATTAATTTTTTAATTGTTGAGCTATAGACAAGGCACATGGGATTAATATAGGATATACTTAGGATTAGGATAGATTAAGATTTAAATGAAATATTCAAAATAGTGAAGGATAATATTGACCATGAAAAGTTTTTCTCGAACTCGTGCTTTTAAAGGGAGTATGATATATATATATATATATATATATATATATATATATATATATATATATATATATATATATATATATATATATATATATATATATATATATATATATATATATATATATGATTATCACATTTTAATTACATTTTATACCCTTATTACCTATGATATATGAATAACGATATTACTAATAATTATTTTTATCTTATTTTGCGTGCTAATAAAGAAATAATGAATAAAAGCCCAAATGACTCAAATTCTCAATTTCTACCAATATTTGAAGCCCAAATCAAGACAAACAAAGGCCCAAGATACCAAATTGATCCAAGAGAAATTCGTGAAGAAAAATCAAGAAAAGACAAATTCGGTTGGGAACCATCGGTTGACCAACCTGCTATTAACCGGTTATTAACCGACGGCCAACCGACGGTTTGCAAATGATTTCAATTAATGGTGGATTTCTCTTCCTTTTGGCTAGGTTTGATCCAATGGTTCACATCAACTTCGTTGGGCTATAAATAGGGTGAATGCCGAGGGTTTTGAGTGTGAAATATTTTGTAAAACTCCATTTAGAGAGGAGGGTTACTCTTAATTGAGGAGACCTTCCAAAATTGTAACTTTGTTACACAATAAATGAAATTTTTCACCCTTCAATTTCCTTTCTCTTCTTCTAATCCAAGGACTAAAAGGAGGATTAGATTAAGATCGAGTTGTTGGTTTCTATTTTATTTTTTATTGAGCGAGATCAATCATTCTCCACCTTTATCTTTTCCTAGGCAATCCTAGAGCAATGTCTTCATCGTCTACATTTGTGACATGGGTCGAGTCGGATTTCTTGTGATGTTATCTTTCCCTCATCTTTTATCAATTAATGTTACTTACGTATTTTTGTTGCTCTAACTTATTAGTAAAATTATATGTAGTTAATTTATTTTATACAATGACGTTAATTTTAATCTATCATATATTTTTCAAAATTTTATTCCTTAACTGGATGTTTTAATTTATTAATATTGTTATTTTTTACCAAAGATCAACTCGACTACTATTAGATGCTTGAAAGGGATAGTAAACCTTAAATTGGAGTAAATTTACACATCTTAATAAAAAAATCAAACAATTACTCTTTTTTGAAAAGTTTTGAAATTTCAATCTTTTTGTGATTTTGAAGTTTTGAGGTGTGTTTTGCACTTCTTAAAATATTGAGAGTGTTTTTGAAAATTTTAAATTTTAAGTTGGGTGCTAGTAATTTCTATGTTTCATGTGTTGGTGGTAAGTTTTAAATATAAGAATACTTTTGCATCTCTGAAATATTGAGGGTGTTTTTACAATTAATGAGAGTTTATGTTGCCTTTGCAAAATTCAAATTTTCAGTGGTCTGTTGATAATTTCCAATTTTGATATGTCTTGGTTAACTGCTTTGAAATTTTAGGGTTTTTGCGATTTTTAGCTTTTGAGGGAGTTTCTTTTATAATTTTGTAACTTTCAGGTTATTTTTATAAATTTTAAACTTTCAGGTGCCTAATGGTAATTCCTTGAATTCATCTATGTTGTTTACAAGTTTTGAAATTTCAGAATTTCGGTGCTTTTTATAATTTGAAGTTTTAAAGGTGTTTTTATAATTTTGAAACATTGAGGGTGTTAATTGGAAATTTTAAATTCTTGAGTGATTTTAATTTCTAAATTTCATGTTTATTATTTTAAGTTTTGAAGATTTAGGGTGTTTTGTGTACTTTTGAACTTTGAGGGTATTTTGTGTAATTTTTAAAGTTTTTGGGTTTTGTAGTACTTCATATGTTATAGCATGTTAGCTATGTATGATTTCTTTATCTAACAAACTAATACCGTGAAGCTATTTCATGTATTTTATTAATCTTATTTTTTACTAATACCATGGAGCTATTTCATGTATTTTATTAATCTTATTTTTTAAATAGTTGTTTCATGTATTTTATTAAATTTTTTAATTGTTGAGCTATAGGCAGTGCACATGGGATTAATATAGGATATACTTAGGATTAGGATAGATTAAGATTTAAATGAAATATTCAAAATAGTGAAGGATAATATTGACCATGAAAAGTTTTTCTCGAACTTCGTGCTTTTAAAGGGAGTATGATATATATATATATATATATATATATATATATATATATATATATATATATATATATATATATATATATATATATATATATATATATATATATATATATATATATATATATATATGATTATCACATTTTAATTACATTTTATACCCTTATTACCTATGATATATGAATAACGATATTACTAATAATTATTTTTATCTTATTTTGCGGGCTAATAAAGAAATAATGAATAAAAGCCCAAATGACTCAAATTCTCGAATTTCTACCAATATTTGAAGCCCAAATCGAAGACAAACAAAGGCCCAAGATACCAAATTGATCCAAGAGAAATTCGTGAAGAAAAATCAAGAAAAGACAAATTCGGTTGGGAACCAATCGGTTGACCAACAGGTTGGCAATAGGTTAATAACGATCGTAGCCGTCGGTTTTACTATAATTCAATTAATGGTGGATTTCTCTTCCTTTTGGCTAGGTTTGATCCAATGGTTCACATCAACTTCGTTGGGCTATAAATAGGGGTGAATCTTGAGGGTTTTGAGTGTGAAATATTTTGTAAAACTCCATTTAGAGAGGAGGGTTACTCTTAATTGAGGAGACCTTCCAAAATTGTAACTTTGTTACACAATAAATGAAATTTTTCACCCCTTCAATTTCCTTTCTCTTCTTCTAATCCAAGGACTAAAAGGAGGATTAGATTAAGATCGAGAGTTGTTGGTTTCTATTTTATTTCTTTTTCATTTTCTTTCTTGTTCATTTATTGCTTTGTAGCTTAGATTTACTTTCATGCAATTTAATTTCATGCAATTTACTTTCATGCAATTTACTTTCATGCAATGTATTTAATTCTTGTATTTACTTTCTAGAATAGATTTTCTTTTCTTTAATTCACCTTGAGGCTAGAACCCTCTTGGGAATTACCCTTTTCTAAGTGTGGAGCTAATATTTGTGGGATCCCTAGAGATTGTTTGAAACTAGCTAACAAATCCAACTCATTCTTGTGAGATTGAGATAAGCTAAGTGGATCTACTCTAGATTCCTCATATCTTTAATTAATCCTCCATACTTTACCTTCTTTATTTTCCACTTATCCTTATTTTTCATTTGTTTGTTATTTTCCTTTATTCTTGATTCTTGATTTCATTGATTTTTACTTCTCTCTCAATCTCATATTCCCTCCATGTGCATATAATCTCAAACCTAGTTTTGTTATTATGTGCATATAACCACAACCACATTCTCAACTTTATTTTCTCCTCTTTTGCACATAATCCACAATCCACTCTCTCTTATCTCTCCACATCCACTTTCACCATTTTCTCACTTTCATTTTATTTGAATAAACTCCTAATTGTCATGCGCATAATTTGAGAACCAAAACTTGAGCAAAACTCCTCCTACTTCCCGTTCCTCGTGGGATCGATAATCTTTATACTATAACTTGATAAAGGTTGTATACTTGCAACTTAGGAGGTAATCATTTATTTCCCATCAAGTTTTTGGCGCCGTTGCCGGGGAACGGTGCATAAGTAGGATTTTAATTAATTTTGGTTCCTTAACTTGTGTGTTTTTCTTTTGTGAAGGAATATGGAACTTGAAGATTAAGAGTTGAAGAATCAAGATTGAAGATTTGCCTCCAACGAGGCTTTGGATAGCGATTAGTGGGTAACTCTTCTTTCTAGCATTCTCAATTCCACCCTTTAGATAGTTCATTCACATTAGAGACAATTAGGATAAAAAAATTTAAAAATTTAAAAATTAAAACAGATTTTACCTTTGTCTAATCTCTAATAAACTTCATTTCTTTGATTGTCGACCATAATAAAAAATAAAAAGATTTTTATTTTTGCATCCTTTTAGTTGCTTTTAATTCATAGGGTTGCATTTCATATAATAGTAGGAATTCACCAAGTGATTTGAGCATCTTGATTTGGCATACATTTGAAAATATCTTAAGGGCAAAACCCTAATCAAGATAAGGTGAGGGATTTCATCACCCTTTCTTAGCCCAAAAATCACTAATTCCTCACTACACTTACCCAAGCCTATTAAAATTTGATTAGACGTTGGCCCTAAGGATTCGAGCTCATTAAGGAACAAGAAATCCTTAAGTGAACCGTCCAAGTTTATTTGGATTAATTGGTGTCTAAGGCAAGGTTTAGGGGTTGCGTAAAGCTCCAAAGGAAAGAGGTACTTAATTGATCTTTGATCTCCCTCTAGTACTATCCTTACGGCTAATTACCCAAGTAAACTTTGATCTTTTCACTAAGGGAATTTTTGGTTAGGAGCTGGTCTAAGTCAAGTTTAGGCTTAACCCTAGAGTTAGGGTGATTGAAAAGTGATTGCCTTGATTTACTTTCATGCAATTTACTTTCATGCAATTTACTTTCATGCAATTTACTTTCATGCAATTTACTTTCATGCAATTTACTTTCATGCAATTTACTTTCATGCAATTTACTTTCATGCAATTTACTTTCATGCAATTTACTTTCATGCAATTTACTTTCATGCAATTTACTTTCATGCAATTTACTTTCATGCAATTTACTTTCATGCAATTTACTTTCATGCAATTTACTTTCATGCAATTTACTTTCATGCAATTTACTTTCATGCAATTTACTTTCATGCAATTTACTTTCATGCAATTTACTTTCATGCAATTTACTTTCATGCAATTTACTTTCATGCAATTTACTTTCATGCAATTTACTTTCATGCAATTTACTTTCATGCAATTTACTTTCATGCAATGTATTTAATTCTTGTATTTACTTTCTAGAATAGATTTTTCTTTTCTTTAATTCACCTTGAGGCTAGAACCCTCTTGGGAATTACCCTTTTCTAAGTGTGGAGCTAATATTTGTGGGATCCCTAGAGATTGTTTGAAACTAGCTAACAAATCCAACTCATTCTTGTGAGATTGAGATAAGCTAAGTGGATCTACTCTAGATTCTTCATATCTTTAATTAATCCTCCATACTTTACCTTCTTTATTTTCCACTTATCCTTATTTTTCATTTGTTTGTTATTTTCCTTTATTCTTGATTCTTGATTTCATTGATTTTTACTTCTCTCTCAATCTCATATTCCCTCCATGTGCATATAATCTCAAACCTAGTTTTGTTATTATGTGCATATAACCACAACCACATTCTCAACTTTATTTTCTCCTCTTTTGCACATAATCCACAATCCACTCTCTCTTATCTCTCCACATCCACTTTCACCATTTTCTCACTTTCATTTTATTTGAATAAACTCCTAATTGTCATGCGCATAATTTGAGAACCAAAACTTGAGCAAAACTCCTCCTACTTCCCGTTCCTCGTGGGATCGATAATCTTTTATACTATAACTTGATAAAGGTTGTATACTTGCAACTTAGGAGGTAATCATTTATTTCCCATCAAGTTTTTGGCGCCGTTGCCGGGGAACGGTGCATAAGTAGGATTTTAATTAATTTTGGTTCCTTAACTTGTGTGTTTTTCTTTTGTGAAGGAATATGGAACTTGAAGATTAAGAGTTGAAGAATCAAGATTGAAGATTTGCCTCCAACGAGGCTTTGGATAGCGATTGCGTGGGTAACTCTTCTTTCTAGCATTCTCAATTCCACCCTTTAGATAGTTCATTCACATTAGAGACAATTAGGATAAAAAAAAATTTAAAAATTTAAAAATTAAAACAGATTTTACCTTTGTCGACCCTAATAAACTTCATTTCTTTGATTGTCGACCATAATAAAAAAATAAAAAGATTTTTATTTTTGCATCCTTTTTAGTTGCTTTTAATTCATAGGGTTGCATTTCATATAATAGTAGGAATTCACCAAGTGATTTGAGCATCTTGATTTGGCATACATTTGAAAATATCTTAAGGGCAAAACCCCCTAATCAAGATAAGGTGAGGGATTTCATCACCCTTTCTTAGCCCAAAAATCACTAATTCCTCACTACACTTACCCAAGCCTATTAAAATTTGATTAGACGTTGGCCCTAAGGATTCGAGCTCATTAAGGAACAAGAAATCCTTAAGTGAACCGGTCCAAGTTTATTTGGATTAATTGGTGTCTAAGGCAAGGTTTAGGGGTTGCGTAAGGCGCTCCGAAAGGAAAGAGGTACTTAATTGATCTTTGATCTCCCTCTAGTACTATCCTTACCTGGCTAATTACCCAAGTAAACTTTGATCTTTTCACTAAGGGAATTTTTGGTTAGGAGCTGGTCTAAGTCAAGTTTAGGCTTAACCCTAGAGTTAGGGTGATTGAAAAGTGATTGCCTTGATTTATTTTTAGTTAATTTTTCCTTATTTTTTTTTCTTTCTCTCATCATCTTCTTAACTTTTTCTCTTATCCTTTTTCATAAAAATTTAAAAAAAAAAATTTTGGTGTATGCAAACTTGGGTTAGGGATAATACCAATCGTTTAATTCGTTTTGATCCATCTCTTGAACCAAACGAAATGGCCAATACCAACCCACCTGTTCTTCAAGATGTTTGTTACCCCACTAGAAATGCAATCCCCTCTTGCATAAAACTCCCTGAGGTCAATGGAGCAAATTTCAAACTTAGACCGCATTTTATTAACATGCTTCCCAAATTTCTAGGAGTAGAAACCGAAGACGCTTACATTTTCATCTCCGAATTTGAAGAAGTTTGCCTCATGATCAAGATGAGGGACTTAACTGAAGATGCGATCAAACTCCGATTTATTCCATTTGCCCTAAGGATAAAGCCAAAAATGGTCAGATAGCTTGTCCACAGATTCCATCTCAACTTGGGGTGAATTTGTAAAAGTTTTTCTGAAAAAATTCTTTCCCATCCACAAAACGGTCAAGCTTAGAAACAACATTCAAAATTTTAAAATTGTCCCGGGAGAACCTTTTTGGAAGTATTTTGACAAATTCAAAGATCTTCTTATCCAATGTCCTCACCATGGTCTTGAAAAGTGGCGATTATGCCAAATCATTTATGAAGGATTAAATTATTCTTCAAAAACTTTCTTAGAGTCAATGTGTCAAGGGGATTTCATGAAGAAAAATGCCGATGAAGCTTGGGACTTTTAGAGAATTTATCCGAGAAAACTATGCAAAGGGGAACACCGTGATTCATCGATTACCCAATCCAGTTCTAGAGGTCCTTCCTTAGAGTCAAACATAGCCTCTGAAGCTAAGATGGCTACAATTCTACGCAGTTAGAAACTTTAGAAATCAAAGAACGAGCTCCGCTCAAATCAATCAAGTTTCGCCAGTTGTCATAATCGCTTTCTACGTACCCATGCTTCAGAGCAATGTCCACTCTTAGGAAATACTCAATCTCTAGAACAGATGAATGCCGATTCCAAAGATCCGACATGATCCATTTTCTCCAACCTATAATCCGTGTTGGAGAAATCATCCTAATTTTGCATGGAATCGTGGTAATTTCTGAAATCAAAATTTCACTTCCTCTTCAAACCAACAATTCCCTAGGGGCAACGCAGTTTCTTTCAGTTCTCAAACTAATTTTCCACAATCAAATCAGCCATTTCCAAATCAGTTTCCTCATCATCAACCTACAAATCATATTCCTTCAAATGTTGAGAAACGTCTTAATGTGTTGGAAAGAGGTTTGGAAGCCTTGATTAAAACCTCTACACGCATTCACTTAACTTGTTGACTCAAACATCTAACACGATGAACTCCTTTATGCAATCAACAGGACAAATTCTCAACTCCAACACTCAAGCCATAGCTAGATTAGAAACCCAGCTTGGTCAACTAGCTAGCGCTATAAGTGAGAGAGAGAAAGGATCATTTCCGAGTCAACCCGTGACCAATCCAAAGAACGCGGGGTCAAGTTCAACTTTTCAAGATCAAGTGAATGCAATCCATTCACAACAATCAGGTAACCAGGTTAATAATCAAGTCCTTCAGAACGAGAGAATTATGTTGAATACATGCATCTTGAAGCCAACATTTGAAGAACCCTTTGTCAATGAACTTAGATTTTTAGGAAATAGAAAACAACAAGATTTCATTTTTGATGAAATTTTTGTTAATAACAAATCTAAGTTCAAAAAGCATACAACCATTAATACCCACCTTCCATTGCTGCAAACATCACTAAAAACCCTGAAATTCTTAGAATTTAAGCACATCAGTGATTATATCATTTTGAAATTCTTTAAATTTCGGGGTAGAATTTTCAGCAATAAGGTAGGATTTAATGTAGAATGTGAGCTTCTCATGTTTCATCTTTTATTCTACATTTTTATTTTTGTCTCATAATAATAAAAGAATTTATTCTTCTCTCATGTGAGAGTTTCTTATTGTTCTTTATGTCAAAAAAAAAAAAAGATAATAAATTTTGGCTTCACCCCTTATCTTGAAGGTATTTGCAGATTTTTATCATTGTTCAAGCTAGCCGAACAAATGTAAGTGCTTCAATTATTATCTGTTTTACTTTGTGCATAATAGAATTTGCATTGAGGACAATGCAAAATTTAGGTGTGGGGGTGGGAATTAGTCATTTTTCCTCTTTATCCTAATCATTTTTTTTTTCTCTTAGTCATTTTTCCTCTTTATCCTAATCATTTTTCTTTTCTTTTCTTTTTTTCTCTTACCATTTTTTCTTTTTATGCCATTCTTTTTTTCCTCTTTTCATAAAAATTTAAAAAAAATTTTGGTGTATGCAAACTTGGGTTAGGGATAATACCAATCGCTTAATTGCTTTTGATCCATCTCTTGAACCAAACGAAATGGCCAATACCAACCCACCTGTTCTTCAAGATGTTTGTTACCCCACTAGAAATGCAATCCCCTCTTGCATAAAACTCCCTAAGGTCAATGGAGCAAATTTCAAACTTAGACCGCATTTTATTAACATGCTTCCCAAATTTCTAGGAGTAGAAACCGAAGACGCCTACATTTTCATCTCCGAATTTGAAGAAGTTTGCCTCATGATCAAGATGAGGGACTTAACTGAAGATGCGATCAAACTCCGATTTATTCCATTTGCCCTTAAGGATAAAGCCAAAAAATGGCTGTATAGCTTGTCCACAGATTCCATCTCAACTTGGGGTGAATTTGTAAAAGTTTTTCTGAAAAAATTCTTTCCCATCCACAAAACGGTCAAGCTTAGAAACAACATTCAAAATTTTAAAATTGTCCCGGGAGAACCTTTTTGGAAGTATTTTGACAAATTCAAAGATCTTCTTATCCAATGTCCTCACCATGGTCTTGAAAAGTGGCGATTATGCCAAATCATTTATGAAGGATTAAATTATTCTTCAAAAACTTTCTTAGAGTCAATGTGTCAAGGGGATTTCATGAAGAAAAATGCCGATGAAGCTTGGGACTTTTTAGAGAATTTATTCGAGAAAACTATGCAGTGGGAACACTGTGATTCATCAGTTACCCAATCCAGTTCTAGAGGTCCTTCCTTAGAGTCAAACATAGCCTCTGAAGCTAAGATGGCTACAATTCTACGCAGGTTAGAAACTTTAGAAATCAAAGAACGAGCTCTACCAAATCAATCAAGTTTCGCCAGTTTCATAATCGCTTTCTTTCTGCATGCTTGAGCAATGTCCACTCTTAGGAAATACTCAATCTCTAGAACAGATGAATGCCGATTCCAAAGATCCGACATGATCCATTTTCTCCAACCTATAATCCGGGTTGGAGAAATCATCCTAATTTTGCATGGAATCGTGGTAATTTCTGAAATCAAAATTTCACTTCCTCTTCAAACCAACAATTCCCTAGGGCAACGCAGCTTTTCAGTTCTCAAACCAATTTTCCACAATCAAATCACCATTTCCAAATCAGTTTCCTCATCATCAACCTACAAATCATATTCCTTCAAATGTTGAGAAACGCTTAATGTGTTGGAAAGAGGTTTGGAAGCCTTGATTAAAACCTCTACACGCACTACTTAACTTGTTGACTCAAACATCTAACACGATGAACTCCTTTATGCAATCAATGTGACAAATTCTCAACTCCAACACTCAAGCCATAGCTAGATTAGAAACCCAGCTTGGTCAACTAGCTAGCTATAAGTGAGAGAGAGAAAGGATCATTTCCGAGTCAACCCGTGACCAATCCAAAGAACGCGGGGTCAAGTTCAACTTTTCAAGATCAAGTGAATGCAATCCATTCACAACAATCAGGTAACCAGGTTAATAATCAAGTCCTTCGAACAGAGAATTATGTTGAATACATGCATCTTGAAGCCAACATTTGAAGAACCCTTTGTCAATGAACTTAGATTTTTAGGAAATAGAAAACAACAAGATTTCATTTTGATGAAATTTTTGTTAATAACAAATCTAAGTTCAAAAGCATACAACCATTAATACCCACCTTCCATTGCTGCAAACATCACTAAAAACCCTGAAATTCTTAGAATTTAAGCACATCAGTGATTATATCATTTTGAAATTCTTTAAATTTCGGGGTAGAATTTTCAGCAATAAGGTAGGATTTAATGTAGAATGTGAGCTTCTCATGTTTCATCTTTTATTCTACATTTTTATTTTTTGTCTCATAATAATAAAAAGAATTTATTCTTCTCTCATGTGAGAGTTTCTTATTGTTCTTTATGTCAAAAAAAAAAAAAAGATAATAAATTTTTGGCTTCACCCCCCTTATCTTGAAGGTATTTGCAGAATTTTTATCATTGTTCGAAGCTAGCCGAACAAATGTAAGTGCTTCAATTATTATCTGTTTTACTTTGTGCATAATAGAATTTGCATTGAGGACAATGCAAAATTTAGGTGTGGGGGTGGGAATTAGTCATTTTTCCTCTTTATCCTAATCATTTTTTTTCTCTTAGTCATTTTTCCTCTTTATCCTAATCATTTTTCTTTTCTTTTCTTTTTTCTCTTACCATTTTTTTCTTTTTATGCCATTCTTTTTTTCCTCTTTTCATAAAAAAAATCACTTGCCAACTTAATAGAGTTAATTAATAATTGATCTATTTGATAGAATTTAAGTCTTCTAATCCTTAGTTAGTTCTATACTCAAGTTTACCTTTTATGATAACTCCAAATAAATTTCTTAAGAAATGATTTTCAAGTAGTATACTTTACTTAAGTTTTAACTTAGATTTTTAATTAAAGTAATGGAATTTTGCATGCCTAACTTAGAGTTGAAAATAATTTTTCAAGTTGTCTTGATCCAAATATTGTTCAGAATATATATACATATACACATATATATATTATACTAACTTAACAAAAGAAGAAAAATTTCTCTTAAAATTATTGGTGGTTCTATTTTACTAAGCCTAAGTTGACTGAGTAATTAAGCCCGAGGAGTATTTCTATACTTAATGACCTAAGCCCAATTGGGTTGGGATACATTGGCCCAAAACTCGCTAAATGGTCACTTAGAAAGCCCGATTAAAAAGAACAAAACCACCGAGGAATAAAGAGTTAAAAAAAATTTTGTCATACTAATCATGTTTTTATATATAGTTATATTTGTATATGTTCTTAAAAATTAAATGGATTTAAAGACTTGAAGCTTGTTTAAAACAAAGAGTTAGCATGTTCTTTTCAAAACTTTCAAATTAAATTTTTGAGTTAAACTTGGTTTTGTATAACTATAATGAAAGGATTTTCTTAAGAAAATTACATTGGAGTTATGATAAAACGTTTTCTTGAGTATTAACCAACTTCAATTGGAATGTTTGAATATATCAAATGAATTAATTATTTTATTAATTTTTTTTAAATTGGCAAGTTGACTGAATTTTGTGGGTATATTCACTGCAAACCCTCACGAGACTACAACTCGTCCACTAGGGTAACCTAGGGGTTTAAAGGCTTGTTATATGTGCTAAATACAATCGCGATTCTTGCGAAGTGAGTTAGGTTTTCTTTTTATTTTCTTTGCTAGAGGACTAGCAAAAGTTTAGGTGTGGGGGTATTTGATTATCACATTTTAATTACATTTTTATACCCTTATTACCTATGATATATGAATAACGATATTACTAATAATTATTTTTATCTTATTTTGCAGGCTAATAAAGAAATAATGAATAAAAGCCCAAATGACTCAAATTCTCTGAATTTCTACCAATATTTGAAGCCCAAATCTGAAGACAAACAAAGGCCCAAGATACCAAATTGATCCAAGAGAAATTCGTGAAGAAAAATCAAGAAAAGACAAATTGGTTGGGAACCATCGGTTGACCAACCGGTTATTAACCGGTTATTAACCGATCGGCCAACCGATCGGTTTGCAACAGATTTCAATTAATGGTGGATTTCTTCCTTTTGGCTAGGTTTGATCCAATGGTTCACATCAACTCCGTTGGGCTATAAATAGGGTGAATGCCGAGGGTTTTGAGTGTGAAATATTTTGTAAAACTCCATTTAGAGAGGAGGGTTACTCTTAATTGAGGAGACCTTCCAAAATTGTAACTTTGTTACACAATAAATGAAATTTTTCACCCTTCAATTTCCTTTCTCTTCTTCTAATCCAAGGACCAAAAGGAGGATTAGATTAAGATCAGAGTTGTTGGTTTCTATTTTATTTCTTTTTCATTTTCTTTCTTGTTCATTTATTGCTTTGTAGCTTAGATTTACTTTCATGCAATTTAATTTCATGCAATTTACTTTCATGCAATTTACTTTCATGCAATGTATTTAATTCTTGTATTTACTTTCTAGAATAGATTTTTCTTTTCTTTAATTCACCTTGAGGCTAGAACCCTCTTGGGAATTACCTTTTCTAAGTGTGGAGCTAATATTTGTGGGATCCCTAGAGATTGTTTGAAACTAGCTAACAAATCCAACTCATTCTTGTGAGATTGAGATAAGCTAAGTGGATCTACTCTAGATTCCTCATATCTTTAATTAATCCTCCATACTTTACCTTCTTTATTTTCCACTTATCCTTATTTTTCATTTGTTTGTTATTTTCCTTTATTCTTGATTCTTGATTTCATTGATTTTACTTCTCTCTCAATCTCATATTCCTCCATGTGCATATAATCTCAAACCTAGTTTTGTTATTATGTGCATATAACCACAACCACATTCTCAACTTTATTTTCTCCTCTTTTGCACATAATCCACAATCCACTCTCTTATCTCTCCACATCCACTTTCACCATTTTCTCACTTTCATTTTATTTGAATAAACTCCTAATTGTCATGCGCATAATTTGAGAACCAAAACTTGAGCAAAACTCCTCCTACTTCCCGTTCCTCGTGGGATCGATAATCTTTTATACTATAACTTGATAAAGGTTGTATACTTGCAACTTAGGAGGTAATCATTTATTTCCCATCAATATATATATATATATATATATATATATATATATATATATATATATATATATATATATATATATATATATATATATATATATATATATATATATACACTTTTATGTTCTTTGGTTTTTTTTGCTATACATATTGTTATTTTTGCTAAAAGGAAATTATAATTTTAATTTATATGTCCACCACTCATCCAAATTTTGAATTACTCCCACTAGGTTTTTATATAGTAGTATAGATCTAGATTATTTTACACATGGATGAAATTAAGATTAATTTTGACCTGGAGGTCTTCCAAATTAAGAAGTGGTTTTATTATGCAGACCCATAAAACATATGTTAATACCAGAGTTTCACACAATCATGTTTGGATCCAAAGAATCTCTTTAAATTGTTATCCAAGCATTCTTATCGGAGTGTTTTTCAAAACTATCAGTAGTTTGTCCTTGTATAAAATAAAACAAAAAAACAAAAAACTAAAGCATTATTAAGACAAGCTTTAACTTAGAGGGAATAACATGTATATTGTCCTGTGGACTGGTTGGCGAATACGGAAATTGTGCAGGAAGGAAGATGTGTGTGCACTTCTAATTTGACGCATTAACTTCTAAATTTGTTCTCACAAAACATTTTTTTTAAAAATGGGAGAGTAAGAAAATAGAAATGACTTTGGTTTTAAAAGTATAGTGAAATCAAATAAGACCGGCTTAAACTAAGGTCTGGCCCCAATGTAACTGGATCGCAACTTCTACTGAGTCGGATTAGATAGGAGCCCTTGGTGATAAATTGGGCAGGGCCCGTTTGTAGGCCGAGTTTGATTCCGGCCTTTTCGTTTATACGGAAATGAGATTGTCCTGGTATATATGCCATAGTACCGTATACCTTCAAAGTAGTCTTAGTTAAGATGCATTCCACTTGTGATAGTATATTCATAGGTAGGGGTGCTAAACCGTATCCGTATCCAAGAAAATATCCGTAACCATATCCGTTAGGATACGGATATAGTTACTCAAATCTATAACCGGATATGGTTACGGATATGATTTTGTTGTGAAATATCCGGAACCGTATCCGAAATATCCGAATACATATTAGTCATATTGTTATAATGGTTTTAGTCTTTAGATTATGGATATGAGCTTAAATTTGACGATCAAGATATCTAATCTTAACTTTTTAGATATAATGAACATATTAATAAACTTTTTTGTATCGCATGAACTATATTTTTTTAAAAAAATATCTAGTTTTCTCATATCCGTTTTATATCCGCATGCATATCCGCTCATATATCCGCATGTATATCCGTATCCGTATCCGATTTTAGCGGATATGGTTATGAATTTTTCTTACCAAGGTATATTCGTATCCGTATCCGAAATAAGTAAGCGGATATGGATATGGTAAGCATCATATCCGAGCTGTATCCGCTATTCATAGGAGTTGACATAGGCTGCTATCAACAATAGCTAACACGTGGATACTATCAGCTCAACTTTAAAATTTAGAATTCAAAATTGAAAATCTGAACTTATGGGTGATATCTACTATATATGAACTATCAAGAAATAAAATTCTAAAAATTTTCAAGATCATTAACCTATGTATCATATGTCGTCATAATCATTAATGCATGTTTCATAAATTTTCATAAACTTGCTGCTTTTTTGCCCCTTGATACATGATTCACAACACATCAAAGTCCTTTGAAATGTTATTTTTAAGTATTTCATGTGTATAGATCACATCAATCTCAATTTCGAACTCCAAATAAAATTTGATTAATAGCATTCACATGTTGAATGCTATTAATAGTAGCTCAGCTCAACTCTATTATAGAGTTGAGCTCTATTATAGTCATATTGCTAGCTAGAATGACAATGCAATCTCCCTTATCATCATCTTTAGAACAAAGTGAAGGGATTTTCACATTTTGCCGTTGATTTGAGTACAAACTAGTATTATTATAAGATATTTTATTGTTTGTAGTTAATTGTGTAGAAAGGTTATCTCTATGCTATCCATACTTGGATTACTCATTTTATCATAACTGTCCCCATGCGAGCGGGTGGTTCTGATCTTTGAAAGAGGGGCAAATTTCCAGTTTTGCCCTCCTACTTTTTGCTTCGAAGGATTAGAATTGCCCATTGGCATGTAGACGGTTCTGATAGGATGCACACTCTCTATGTATTTATACAAAAGGATCCGCTTTATAATACATTGATGTTTTTTTTATTTGAGAGAAATTACATCGATGTTATATTGCACCCATGTAAAAAGTACACATAACAGGGATATAAACTCTGTTTGAAACCATAGAGTAAAAAATGCTAATAAAAATGTTTAGAAATAATAATTAAGTTGTTAACTCCAGACAGCACAGGGATGTACATACAATTAATCCATCTTAAGTTGCCATAAAGTTATCAAGAATAACTATATTTTTTTTCTTAGAAAAAGGAATAGGTATATCTACATTCTAAATATCCAAGAAAAAAAAATTAAACCAACAAAATAAAAAAATTTAAAAACAAACGAAAACAAACTACTCAAACCGAGTCAAAGGCCCAACTTTACAGACTCCCATAACGGGGCTCATCCGCAAAGCCGCCAGCGCCACATCCACAGAATCCTCACTCACATCCGAACTCTTAGCCCCGTCACTAGTTGTACCTGCAGATCTCTTAAAGAACTCTATGCAGTCCTCCACCGCCTCGCTCCGGTACGAGTCCTGATGCCGGTACACTTTAGAGATCACCGGCGACGTCTCCGTATCCGCCTGCGACCGAGATCCCTTTGATACGGCCGAGAACATGATGAGCCTGAAAACGACCTCTCGGAGTCGGTCGAGCATGGACATCGGCGCTGTGCTGGTTTTGGTTCGGAATTTTCTTGGGATGCAAGGTGTGCTTGGCTTCATGGAGCTAGTTTTCTCTTTCTGGTTTTGCTTTTCTTGTCATGAGACAGTCGTGAAGAGGTTTAGGATGGAGTTTATATAGAGACAAGATGTTGGTGATTGGTTTTGGTGTGTTAATTAATTGGTTGTGGCTTGGATTCTTGGCTTGGCTTGGTGAGTTTGAAGCTGGACTATGGATTATTTTTTTGTAGGGGGGAGGAATTGAATAGATGGTGGGGTACCAATGTTTGAAACCCCTGAGGGAGGGGAGAGCCAAAAAAAAAAAAAAAAAAAAAGAAAAGAAAAGAAAAAGAAAGCCTAATACAAACTATATATTGAAAATGAGCAGATTATATGTTGACTTTGTCCTATAAATTCTTCTATAGATTTTGGATAAAAAGAAAGAGCTATTTTCGTGAAGAATAGTTTCTGTGACCAATACATTTAACCAAACTTGTTGATGCCAAGATATTCTATGAATCTTGCCTGAAAATATAGAATACTAGAATTCATTTTAAATGGATTATGATTCTCACTGGACTTCGCTATAAAAAGTGGTGGAGAGACCATATTTTTAGTTCCAATCGCTTTAAATGAAACATATAACTGTTAGAATTTATTTTGTCTAATATGCTATAGAAGGTGAATTTGTTTTAGTGCAGATTGTTTCCTTATTAGCATATGGTATTATGTATCACAACTAAAATTAATGAAGTTTCTTTATTGAATCCAAAAATTAAGGTCCCTCAAATATAACTTACTAATAATTTTGTCCCCGCAAATATAACTTACTAATAATTTTCTTTGTCGGATAGAAAATTTGTCCACTATTTTGTAGTTAACTTAATCTTATTGGACAGTTCACCCTACAAAAATTTTATGAAATACAATATTACAAGCTAAGGACCATATATTAATCTACCTAGTACATCATATACAAGGTATTGGTTAAAGGAACGTGGGTCCGAGGGATTTGAGGGATTTGTTCACAACGAGAAGAAATTGACTGACAATTTAGTTAGCAAAAATTCCAGCCTATCATGCTGATACTAAGCTAAGTATAGGCCCTCCTTCAATTGAGGAGCAATTTTCTAATAGTTCAAGTAAACTTTTCTTTAAAGAAAATATTAGCACTTCAATTATAATTTTCATATCACTTCTTTTCAACAATTTAAGTTACATCAAATTAGTCCCATTAATTAAATTAAAACATTCATTGTCACATACTACTCTCAGAAGAGGAGAAGTAAGAATGAGCTTAAACCTCATTTAAGAAATCTATCTTTTCTGCTTATTAAATCCATGATTTTCATCTCGATAACATATATACCAACAGATCATCTGCGAGGAGAAAGTATGCAAATATTTTTGAAGGAAATAAATATAGGTCCTTCAATATAGGTCCAAAAAAAAAAAAAAGAAAAAAAAAAGAAAACGAAAAAAAAAGGGTGATCTTGCAGGACAAAAGGAGAGGGGGAGAGGGTTTAACATAGTTAGATCAACTAATTTAGTATATATTTGCAATAAATACCCCGAAGTGTATATTGTTTTAACTTTGACATCCCAAAGTTTTTGCCAAAAAACCCCCACAAAGTTAAAAAAGTCTAACTTTGATATCTAAAATGTCTTAACTTGGGTATCAAAGTTCATTGTTTTAGGTTATTTTTAAAGGAAAAACTTTGGGCGTCAAAGTTAAAAATGGTGTAAACTTTAGGTATTTAAGTGCAAATAACCCTAACTAAAATAATATAACTACAACATATCTGTAGTTACAAGTGCATATCATCATTATGTGTCTAATAAGATCAACAGTTATTATTTTCATAGTTATCATGTTCTGACTAGTTTTATTGTTAAAAGGGATAAATAATGATTCGACTATTTCCAGTAATTTAATTAATGAAATACTATCTAAACATTGGTTTGCATGTCCAACTAGTATAAAGAGTTGGAGCAATATGTAACTTCTTTTATTGATGAATTAGAGATGCATTATTAATTTTGCAGTTATAAGCCACCAAACACATGCATAATGCTAGCTAGCTAGGGTCCATTTTGCATGTGAAAGTTCTTTGCCATGCATGAACGCTCTTAATTCCTTAGTACTAACCACTCGATTTTGCTCGCTACTCAAAAGCAATTAAATTGGAAAGTTGGGGTTAGCCTCAGCCAATGCATGCATGATAAGAAGTTGACTGTATCTTTCACCATGTGCATAGGATCGAGCTCTACAAGACAGCTCAGTATATAACAGTCTTAATTTGTTGGGTTCATCCAGGATTCTAATCAATCATAACCCCATTTCTATTAGATACTAATACTCATTTGTGTACTAGTTGACCCATTTATTTTGAAAAGAAAAAGATAAATTTTGTATTCTTTTCCCACTCAAAATAAGTAATTTTTCATACTCTTAATAAGAAGACAGAAGACATGTCAAGAATTTTTCTCAGAGTTTCTATCAAGAAAAAGTAAATTGAAGATGCTTACCTCCAAACATAATTTGAAGTTGACACTGAGAGACTCGAGGTACTAATTATCGTGCAAAAAAAAAAAAGATAGTTTGTGGACAAACTTGGAATGGGAGGGTAGTTTGACACGAGGTGATAGAATTAGAGGGTATATTTGCAAACATGGATGATTTAGAGAAAAAATATGAATCAAATTGAAATCCCAAGAAGCCAAGCTCATGGCTTTAGAGTGAGCCAAGTTCACTGGCTCACCAAAACAATTTTGTCCCAAGTGGTGGCGTACGTAGCGAGACCCACATGGGTACATGTGCAGGCCCAAATCTTTTAATGCGGTTCATGCGGAGTCCATGTCCCTTATTCAGATCAATCTACCGTCCATATCATAAATTATGCAAATCAAATATATACATTATACTCCTCTAGGTGCCTTTTATCTAGGTGCCTATGTCTAAAATCGAAAAAAGTTCTTTAAATGAGGAGGTGCTTTCTTTAAAAAATTCATGAAGTGCAAGAGGTTAATCAATGTGGAGACGCGTCGAGCTACAATTTGTTTGCAATAAAGTTTGGGAAGGAGCGATAATAGAGTCTAATTTTAGTTTATGAATCTTTTTTGTCGTCCTGTCCTCTGCACTATATTTTGCTTCGTTCTCGTCTAGCTGTTCACGAATATGATATCACAAAATAATACTTCATATGTTCCTTAATCCTAAGGTTATAATTGGTTCTATGTAAAAACTTGTTTCAAAGTTTAAATGGCTAAATGTCACTTAAATATCACTAAGTTTGCCAAACCTAGCACTTAAATACCACAACTTGTATTTGGTGGTAAAAAAAAATACCACATATTTTGAAAAGTTAGCACGTTACTACCATCTATTAGTCACACGTGGGAATATAATATTCCCATGTGACTCTCACATGATCAAATTGAATGTCTTTTAACCTCATTAATTGTGTTATTTACATTTTGCATGTACCCTCTCCCTTTTTCAAAATTTTATTATTCAAATCTAAACTTAATTCCTAAATTCACACTCTCTCTCATCCTAAAATCATTGCAGAAGCCATGAAATCAAGCTCAAGGATTTCAAGTTCATCAAGTTTTTAATTGATATTCTCCAAGCACAACCCAAAATTCTCCAAAAACAAGGTAAAGATCAACCTCAAAGTGCAAAAACCCTAGGTCAATTCCACTGCAAATCTCCACTTTTGAACACGAAACCCCTTCACCAATATCCTAAACAGAGTTTTGATCCCCAAATTTGGGCGAAATCCAAAATCGAAGCTCTACGGTAGTCATTCTTTGTGGAGTAATGTAAAAATATGAGTGATTTGGGGATTTTTTTTTTACCGGTTAAGGATATTAAATAGCTGGAAGGGCATTTTCATCCAAACAAAAAATTAACACTGTTACAAGGATTCTAACGGCGGACATCTTGTGATATTTTTTTGCCACCAAATACAAATTACGATATTTAAGTGCTAGGTCAGGCAAACTTTATGGTATTTAAGAGCTGTTTAGCCAGTTTTGTACACAAGAATAATAAATATGTGAACCTTCCGTGAAGAAGAAAAAAGTAATGCAAAAAATTAGCAATAAGGAGCGTGCCCTCTTCATCATTCGACATTGATTGATTTTCAAGGAAGTTTTTTCCATTAAAATAAAAAATGAACGTGCCCTCTTGTTCTTTTTGGGCCAGGCCTAAAGGTCTTAATTATTAGACTGGATTCTTATGAGCTTATCCATTTTATTTTCTAATTTTAGGCCTAAATATCTCTCTAAAAAATTTAGGCCTCAATTAAAGGCCTTAATGAGATCGGCTTCATATGGGCTTTTATTGCTTTTATTTTTTAATTTAGGCCTATTTAGGTCTGTTCTCCGTTGTTTATAGCCAAAGGATAGAGCCAATCTGACAATGTGGCGAAAAGCAATTTAGTTCTCAATAAAAATTTTCTCAGGACACTTTATCGGAACACCCTCATATGATATATTGATATATCCCATTCACGGGTGAGAAAATATTTCGAAATCTTGACTTTTTTGTTTATGGTGCAAAACAACCGAACTCCTATAATGATAGTTTTGATAGGTTTTGTATTGGTGGTGATGAGAGAGGAGGGAAACGCTCGCCCGATTAGAGCCCAAAATTGGGCCTAACAAGACTCGTTTAGTTTTGATCCAGTTATTTTGCGAAACTATGTTTAATCTTAGCTCAGTTTTTGTTCCGCTAAACTAGTTTATCACAAGTTGCCATACATATCCTAAATGTGAGATGGATGCTTTAGATAAATGAGAACTCATTTAAGGTAAGGAGAAGATGTCTAAAAAGCTTTTAGTTTCAAGAAAAGTAGTAGTTTCATATGAATTGAATTGCAGAGAGAGATCTTTTTCCTCCATCTCTCGGCCTTTTAACTTTTAGCTTAATTAGGACTGGGAACCCAAGTGCAAAAGATTAGGTAACATTTTAAATATGTACTCTATTGATTCCTCATTAAGACGGTGTTTGAGGGGGTTTATTTTTATAAGCTTCTAAAAAGTTTGTTAACTTTTATTGGCTTCTGAAGTTTATGATGAAGTTTTATAAAAATTGTACAAGTTGATTAATCATTTTCTCATCAAATCTAGTCACGGGCGGAGCTACTAAGGCGCCAAATGGGCCGTGAACCCCCTTGGCAAATGAAATATTGCACAAATAGAGGTGCTTGATAGTTAATAAAATTATAGAGAGTAAAATGTAAGAACATCTATCTCTATACTTTGTCATAACTTTCATTTTCTCGATCCCAAATATAGAACATGATCTTGTGGTCGGTACACCAAAGCGCATGGGTTCAAATGCTTACAAATCTTTATCACTATAAAGTGAATTGTTCAATACATCGATAGATTTTTATCTCAAGAGTTGAACAAACATTTTGATAATCGTAATATGGAGTTTCTTTCTTCAGTTGACATGTATTAAACCAAGTCATTCATGTATTAAACCAAATAATTCATTCTCTTTTTTGACACAGATAAACTGATTTGATTGGTCGAGTTTTATCCAAAAGATTTTTCTGAAAGTAGATTGTATGGAGCTTAGTAATCAACTTGAGAACTATATCTCTCATGTAGTTACTCATCATAATTTTATATCCTTTGGTGTTCAAGTTGGTGAAATTGACACTAATCTTGGTTGTTTCAACGATAAGTGTTGAAAGAGCATTTTCAACAATCAAAATTATGAAGAATGACCTTCGAAACCGAATGTGAAATGTCTATATGATCCATTGTTGGCAAGGACAAACCCGGCTACTCCCCAACCCACCCCCACCCCCCAAAAAAAAAAGGATTTTTTAGTTTTGCCTAGTAGTAGTCATATATATAGCGGAGGCCACAAATTAATAGTTATGTCTATGTTATTTTCATTTTGAAAGAATAGAATGCACTTGGACCCAAAACAAATTCTCACATCATAGCCGATGGAGAAGTAATTAATCAAGTGGCAAGTGGGACCCACAATTTAGGTGTTATTGTTATTATTATCTAGACAATTACATTTTCAACAGAAGCATGATTGGTTGGGAGTTGATTTTTTTTATTGCTCTCTATAATCCTTCTTTGTGGGGACTTGGAAAAAAAGCAATTTTCTTCTTTCTATTTTTAGATCCAAGAAAGGGCTAGAGCGGCGGTAACACATATTCGTGGATTTCTCATATCTAGTAAGGGGTAGAGATCCTCTACATATTTCGTTGTAGAGAATGTCTATAACTCAAATCACATCTCCTTATTTGTTGGGCGCGCGGACCGCGGAACCGTCGAGAGAAACCACCACAAACGATAGCAAAAAACACAATAAAAGAGTAAAGACACGAGATTTACGTGGTTCGGCAAGTTGCCTACGCCCACGGGTAAGGAGGGGATTTCCACTAATAGAAAGAGAGAATACAAATTAGGATTACAAGTTCTCACAAAGAAACCCTAAAACAAACCTCTCAATCTCTCAAAAGATCTCCTCTCCAAAGATGCACAAAACCCTCCAAAAGTCTTTCCAAAACGCTTCTTAACATC
This sequence comes from Asparagus setaceus, assembly GCA_012295165.1. Taxonomy (NCBI): domain Eukaryota; kingdom Viridiplantae; phylum Streptophyta; class Magnoliopsida; order Asparagales; family Asparagaceae; genus Asparagus; species Asparagus setaceus. Next base: position 23,278,334 of record CM022701.1, read on the forward strand.
CAAATAATCGGGTTTAGGGTTATATATAAACTCTAAACGAACCGGGTTTAAAACCAAACCAGATTCGAACTGCCAGATTAGTCGACTAATACATCAGATTAGTCGACTAATACATCAGATTAGTCGACTAATACATCAGATTAGTCGACTAATACATCAGATTAGTCGACTACTCGCTCCCACCAAGACTCGCTTTCAGTCACATTTAGATTAGTCGACTACAATGCCTAGTAGTCATCATCGAACCTGAACTGCCTTGTGCATGTTTTGTGCATGTTCTACAATTCTCCACCTCGTACAACATTTGATTTACCTCAAATTTTGGACGAACACCGAAGAACACCAAGAACATCTAGAGATCTCCATCACCAATCCAGCCAATCCACCGCCACTACACCCCGGTCGCCACGCCTCCACCGATCAAGCTCATCGTAGTTCACCTCAAATCATCTCCACCTTACCCATTACCAAGGGCCATGCCCTCTTGGGCAAATCAACACGAAGTGATATGAAGCAAGTCTAAGCAATGCTTAAACTTACTACCCGTGACCACCTGGTTAACATGTTCGCGGGATTCTCATTCGTGCACCTTCATGAGAGAAATATCACCTTCCTCTATGACATCCCGCACAAAATGATACCGACATCGATATGCTTGGTACGAGCATGATGAACTGATTCAAGTGAATTTCCTCACCATCACACACCACAAGTTCACGCTCTTGCTCAATCCCCAAATCGCCTAGAAGACCCCACAACCACAATGCTTCCTTCACTCTCGCCATGGCCATGACACTAATTTTGGTTTGTTGATTTATTTTTATTAAATTAGAATTTTTCTATGGAACAATATATCAAGTTTAAAATTATATACGTTTAACTTTTAGTGGCTTTTGACTTTTATAATAAAAATATTAAAAAATTATTTGGGTAGTATAGTAATTTGTTTGGTCAAACCTAGCTTATTTAGGTGAGCTTATAAGTTAGTTTTTCAAAAGTCGAGGTATACCAAATTTTTAAAATGTGACTTATAATTAAGGTAACTTATTTTGTATTTTACCAAATATGTAGAAATGAAAAAGCTAGCTTAAAAGCTAGTTTGACCAAAAAATAAGCCGCCACAAACACCCTCATAAAAGTATATGGGTGAGATTCGTCATTCAAGCATCAAATTTCATCCTTAACCAGAATTCATGACAATCTAAACAAAAGTTTACTGGATTTCTAAGGATATATGTCCCTTGCACGAAAGGATGCATATCCAAGTAAGTTTTGTGATATTTATTTAGAAACCTTATCTGAACGTCAAAAAACAAAAATAATAGAACAAAGCCATCAATTTGTGGCACACAAGTTTCCCTCCATTGAGATGAAAAAGATAATAAACTCTACAATGGAAGAGCATACCCATAGAAAGAAGCACTACTATCATGCTCAGACTTTGCATCCATGCCATTTCCTTTTCCTTATCCCATTTTTCTGCACAAGTACGAAGAGAGCAAACAACCATTCAATAAATGCAGATTGTCGAAGAAATTATGTAAGTCCAAGAGTGAGAAAAATTTCACCCCATAAGTAGCGTGTTGGGCGCGCGGACCGCGGAACCGTCGAGAGAAACCACCACAAACGATAGCAAAAAACACAATAAAAGAGTAAAGACACGAGATTTACGTGGTTCGCAAGTTGCCTACGCCCACGGGTAAGGAGGGGATTTTCACTAATAGAAAGAGAGAATACAAATTAGGATTACAAATTCTCACATCATAGCCGATGGAGAAGTAATTAATCAAGTGGCAAGTGGGACCCACAATTTAGGTGTTATTGTTATTATTATCTAGACAATTACATTTTCAACAGAAGCATGATTGGTTGGGAGTTGATTTTTTTTATTGCTCTCTATAATCCTTCTTTGTGGGGACTTGGAAAAAAAGCAATTTTCTTCTTTCTATTTTTAGATCCAAGAAAGGGCTAGAGCGGCGGTAACACATATTCGTGGATTTCTCATATCTAGTAAGGGGTAGAGATCCTCTACATATTTCGTTGTAGAGAATGTCTATAACTCAAATCACATCTCCTTATTTGTTAGCGCTGACCGGAACCGCCGAGAGAAACCACCACAAACGATAGCAAAACACAATAAAAGAGTAAAGACACGAGATTTACGTGGTTCGCAAGTTGCCTACGCCCACGGGTAAGGAGGGGATTTTCACTAATAGAAAGAGAGAATACAAATTAGGATTACAAGTTCTCACAAAGAAACCCTAAAACAAACCTCTCAATCTCTCAAAAGATCTCCTCTCCAAAGATGCACAAAACCCTCTCAAAGGTCGCTCCAAAACGTGCTTCATAACTTCCAAATAATCGGTTTAGGGTTATATATAAACTCTAAACGAACCGGTTTAAAACCAAACCCGTGATTCGAATCGCCAGATTAGTCGACTAATACATCAGATTAGTCGACTAATACATCAGATTAGTCGACTACAATACGATTAGTCGACTACAATACGATTAGTCGACTAATACATCAGATTAGTCGACTAATACATCAGATTAGTCGACTACAATGCCTAGTAGTCGACTACTGAACCTGAAAACTGTCTTGTGCATGTTTTGTGCATGTTCTACAATTCTCCACCTCGTACATCATTTGATTTACCTCAAATTTTGGACGAACACCGAAGAACACCAAGAACATCTAGAGATCTCCATCACCAATCCAGCCAATCCAAATAGGCCACTACACCGCTGCCGCCACGCATTCTCCACCGATCAAGCTCATCGTAGTTCACCTCAAATCATCTCCACCTTACCCATTACCAAGGGCCATGCCCTCTTGGGCAAATCAACACGAAGCCGATATGAAGCAAGTCTAAGCAATGCTTAAACTTACTACCTGTGACCACCTTGGTTAACATGTCCGGGATTCTCATTCGTGCACCTTCATGAGAGAAATATCACCTTCCTCTATGACATCCCGCACAAAATGATACCGACATCGATATGCTTGGTACGAGCATGATGAACCCGATTCTTCGCCAAGTGAATTGCACTCGACCGTCACACCACAAGTTCACGCTTGCTCAATCCCCAAATCGCCTAGAAGACCCCACAACCACAATGCTTCCTTCACTCCCTCGCCATGGCCATGTACTCACCAGAGTAGAAAGTGCCATCAGAGTCTGTAACATCGACGCCAACTAACCGGAGCTCCATGTATCTTAAATACATAACCAAGAGTAGATCGCCGCCTATCTAGATCGCCCGCATAATCGAGTCCACAAACCCGTCAATCGACATGTTTCTCCACCAAAACACGCACTGTATCAACGGTACCCTTTAAGTACTGAGGACCCACTTCATCGCTTCCCGGCGCCTTTCCGGATTCGCCATGAATCTATCGACCACACTAACCGCCAGGAAATATCTCGGCGTGTACACACCATTGCATACATTAAACCGCCAACCGCACTAGCATAGGGAACACGCCCATGTGCTTCTTCCACAGAGTGGGAGATTGATTACCGTAAAGCCTAAAGTGTGGAGCCAATGGAGTCACCACCGACTTAGCACTTTGCATCCCGAACCTCGCGATCACCCGCCTATGTAGCCCTTCCGACTCAAGAACAATCGCCGATTCGCCCGCTCTTCTAATCTCCATACCCAGATTTTCCTAGCAAGACCCATGTCCTTCATCTCGAACTCTTCACCAAGTTGAGATTTCAACCTATCTATCTCCACCCCGCTCTTAGAAGCAATAAGCATGTCATCCACATACAAAAGAAGATAGATAAAATTACCTCCGCTAAGCTTCAATGTAAACACAACAATCATGATCGCGGAAAACCCATGCTTCAAAGATGAAGGAGTCAAATCGCTTGTACCACCGCCGGAGATTGCTTTAATCCATACGCTGACTTCCTCAAACGACACACATGATTCTCCTTATCCTCAACCTTGTAGCCCTCGGGTTGATGCATGTAGATCTCTTCATCCAAGTCTCCGTGCAAGAAGGTCGTTTTAACATCGAGTTGATCCGACTCAAAATCACCATGAGCAACAATACTCAATAGCACCGAATAGAAGTATGTTTCACCACCGGAGAAAATATCTCATTGTAATCCACACCCTCTTTCTCAGGCAAAACCCTTAGCCACTAGCCTCGCTTTGTATCTTACACCACCGAAGCTCAAAGATCTTCCTTTCTTTTATACACCCACTTACAACCAATAGCTTTTCTTCCTACGGGCAATGGGACCACCTCCCATGTTTGTTCTTCCAAGAGATTCCATCTCTTCCTCCATCGCAGCCAACCAACTCTCACTATCCTTGTCCCGAATAGCTTCCTTGAAGGAGACCGGCTCCTTCTCTTCCGCTGTAGTGGGAGATTGATTACCAGAAAGCCTAAAGTGTGGAGCCAATGGAGTCACCACCGACTTAGCACTTTGCATCCCGAACCTCGCGATCACCCGCTCTATGTAGCCCTTCTGACTCAAGAACAATCGTCGATTCGCCGCTCTCTTCTAATCTCCATACCCAGATTTTCCTAGCAAGACCCATGTCCTTCATCTCGAACTCTTCACCAAGTTGAGATTTCAACCTATCTATCTCCACCCTGCTCTTAGAAGCAATAAGCATGTCATCCACATACAAAAGAAGATAGATAAAATTACCTCCGCGAAGCTTCCGAATGTAAACACAACAATCATGATCGCCTCGGGAAAACCCATGCTTCAAAGATGAAGGAGTCAAATCGCTTGTACCACCGCCGGAGATTGCTTTAATCCATACGCTGACTTCCTCAAACGACACACATGATTCTCCTTATCCTCAACCTTGTAGCCCTCGGGTTGATGCATGTAGATCTCTTCATCCAAGTCTCCGTGCAAGAAGGTCGTTTTAACATCGAGTTGATCCACTCAAAATCACCATGAGCAACAATACTCAATAGCACCGAATAGAAGTATGTTTCACCACCGAGAAAATATCTCATTGTAATCCACACCCTCTTTCTCAGGCAAAACCCTTAGCCACTAGCCTCGCTTTGTATCTTACACCACCGAAGCTCAAAGATCTTCCTTTCTTTTATACACCCACTTACAACCAATAGCTTTTCTTCCTACCGCAATGGGACCACCTCCCATGTTTGTTCTTCCAAGAGATTCCATCTCTTCCTCCATCGCAGCCAACCAACTCTCACTATCCTTGTCCCGAATAGCTTCCTTGAAGGAGACCGCTCGTCCTCCTCCACCGAGTGCGTGATTCAACCATATTAGCTCGCCCATAGTGCTTCAGGTTGATCAGCCCCGCCTTCAAAACTCGCTTGTATGCTCGCTTTGGCCTAGTGGAAGCCAAATTATCCTCGAGCTGCTGTTGTTGTAGTGCCTGTATTTTCCTCGCTGAACCTCCTCCCCGCCAAGCTCATCATCTACCGACTTCCCACTTGAGCACGATTAGAACCTAGTTGGTCTTTAGGTTCTATTTCAATAACCCGAGACTTAGAAGTCTCACCACCATAACACCATCATCCTTGGACCCCTAGCAATCATGGATTTCTCATCAAAGGTAACATCCTCACGACCACGAACTTTGAATCTTCCAGACACCAAAGGCGATAGCCTTTACGCCTTTGCATATCCCAAGAATATTGCCTTCTTGGCCCTCGCCAAGCTTTCCCTCGTTGACGTGATAGTAGGCGGTACATCCGAAAATTCGAGCCTATCATAATCGTGATGCTCTCGACCACACCCTATAGGTGTATCACCATCCAATGTCGAATGTGGTGAACGGTTCACAATGTAACAAGTCAGTAGCCACCGCCGCCCACCATTCGCTGCCCAATCCTCGCATAAGATCGCATACTCACCGCTTTCTCCCCGGTGTTCGGTTCGCTCTCCGCGACCCCATTCTCGCGTGGTGTAGACTCGACGTCTGTCGAACAATTCTCCTCGATCACGAACTCCTTGAAAGCACCATCTCAGATACTGCACTGCTATCGATCTCGGCGTCTTCAATTTCTTTCCGCCCCGTTCTCAACCATTGTTCTCCACTTCTTGAATGTCTCAACACCTCATTCTTGTGCTTCGAAGTAAATCCAAGCATACCTAGAATAATCATCTATAAACGACATAATACCGGAACCACCCTTGAAGTTGTCCGAGCCGGACCCCAAACATCCGTGTGCACATAATCTAGTATCCTCTCGCTCTTAGACTTGCTGCTCAGAACTTGACCTCGTGTGACTTTCCATACACACAATCCTCGCAAAAATCCATGCTAGGTTCCTTCAGATTCTTCACAGACCCTCTTTACCAAGCGTAACTAGACCCTTCTCGACATATGCCCAAGCCGCCTATGCCATAACCGTGTGTGCTCACATGGGTCTCCACCACTTCCTTCGCCCAACCACGATCTCCTGCCACCGCTGCATTCGAGAGTATATAGATTACCGTGACGAACACCCTTCATCACTACTAAGGAACCACGAACAACCTTCTTCACTCCGCTTTCCGCCACAATCCCGCAACCACCGAGTCCAAAGCACCAACCGAGATAAGATTCTTCCGCAAGTCGGAACATGCCTCACATCCGCCAAGGTTCGAACCACTCCATCATGCATCTTGATTTTGATATTACCTAGCCCCACTGCTTTACAAGCATGGTTATTCCCCATCAATACAGCTTCCACCATCAATGCCTCTCAGAGGTAGTAAACCACTTCCTATTTGGACACATATGGTAAGAGCAACCGAATCAAGTATCCACTTCCGGAGATCTCCTCGCCACCCGTGACGACATAGCATTCCTTATCGCCCTTCCTCAAACGTAGCTCGCTTCTTCCTTGCCCTCTCCTCTCGCCTTGTTGTTGTTCTTCTTTCCACCTACTCTCTTATTTGGACGGTCGACTTTGAAATGCCCAGCTTCACCGCGACTTGAAACATCCTTTTCCCGCAAGAGGTCTTGATTTAGATCTAGACTTTCCTCCCTTGCCTTTTCCTCGCTCATTGCTCCTTCCTCTTGCAAACAATCCTCGCTTGTTCCTTGTTACCACCTGGCCATGTCACTAGTTGCAATCTTCCAAGATCGTCCGCTAGAAGTGCCGTTCTAGTCTCATCCATCTTCAAATTTTCTCCCACAAGCCTCGGTGTTTGCACTGTGTTCTCATAAGACTTCGGCAGAGAGTAGTAGAAGCTACCGATCCTCGCCTCCTACTTTAACATCTATGTCTTTCAAATCTGATATGATCCTATCAAACTTGTTGATGTGTTCCCTGATTGATGAGCCCTCCTCCATCTTGCAAGTATACAATTTGGATTTTAAGTAGATCCGGTTAGTTAGACTCTTCGTCATGAAGGTACCCTCTAACTTCTTCCACACTGTACCGCTTCCTCTCCATCTACCAAGAAAGCTACATCCCTCTCAAGGCATAGGATAATCGACGCCTGCGTTTCCAGATCCAACTCCTCCCAATCCTCATCGACATATCCTTGTTCTTCTTCTCCTTTCCATCCAAAGCCTTGTGCAATTTTTGCGAAATTAGAAAGTTTTTCATCCGCATCCTACAATACGATTAGTCGACTACAATACGATTAGTCGACTAATACATCAGATTAGTCGACTAATACATCAGATTAGTCGACTACAATACGATTAGTCGACTAATACATCAGATTAGTCGACTACAATACGATTAGTCGACTAATACATCAGATTAGTCGACTACAATGCCTAGTAGTCGACTACAATACGATTAGTCGACTACAATACGATTAGTCGACTACAATACGATTAGTCGACTACAATACGATTAGTCGACTACAATGCCTAGTAGTCGACTACAATACGATTAGTCGACTACAATACGATTAGTCGACTACAATACGATTAGTCGACTAATACATCAGATTAGTCGACTACAATACGATTAGTCGACTACAATACGATTAGTCGACTAATACATCAGATTAGTCGACTACAATGCCTAGTAGTCGACTACAATACGATTAGTCGACTAATACATCAGATTAGTCGACTAATACATCAGATTAGTCGACTACAATACGATTAGTCGACTAATACATCAGATTAGTCGACTACAATACGATTAGTCGACTAATACATCAGATTAGTCGACTACAATACGATTAGTCGACTAATACATCAGATTAGTCGACTACAATACGATTAGTCGACTACAATGCCTAGTAGTCGACTACAATACGATTAGTCGACTAATACATCAGATTAGTCGACTACAATACGATTAGTCGACTAATACATCAGATTAGTCGACTACAATACGATTAGTCGACTAATACATCAGATTAGTCGACTAATACATCAGATTAGTCGACTACAATACGATTAGTCGACTAATACATCAGATTAGTCGACTAATACATCAGATTAGTCGACTACAATACGATTAGTCGACTACAATGCCTAGTAGTCGACTACAATACGATTAGTCGACTAATACATCAGATTAGTCGACTACAATACGATTAGTCGACTAATACATCAGATTAGTCGACTAATACATCAGATTAGTCGACTACAATACGATTAGTCGACTAATACATCAGATTAGTCGACTAATACATCAGATTAGTCGACTAATACATCAGATTAGTCGACTAATACATCAGATTAGTCGACTACAATACGATTAGTCGACTAATACATCAGATTAGTCGACTAATACATCAGATTAGTCGACTAATACATCAGATTAGTCGACTACAATACGATTAGTCGACTAATACATCAGATTAGTCGACTAATACATCAGATTAGTCGACTACAATACGATTAGTCGACTACAATGCCTAGTAGTCGACTACAATACGATTAGTCGACTAATACATCAGATTAGTCGACTAATACATCAGATTAGTCGACTACAATACGATTAGTCGACTAATACATCAGATTAGTCGACTACAATACGATTAGTCGACTACAATACGATTAGTCGACTAATACATCAGATTAGTCGACTAATACATCAGATTAGTCGACTAATACATCAGATTAGTCGACTACAATACGATTAGTCGACTACAATGCCTAGTAGTCGACTACAATACGATTAGTCGACTAATACATCAGATTAGTCGACTAATACATCAGATTAGTCGACTACAATACGATTAGTCGACTAATACATCAGATTAGTCGACTACAATACGATTAGTCGACTAATACATCAGATTAGTCGACTAATACATCAGATTAGTCGACTAATACATCAGATTAGTCGACTACAATACGATTAGTCGACTAATACATCAGATTAGTCGACTAATACATCAGATTAGTCGACTACAATACGATTAGTCGACTACAATACGATTAGTCGACTACAATACGATTAGTCGACTAATACATCAGATTAGTCGACTACAATACGATTAGTCGACTAATACATCAGATTAGTCGACTACAATACGATTAGTCGACTACAATACGATTAGTCGACTAATACATCAGATTAGTCGACTAATACATCAGATTAGTCGACTAATACATCAGATTAGTCGACTAATACATCAGATTAGTCGACTACAATACGATTAGTCGACTACAATGCCTAGTAGTCGACTACAATACGATTAGTCGACTAATACATCAGATTAGTCGACTAATACATCAGATTAGTCGACTACAATACGATTAGTCGACTACAATACGATTAGTCGACTAATACATCAGATTAGTCGACTACAATACGATTAGTCGACTACAATACGATTAGTCGACTACAATACGATTAGTCGACTACAATACGATTAGTCGACTAATACATCAGATTAGTCGACTACAATACGATTAGTCGACTAATACATCAGATTAGTCGACTAATACATCAGATTAGTCGACTACAATACGATTAGTCGACTAATACATCAGATTAGTCGACTAATACATCAGATTAGTCGACTAATACATCAGATTAGTCGACTAATACATCAGATTAGTCGACTAATACATCAGATTAGTCGACTAATACATCAGATTAGTCGACTAATACATCAGATTAGTCGACTACAATACGATTAGTCGACTACAATACGATTAGTCGACTAATACATCAGATTAGTCGACTAATACATCAGATTAGTCGACTAATACATCAGATTAGTCGACTACAATGCCTAGTAGTCGACTACAATACGATTAGTCGACTAATACATCAGATTAGTCGACTAATACATCAGATTAGTCGATACAATCTCGCAACCACCGAGTCCAAAGCACCAACTGAGATAAGATTCTTCCGCAAGTCGGAACATGCCTCACATCCGCCAAGGTTCGAACCACTCCATCATGCATCTTGATTTTGATATTACCTAGCCCCACTGCTTTTACAAGCATGGTTATTCCCCATCAATACAGCTCCACCATCAATGCCTCAGGTAGTAAACCACTTCCTATTTGGACACATATGGTAAGAGCAACCGAATCTAGTATCCACTTCCCGGAGATCTCCTCGCCACCCGTGACGACATAGCATTCATTATCGCCCCTTCCTCCAAACGTAGCTCGCTTCTTCCTTGCCCTCTCCTCTCGGTCTTGTTATTGTTCTTCTTTCCACCTACTCTCTTATTTGACGGCCGACTTTGAAATGCCCAGCTTCACCGCACTTGAAACATCCTTTTCCGCAAGAGGTCTTGATTTAGATCTAGACTTTCCTCCCTTGCCTTTTCCTCGCCATTGCTCCTTCCTCTTGCAAACAATCCTCATTGTTCCTTGTTATCGCTTGGCCATGTCACTAGTTGCAATCTTCCAAGATCGTCCGCTAGAAGTGCCGTTCTAGTCTCATCCATCTTCAAATTTTCTCCCACAAGCCTCAGTGTTTGCACTGTGTTCTCATAAGACTTCTGCAGAGAGTAGTAGAAGCTACTGATCCTCGCCTCCTACTTTAACATCTATGTCTTTCAAATCTGATATGATCCTATCAAACTTGTTGATGTGTTCCTGATTGATGAGCCCTCCTCCATCTTGCAAGTATACAATTTGGATTTTAAGTAGATCCGGTTAGTTAGACTCTTCGTCATGAAGGTACCCTCTAACTTCTTCCACACTACAGTACCGCTTCCTCTCCATCTACCAAGAAAGCTACATCCCTCTCAAGGCATAGGATAATCGACGCCCGTGTTTCCAGATCCAACTCCTCCCAATCCTCATCAGACATATCCTTGTTCTTCTTCTCCTTTCCATCCAAAGCCTTGTGCAATTTTTGCGAAATTAGAAAGTTTTTCATCCGATCCTCCAATAAGAAAAGTCGTTCTTCCCATTGAACTTTTCAATCTCGAATTTTCCCACTTTGATCGATTCATCGTTGACGCCATCCTCTGTTTGTCTTCGTGAATCCGCTTCTCGTGAATCACCAACACCCCCTCAAATTAGAAATTACACCACTTCCAATCGAACAATAGCTCGATACCAATTGTTGGCTACGGACCGCTGAACCGCCGAGAGAAACCACCACAAACGATAGCAAAAACACAATAAAAGAGTAAAGACACGAGATTTACGTGGTTCGGCAAGTTGCCTACGCCCACGGGTAAGGAGGGGATTTCCACTAATAGAAAGAGAGAATACAAATTAGGATTACAAGTTCTCACAAAGAAACCCTAAAACAAACCTCTCAATCTCTCAAAAGATCTCCTCTCCAAAGATGCACAAAACCCTCAAAAGTCGCTCCAAAACGTGCTTCTTAACATCCAAATAATCGGGTTTAGGGTTATATATAAACTCTAAACGAACCGGTTTAAAACCAAACCCAGATTCGACCTGCCTGATTAGTCGACTAATACATCAGATTAGTCGACTAATACATCAGATTAGTCGACTACAATACGATTAGTCGACTACTGCTCCTACCAAGACTCGCTTCTGTCCATTGCAGATTAGTCGACTACAATGCCTAGTAGTCCATCATGAACTCCGAATCCTTGTGCATGTTTTGTGCATGTTCTACATTATTTAGTGGACCTCATGATTGATATTCATTTAATAAATCATATAAAAATTCTTTTAATAATAAGACCCATTGAATGAGCCAATACTATTAATCCATTTACCCATTTATAGAAGTTTTCTACAATCACGGATGTAGAGAATCTTTTCCCCTTGGTAAGGACTCTTTTTCAATTAGATTAAAATTAGAGTTTCATCTATTTTTCTTTTCTTTATCATAATGATTTAGACCTAAAAATCTAACCTTTTGAGTTTACTTTTGGATTATAGAAAGAATTGGTTGTCCCTATATCAACGAAGAAAATCGTCAATTAAGTTTAAGTAGCTTTTGATTTTAATAACAACCTTGAACGAACCCCCACCCCACCCCACACACACACACCCAAAAAACCAGGTAAATAATCCTGGATTCATCCCTAATTGTTGGTATCTTATATTGAAATATTTATTAGCATTGATGAGAAATATATCATGAAACGGTTTTAAGAAATGAAAGCAAGTAGAATATTATCGTAAACACTATATTTTGAATGTTAATTTTGAAAGTTTTTGTTATGTAATTATGTTTAAATACTAATCAAATACAAAAAATTTATATATTATTGTGTTTAATTATTAATTTTTGGACCTTCCTTGACAAAATTCCTGCTTCTGCTAGTGAACCTAGCTCATTTAGATCAGCTTATAAACTACCTTTTGAAAACTTGGGAATCCTAAGCTTGTAACTAGAAATAACTTGAACAGTTTGGAGATTTTATTTTCCACTTAAATATAGCTTAGAACACTCCGCTAGCATGCATAATGTTTTGACAGAATATCTATTCATCAAACAGATGCAGATCATAATAAAATCCAAGATACACATAGCTGATTGCAACACAACACTCTACCGCAACATGTTCGCTTCATGTACCTTTTGCTAAAATAATAATAAGAGGAAAAGCAAGACATCCCTTGCGCTTACTCAACGTAGATCCCTAGATGCAGAGAACCTACTGCTACTTAATTACCTTGATTGCTCCAAAAGCCTAATGATTATTTCCCTTAAAGACCATCAGAGGGAGATCATCATGGAAGCAATGCACAATGTGGAGGCAATGAGCACCCCATTCAGTAAACAAATACTACCTGACCAAAGCTGAACATTAAAAAAGAACCAAGGTAGTCACCATCAATGATTTGGGCACATGAATGATCTTTTAGTTTATGAACTTAATGACAATAAAGCCTGAATTAACTTAATGATATCTAATAATTAGCTCTTAAGTGTACCATAGGTATATTGGTAACATTCAATTATGGTGTCCCAACCTTAGGAAAATAGATAAAGATGGAGCAGTTAGCTTGATTCAACATCGGAACGAGGATTGCATATTCTTGATTGCATATCTAACATTTGAATCCTGAAAATGTTCTCATAGTTGGGGGGAAAAAAAGAAGAAAGAAAATGCCCTCATATTTTTTTTTAAAAAAAATCCATGAAGATGCTCTCACTCTTGGAAAAGTCACCGCAAAAGCCGTGAAACTTGGTAAATTTCGAAGAGATTAGAAAATAATAAACTATTTATTATCTTGACAATTCAACTACAACACTCTTTCAGATTTCGTGTCATACATGCATCATATGTGCACTCGAATACTAGTTTTCATTTATAATTAAAACACAAGCAGTTAGTTACCCACCATTCACTAAAAACAACAAACTCAGTGTATAAATAGCCATCACTGCATCTTGTGCCACCAAGAAAGAACCAATATGCCTAAGCTTCAAGGACAGAAATTAATGGTTCCAGTCTGTTACGAAGGCAGACATCGAGCGAGAGCGAAGAGGGAGCAGAAGCTGAATCCGTGGTCGATGAGGCTCGTCAACCGATGCCGAGGGCTCTTCATGTGTTTCTTAGCATTGCCGACGAGCTCTCCATCCTCTAATCAGAGGGATGAATATCAGAATACTGATACTCCCAAGACTTCATGCAGTTCGTATTTCAATCCAGTATCGGACTCGCACTATAGTGAGGCCATATCGGATTGTATTGAGTTCTTGAACAAATCGTCTCTTAAGAGAAGAGATTGAGTTGTCTGAGTTCAGAAGGTTCGATCTGTTTGAAAATCTTGTACATCTTCTTTTGAAATATTGGTTACTACTTCTCTGTGCTTTAATTACGTGAATGGTTGCTGCGTTGTCGTTTGTCGCCGCAAAAAGTTTGATTTTGTTGGAGAATGAGGTCATATCATGCATTGCGGAGTGTTTTAAGGTTTTTTCGCATCATAGACCCTAATGGCTATTCTATTTTCGCTAGACCATATATATATATATATATATATATATATATATATATATATATATATATATATATATAGAACAACCCAAAATACTTGTTTATAACCGATGCAGATGCAATTGCTGATCATGTTCTTTTTGGGAGAAATCAGATTGTGCGAAGTTTGGATGATCCAAGAAAAGAGGATTCTCTACACTTTGAACCACTTTGTCGTTTAACCATAGTTTAAGAAAAAAAGAAATTCGTCTTCAGGCTCAAACCGCACATGAAGAGTTTTCTCTTTAGTTTTCTAATTTTTATAGGAAATCTCTTTATGTTTGGAAGTCTCTTTAATTTAGGAAAGACTAGGTTAATATTTTTGCATTGTTTTATACCCTACATAAGATTATTATAAAGTTTTCATGAAAACTCTTTTGGAAGTCTCTTTAATTTAGTTTAATTTTTATAGGAATTCATGAAAACTCTTTTGGCTGGTTTTATAATATTATTATAAAGTTTTCTATCCTAGGGTTTCTAGGATAGTGCTGTCTTGCTCGTATTGAATGACTAGTATATCTTCCCATTACACTTCCACTACATCAATAATTTGCTCTCCAAATCTACTAAATGTTTTAAATAACACCCCAATTTAAACAAATATGAAGATCTGAGAAAATTTGAGAGTCTAATATAAAAAGACTAGAATTTAGGGCCTAACATGAGAAAAGCCTAATATTTAGATGGAAGAAGTGTTGGGGTGTTTTAGAACTCTATTAAAGGGATCATCTTCATTTTGGTTCAGTTTCAACCATTAAAAGGGAGATTTTGGAGCCTAATGCTTGATCTAAATTTCATTATTGTATCCTTAACATATTTGAGGAGTACTTTGGGAAAATTGTTTTGTAAGTAACCCGAGGGCTTACATGATCAGCGATTTTCTTCATCTGCTTTGATGGTCAATGAGTTTTCTGGAGTGATATGAGGCGTCGACTCGTTATGTGTTCTCCATCTTTCATGATTAAAGTGAAAGATTGATATGATGTCGTGCGCTTAAACAGACCATTGTATTGAACTTTCTAAATGTTATATGTCCATGTTCTTTTTCTTGTTTTCTCGATATACTTAACAAGAAGATCAAAATGAGTTTTTTTTAAACCTATGTATCAGCCGTTCCTTCAAATATTCTCATGTGACATTCACATGTTAATTTTAGAATATTTTAATCTCTTAAATAGACCATTGTATTGAACTTTGTAGACATTAAATGTCCATGTTCTTTTTCTTATTTGTTTTCTTAATATACTTAACAAGAAGAGCAAAATGAATTTTATTTTAAACCTATATACCACTGCTCCTACAAATATTTTCATATGACATTCACATGTTAATCTCAGAATTTGTTAAACTCTAATGCTTAATAAATTTACTGTTAAATCTATATGAATTTAATTCTAAACCTTAACCCTGTTCTTTTTTAAAATAGATTTGAGATAAAGCCAATAATAAATTTTACCAACACTAACACACTTGAGAACAACTTGAGTACTTAGGTGGCTTGAGTATGCTAGCCAAACAAGAAGGATCCAATCTAAAAGTCAAAAACTTCAATAGAGGTTTCTAATGTAATGACCAAATATCATTTAAATTTATAATATTTACGGTCATCAGTGGGAGTCTCTAATTTTATGTTCGTCATCAGTCTAAGTCCTTTTCACAAACATCCATTAAGTATTACTAACGTGGCGATGACGTGGCCCTGCCACGTCAACAAAAAAATTTAGTGAAAGTCCAAGTTTGTAAAAATAATCTAGGGTAATATCGGATGTAATACTACAAGGAGCTACTTCCATACGTTAAGAATTCAAATCATATTTAGCCGATATACCTAAATTGCCACTGAACTTTAGTCCAATCTAAAACATTAATGATTCAACCTGGTGGCAGAGGTGGTCCTGATGATCCACTTAAACCTCCCACTTTCTTGTGCAAACGAATCCTACAAAGGAAAACACAGACCATTTCCAAACAACTGCATAAAATTCAACCACAGAACTACAAAATGAAGGATCAACTTCGACACACCCGCCCCCAAAATGTCCTCCAATGTACTATACACACCCAAAAATTAATTTAAAGACAAAAGAAGGAAAAAAAAAAAAAAAAACTTCAATCGATCGATGATCTCAACGCAAAAACTAAAACGGAAGCGCAGTCAACCGAATATTCTCGCCCCAACTGTACCAAAAAATTATTAAATTTAATAATAAAAAAATAGAAACACGAGAAACCCAAACCTCGGCGAAAAAGAAAATGGCCATTTCTATTCTCCTACAACAATTACTACTGCTGCCACTTACTTTCGAGAGATCGATATCGAGATGTATGCTGCGAGCTCAGCCGTTCGATCTTACGCCGCCGTCAGATATCCGACGGCGAGGCGGAGGCAGGCACCGATCGTGCGGTGCTCCGTCGCCGGACACGTGGCGGCGTCGCCGATCTTGACGGAGCTCAAGATGAAGTGCGATACTCCGCTGCCGGTGCTGCGCCACGTGGCGGGCGCGATGGAGGCGGATATGAGGGCGGGGCTCGTCGCTGATGGCGGGAGTGATCTCAAGATGATCCTCAGTTACGTCGATTCCCTTCCCACTGGGTGAGGATTTGTTTCTTTGTCTCCTTGAATTTTGCTTAAATTGTCAAACTTTAATAGATTTGGTGACTGAAATAGAGTACAAGTTGTCCATGATATGATAAAAAAATAGGACTTGGGAATTATGTGGTAGGTTAAGTAGAAAAGCTGAAATCTTTTAAGTAAGGCATTTAAAATTTTTGAAGAATTTGGTTTAATGGAGGTTTTATCAAATATGGTTGCTTGAGTAATAAGAATGAGTTGTAAAAATCTCTAGTGCAACGTCAACAAGGAAAGGACTTTCCTTATCTAGTGCAGAAACTAGTGGCATATCGGATTGAGAGCTTTTACGATTTCGTGCATATTCGGTCGTGTAGTTTCTTTGAGTGATGAAGTTATTTTTTGTAGGGATGAGAAGGGTCTGTTTTATGCATTGGATCTTGGTGGTACAAATTTTCGGGTGCTGAGGGTGCAATTGGGAGGCAAGGAGAGCCGAGTGGTGGATACTGAATTCGAGCAAGTTGCAATTCCTCAGGAGCTTATGCATAGTACTACGGAGGTTGGCTTTTTATTTCATCATCACGCTGAATTTTCCCTCCTATGTATGCAAGATCTTGTGGTATCATATGTTTGTAATTGTGCATTTCTGAACGCAGGAGTTGTTTGATTTTATTGCGTCCGAGTTAGCAAGGTTTGCAGCGAAGGAGAGTGGGAGGTTTCGCTGGCCTCAGGGGAGGAAAGGAGAGATTGGTTTTACATTTTCTTTTCCTGTGAGACAGACTTCAATTGATTCAGGCATTTTGATCAAGTGGACAAAGGGTTTTGCTGTCTCTGGGACAGTGAGTTTCTTTTATTTATTTTTTTGAGGAAGTGAGTTTCCCTTTATTCTGCTCTAAACTACAAATCTACAACTGGGGACAATAAGAACATGTTTTTGCACCCTTATTACTTATCAGACTAAAAATATGCTGTTTGTTAGAATTTCTCTTTCCTCTGAATTTGGGTATACTTCCGCATTACATTTTTTCTGAGTATTATTGTGATCCCATCATAGGATGAGATTTCATTAGTTAGAACTCTGTTTATTTCTAATCTGCACGTCATTTAGCTTCATTTTCTGATTCTTTATGCATAATGCTCTGATATTGAATCTCAGCGACAAAACCTGATATCAAAATTCTCCATTGAAATGTATTACACATGTGCATGTAAATATCACTAAAATGTCTGGCTTATAAAGACAAAATAATGTTATAGTATACTTCCATAGTTTACCTCTGTCTAAAGAAGATGGCTCCAACTCATGTACCTTTCTGTCAACTGTGGATCTTAAAAAATCATAATAGAGATGATTATCATGGTATAGAAGGTAAAACAACTCTACTTCTGACCTGCTAAAACATTAGTGGATTCCTAGAATTGAAAAGAGATTGGTTCAGAAAGCACTATAATAAATTGATCATTATCTCGTTTTCTTATTGTTAAAACTTTGGAGCAAGAATGATAAATTGATCATTGCGGAACCATGCCTGATGTGTTGAATGGTTCAGAAAGCACTATAATACCGTTAGAGAAAGTGTCTTAGTGCAATTGAAGCATATTTCTATATATATCTTCTGCAGCCTTATACTGTACCAAACTGGAGATACAAATTTTGCACACAGATTCTTAGACTGTCTTTTTTTGGAATTTAGATCATCCGCAACTTCAGCCCTAAATTATAATTTAAAATTGAATGAGCTCTCCACAGCTTGAGATCATTTATATAACTTTTCTATAGCTTCTATTGGACATTTTGCACTCCTACTACCTCATTAACTGGTGCCAGATTGAAGATTAATGTTATTAACTATCTGAGAGGGGTTTTCTAGCCAGTCTCGCTAAAAAGAACTCTGTTATTCATCATGTCATTTATAACTAAAGCTTGAAAGTGGATAGTCCATGCCTGATTTTTCCTATTTAGAATTTACTCTCATTGCATTCAATTATTAAAGCTGGACCGGTAACTGTTGTTGAACAGGCAGGAAAGGATGTCGTTGAATGCTTAAAAGAAGCAATGAAAAGACAGGGTTTAGATATGCCGGTATCAGCCTTGGTATGTTTACCAATAGCATGCTTGGGTTTCATAAGAATTTGATGTCTTATAAGGTCTATCTTAGAGACGTTCATTGATTCATGTTTTATAGGCTCAACTGAAATCTTACCTTCTTCTTCTTCTGGTTAGGTGAATGATGCAGTCGGAACACTAGCTGGAGCTCACTACTGGGATGAAGATGTGATGGTTGCTGTAATTCTGGGTACTGGTACCAATGCATGCTACATTGAGAGGATGGATGCCATTGCTAAAATGGGGAAACCTGCCAATGGGTCAGGAAAAACGGTTTGTAAAAAAAATTTGTGTTAAAATTTTTAGGAATAAATTGTAGAAAGTGGATGTTGTTTGAGATCTACAAAGTGTGTGTAGTTTGGTTCATGGGCTTGCACTATGCCTAAGAGGTCTGAACAATTTTCTTTATCAACTTTATCACCCTCACTCTTCTTCGAGACTAGTGTAAAACTTGTTTCTTTGTTGCCAAAGTTTAACAAGCACAACCAACAAGGTTAATTTTCTTGAATTTCAACCAGCCTAGTAGGTTTTGTGTAAAACCCCTCTATTTACAGTTTCTTCACCAGAAATTTGGCACCATCTAAAGAAAAAACTTAATCTCAGTTTGTTAGCCGGAAAAATTCATCAATTCTTCCTTATCTTTCTCAATGTTGAGTAATGTTCCATGACTAAGCTTGTTTGGGTAAAAAATTCTGAAAGACAGTTCTGCTGTCAGTGGTGGTGGCATTGGTGATGAAGATTCCAAGAGATCAATATGACATTTTTAAAATTTTGATAAGTTAACCAAGATTTTTTCTCTCAAGCTTTTGGTCAATTTTAAAGTTTTGTCGCTCTATGCAGGATAAAATTCTCATCATGAAAGTTAATAACTGACTGTGAAGAAATGTTTCTTCATCTTCAGATAGAGATCTAGAGCTACGATCACCTATCGTGAGCTTGACTTAGTTCTTGTTCACATCTCAGATTATCAACACTGAATGGGGGGCATTCTCAACTGGTCTTCCTTTGACTGGATTTGATAGAGATATGGATTCTGAAAGCATTAATCCTGGAGAGCAGGTAATTCCTATTTGTGCCAATAGTTGCTTCTTTCATGTTTGCAGAATCAACATATGGACTTTTTGCTGTCCTGTTCACTTCTGATACTGGCTCTTTTTTTTAATTGTTATCATCGGTCTTATTCTGACTCTGATTCAAACCGAATGGTTCGGTATCCATTCAATTTTCCTGGAATTCAGATATTTGAGAAAACAATCTCTGGAATGTACCTAGGTGAAATTGTAAGAAGAGTGCTGCTTAAGATGGCAAAAGCATCAGCTTTGTTTGGATATCCTGTACCCGACAAGCTATCCACTCCTTTTGTGCTCAGGTAAATCTTCTTGTGTATACTTATTGAACAAGGAAGATATTCTCACGGCTAGGTTTGGTAGGGGGTTTGAGGAGGGAAGGTGAGGTGAGGGGAGGTGCAATGAGGTGGAGGGATGGACGTCCCTTTAAGCCTCTATGTTTGCTTGGAGGGGAGGGGAGGAGATATGCATGCTTTTGTAGTTATTTTTCTCTCCTCTTATGTCCTCCCAATTTGGAGGGATTCTTATCTCTCTAACGTTTTAGTTCATTTTGTGGTGCCCCCTCCCACCCCTCCCCTCCCATTACTCTACCTTCCCCTCTAAAAAACCCCTACCAAAGGCAAATCTAATTTTTGTCCCTCCCCTCTAAAAACCCTCTACCCAAAGGCAAATATGGTGGTAGAACTTTCTCAACTAGTATGTGAATAACTTTCTTGGGACTTAACATTGATTCACACCGTGCGATTAATTTACACAACCTTGATAAGTCTTGGGTATACCCAAAGGCAAATATGGTGGTAGAACTTTCTCAACTAGTATGTGAATCACTTTCTTGGGACTTAACATTGATTCACACCATGCCATTAATTTACACGACCTTGATAAGTCTTGGGTAGTCATGGATGTGAATGTAGGATGTGTGTATATCATTGCTGTATTTGATTCAGAAAATTTGTTATTTATGATGAGTGAATTTCTGTGTCAGGAGCACTAACTCTGAATTGGACGTCCAAGATTAAAAGAAAGGCCTTCTATCATGGATGTAGATGAATATGTAGAATCCAATCAGGATTAATATATGTATTCATAGTTTGACTAATATGGATACCTTTTAAGATATGGATAGTGCTAAAGCACCCTGAACAATGAAGTACATGTACACCTACGGAATATATTTGGAATTACATTATGTAATAAAATGAACTTTTTCACTAGAATTTTGTTCGAAAATGAAGGTTGAATGTTTTTTAGCCAGCTTCCAACACAGTCCTCATAATTCATATGAAGATTGGTTTGGGTCAGTTGTTTTTAGCTTCATATCAGATTAATCAGATTATTACTTTTAAAGACAGGATGCCTGCATGGGCATAGATGAAAAAATTTATAAAAAAAAAAGACAAAATGTAACAGATTTCATCCTACAGTCAATATTTATCACAATTTATTAGCCTAATAATAAAAAAGGTAATAATAATGATTTTATGTGTTCAAGTTAATTAAAATCATTTCGGGAACCCTATAAACCAAAAGTAAAGTGGTGGGTTGAATTCTAACTATCGTCAAATGGAACAAAATGGATCATTAAAGTAGCAAGTTGTTTATAAGCTTAATGTGTAACATTTTTTATGTCATCATGTGAATAGATTATGCAATAAAATGAACTTTTTCACTAGAATTTTGTTCGAAAATGAAGGTTGAATGTTTTTTAGCCAGCTTCCAACACTGTCCTCATAACTCATATGAAGATTGGTTTGGGTCAGTTGTTTTCAGCTTCATATCAGATTAATCAGATTATTACTTTTAAAGACAGGATGCATGCATGGGCATAGCTGAAAAAATTTATTAAAAAAGAGAAAATGTAACAGATTTCATCCTACGGTCAATATTTATCACAATTTATTAGCCTAATAATGTAATAATAATGATTTTATGTGTTCAAGTTAATTAAAATCATTTCGGGAACCCTATAAACCAAAAGTAAAGTGGTGGGTTGAATTCTAACTATCGTCAAATGGAACAAAATGGATCATTAAAGTAGCAAGTTGTTTATAAGCTTAATGTGTAACATTTTTATGTCATCATGTGAATAGATTATGCAATAAAATGAACTTTTTCACTAGAATTTTGTTCAAAATGAAGGTTGAATGTTTTTAGCCAGCTTCCAACACTGTCCTCATAACTCATATGAAGATTGGTTTGGGTCAGTTGTTTTCAGCTTCATATCAGATTAATCAGATTATTACTTTTAAAGACAGGATGCATGCATGGGCATAGCTGAAAAAATTTATTAAAAAAGAGAAAATGTAACAGATTTCATCCCACGGTCAATATTTATCACAATTTATTAGCCTAATAATGTAATAATAATGATTTTATGTGTTCAAGTTAATTAAAATCATTTCGGGAACCCTATGAACCAAAAATAAAGTGGTGGGTTGAATTCTAACTATGCGTCAAATGGAACAGAATGGATGATTAAAGTAGCAAGTTGTTTATAAGCTTAATGTGTAACATTTTTTATGTCATCATGTGAATAGACTTTGTATTACTGAAGTATAGATCTGTACGACATGATATTTTCAGCCATTTTTGTACTGGATCTCTTGGGGAGAAAATTCATGTCACTTCGATATTTCTACTTAGGCACTCCACATGAAGTATGTGAACTTAAGAAACTTTTTTTTTTAAAACTTGAATTTCAATGAAAAAGAACAGCATTGTAATCCTTTTGAAAGTAGTCAAGCCCCTCTCTCCGCACATGTGCACAAGTATGAGCACACAAGCACACACAGACACATGTATGGAACTGTGTGTGCGTGCGTGTTATACACTCACAGTTGCACACAAACACACACACGTTTGGGTATGAAATACTACCTCATTTACGTTTTGTGTGTGCCTGCATGTATGCGTGCGTGCCCGTGGGCTGGCAGGCGCGGGCGCACGCGCGTACTCCCCTCCCACCCCCAATTGTTAAAGCCTCAGAAATTTTGGCTCAGTCACAGGTTAAATCCCTCAAAAGTCGAAAGATCAAATCATATCTTATGTTTTACAGGACTCCTGATCTTTGCGCCATGCAGCAGGATGATTCCAAGGATCTGAAAGAAGTCGAGACAATATTGAGCAACACCATTGGTGTAAGTTTGAAGGCCATTTTATTACATTGGAGAAACTTCTCATTTTGAATTCTTTTAATATTTTCAACACTCGATTCCTTTCCCATACGCTTTCTCCAGGCAACATACTCTACCTTAGGAGCCAGAAAAATCGTGGTGGAGGTCTGTGACACCATTGTGAAGCGAGGTGGAAGATTGGCAGGGGCAGGGATTGTTGGAATTCTGCAAAAAATGGAGCGAGATTCCAAAGGCCTCGTCTTTGGAAAGAGAATGGTGGTTGCCATGGATGGTGGCCTTTATGAGCATTATCCTCAGTATCAAAACTATCTCAAGGAAGCTGTTACAGAGTTACTTGGGTTCGAGATTTCGAGAAACGTGATAATTGAACACACAAAAGATGGTTCTGGCATTGGAGCAGCTCTTTTAGCCGCTTCTAATTCAAAGTATGTATCTGAGCTCTAGAGAGGAATGGTGATCTCTGAAAGTAGTTCATCCTGCAATTTCTCTATCCTCGTTTACTATCAAAAGGAGGCTTCAGATAGGTACATGAGATTATTTGTGGAGAATTAGTTTGTGACAATTTTTTAGAGCCGTATATTTTGTATAATTGGTTTTTTTTTTTTTTCTTCTTTCCCTGCTAGCGAGTTAAGAGAGTCGCACGTTTTGTAATGCAGCGTTGGTAAACTATTATCTAATTTGTAACTCGAACTGTTGAGAATAATGTTTCCATTGAGGTATATTCACGGTGAAAAATAAATTATAAACTGAGTTGAGAAATTCAGACGTTGTACTGGAAATAAAGCTCCGGAACATTTGGCTTGTGATTTATTATGCAGCGCGCACTTTTGTTTTCTTGGTGCGTGTTTTGCTTGTGGCTCATTGAACACTCAAAGGTCATTTCGTCTAGGTTGTGGATCTACCAACAAATAAGTTATGTCGCATGCTGTTCTTGAACAAGGTTTTTTATTTTTAATTTTTTTGACCATTCAAATTCTAACTTAATTTTCATTCTCTTGAATATATAATACTTACAAAAGGTCAACACAATTTCTCATCGATCTGTTGTTGGAAACTGTTCAAATGAGTTGGAGAAACTAAAATGTGCTTTTCTTTTGGAACCCAACATAGGTTAAAACCGTAAAGAACCAATCCGAAGTGAGAACAAAAACAACCACGGTCCCTTGATTTATTTTTTCTGTGAACTAAATTATATAAATTGCATTATGTACTCAAGCATGTAATTGTGACGGTAGAATCAGAGCGAAAGACGACCAAGCAAAAATCTCCACGTTAAACGAGTCATAGGCCTAAGCATCACTATACGAGCATGTATGACCCATCTCTAGATCTTCTGGCGCCATTTTAGATATACAGACTGTTTCATGTAACTTTCAATTAAATGACACAGAATAGTATGTCTCAAAGTCGAATCTAATTTGAAACGTAACTTATTCTTCTTAAATTTCACGATCTAACTCGTGGGTATAAAATATCTAATATATCTAATCCTCTCATCAAATGTTTCACCCGTTCTACTATTGAAAAAACTATCTATTTTGTCGATCTCTTCAAGTTAACCAAAATGAAATAAGTTCTCAATTATCTTGATGTTATTTGATAGTTTGTGTTAGTAGGAAATGCAAGAACTGAGGACATTTCTCCCCCATTTTGATTTCTTTGCTTTGGTTGAGAGAAGAAAACAAAGAAATGTATTATATGTGAGCTCCATCCATGTGACTGGTAATAGTGTATGTGGGCTCCAAAAGAAGAAAAACTCATTTCCTCCAAAAAAAGTTGTGATAACTATGGACCCCATCTTGTACTAAACCTATTTCTTTTATTTCATTTCTCTTTCTTAGCTTTTTAGGGAAACAACCAAACATGCCCTTAGAGGAAAAT
Organism: Asparagus setaceus; assembly: GCA_012295165.1. NCBI lineage: Eukaryota > Viridiplantae > Streptophyta > Magnoliopsida > Asparagales > Asparagaceae > Asparagus > Asparagus setaceus. Next base: position 23,303,395 of record CM022701.1, read on the forward strand.
ACATTTTTTTTCCACATAATTTTGCCACCGAAAATAGAAAAGGCCCATAATTTAGGTCCAATTATTGAGCCATCAAGCCGATTTAACGCCCAATCCTCGTCTCTGCTCCCTTGCAGTCTAATCTCTCTCGCTGTCATGTTGTTTGCTGCCACAAATGTCTTTTTTCGCCAAACATGTTTAACACGACAAAATCGCATATTCACACACCTGTCCCATAGAATTTATAACGGATTATCATAGGCACCCAAATTAGTTGAGTAATAACTATTAGAAAGAGATAATTTGAAGGTTAGAGGGTTAGTTTGGAAATTTCAACTCCTCTATTTATGGTATAGATCATCCCACTTCTATAGAGCTTGTTTTGATATATCCTTAAAGTTTTCAAAAAAAAAATTTGGAATTTGTTTTCATATTTCTTTTTTGGAATTCGTTACTAGAAACTAGCAAAAGAGTCTCTCAACATAGAATTAACAAAATTGGGGTCTAATATGTGAAAGGGGGTTTTATACGAAACCACCACAAAATATAGTGGTTTTTGGGAGAACCACCACAATTTTTTTTTTTGTTTTCATAGAATCACCATGAAAATATGTATCCGTAACAAAGTGCTACAAAATCATAATTTTGCATGTATATCATGTTAAATAATATGCTAAATTTCTAAAATACCCTCATAATGAGACCCACCAATCTATTATTATATTTTCTCATACCAACAAAATACGTTATTTCTCTCTAAAACATTATTAACTCCCTCAAAAAAGTTTTAATTCCCTCCAAAATACCCCCACTCATCCTCTCTAAATTTTTGTCATAATAGGCATTTATGTTATTTTATACTATTATTTAATAAATTATTAATGTAAATTATGATTTTATGGGACTTGATAAAAGTTTCATATTTTCACGGTGGTCCTAAAAAAAATAGAAATTTTGTGGACCACTATAGTTTGTGGTGGTGGTTTTTCGTACCGTACATGAATACAGTCCAGCTGTGGCCCTTTCTCATAAATTTCTAAAATACCCTCATGGTGAGACCCACCAATCTATTATTATATTTTCTCATACCAACAAAATACTTTATTTCTCTCTAAAACTTTGTTAAGTCCCTCAAAAAGGTTTTAATTCCCTCCAAAATACCCCCACTCATCCTCTCCGAAATTTTATCATAATGAGCGTTTATGTTATTTTATACTATTATTTAATAAATTATTAATGTAAATTATGATTTTGTGAGACTTGATAAAAGATTCATATTTTCACGGTGGTCCTATAAAAAAAATAATTTTGTGGACCACTATAGTTTGTGGCGGTGGTTTTTCATACCGTACATCAATACAATTCAGCTGTGGCCCATGATCTTTCTCACTCTTCAATCCACCCCGGTTCAAAAACCGTTGGTAGCTTTCTCACTCCTCCTCTAACTTCTCGATCCACCCCGGTTAAATAATATGCTAAATTTCTAAAATACCCTCATGGTGAGACCCACCAATCTATTATTATATTTTCTCATACCAACAAAATACTTTATTTCTCTCTAAAACTTTGTTAACTCCCTCAAAAAGGTTTTAATTCCTCCAAAATACCCCCACTCATCCTCTCCGAAATTTTATCACAATAAGCATTTATGTTATTTCATACTATTATTTAATAAATTATTAATGTAAATTATGATTTTGTGGTACTTGATAAAAGATTCATATTTTCGCGACGGTGGTCCTATAAAAAATAATTTTGTGAACCACTACTGTTTGTGGCGGTGATTTTTCAGTCCGTACATCAATACACTTCAGCTGTGGCCCATGGTCTTTCTCACTCGTCCTCGATCCACCCAGGTTCAAAACCGTTGGTAGCTTTCTCACTCCTCCTCTAACTTCTCGATCCACCCCGGTTAAATAATATGCTAAATTTCTAAAATACCCTCATGGTGAGACCCACCAATCTATTATTATATTTTCTCATACCAACAAAATACTTTATTTCTCTCTAAAACTTTGTTAAGTCCCTCAAAAGGTTTTAATTCCTCCAAAATACCCCCACTCATCCTCTCCGAAATTTTATCATAATGAGCGTTTATGTTATTTTATACTATTATTTAATAAATTATTAATGTAAATTATGATTTTGTGAGACTTGATAAAAGATTCATATTTTCACGGTGGTCCTATAAAAAAAATAATTTTGTGGACCACTATAGTTTGTGGCGGTGGTTTTTCATACCGTACATCAATACAATTCAGCTGTGGCCCATGATCTTTCTCACTCTTCAATCCACCCCGGTTCAAAAACCGTTGGTAGCTTTCTCACTCCTCCTCTAACTTCTCGATCCACCCCGGTTAAATAATATGCTAAATTTCTAAAATACCCTCATGGTGAGACCCACCAATCTATTATTATATTTTCTCATACCAACAAAATACTTTATTTCTCTCTAAAACTTTGTTAACTCCCTCAAAAAGGTTTTAATTCCCTCCAAAATACCCCCACTCATCCTCTCCGAAATTTTATCACAATAAGCATTTATGTTATTTCATACTATTATTTAATAAATTATTAATGTAAATTATGATTTTGTGGTACTTGATAAAAGATTCATATTTTCGCGACGGTGGTCCTATAAAAAAAAATAATTTTGTGAACCACTACTGTTTGTGGCGGTGATTTTTCAGACCGTACATCAATACACTTCAGCTGTGGCCCATGGTCTTTCTCACTCGTCCTCGATCCACCCAGGTTCAAAAACCGTCGGTAGCCAGTCAACCCCGGTTCCTCCTCCCTCTAAAAAACCAACGGCGAAGATCTAGCCATGCCCAAATATCCAAACCCTCTAAAATCCTGGGCCCCACACAACCCCGCGTTCTCCTCCCCGTCTTTATAATCCCCCCCTCCCCTCCCCCAGACCTCCTCATCATCGTAGCATCGAATCCAGATCTAAATAGACCCCCCCTCCCTCCTCCAAAATGGGATCCGCTCCTCCCCCATCACCACCACCACCGTTCAAGATCTTCATCGGGTACGACCCCCGAGAGGCGGCGGCCTACGAGGTCTGCGTGCACTCCCTCCTGAAGCGCTCCTCCATCCCCCTCGACATCCGCCCCATCAAGCAGTCCGACCTCCGCTCCTCCGGCCTCTACTGGCGCGCCCGCGGCCCCACCGAGAGCACGGAGTTCTCCTTCACCCGCTTCCTCACCCCCTACCTCTCCTCCTTCTCCGGCTGGTCCCTCTTCGTCGACTGCGACTTCCTCTACACCGCCGACGTCGCCCCCCTCCTCTCCCTCCTCGACGACCGCTTCGCCCTCATGTGCGTCCACCACGCCTACGAGCCCAAGGAGGCCACCAAGATGGACGGCGCCGTCCAGACCGTCTACCCCCGCAAGAACTGGTCCTCCATGGTCCTCTACAACTGCGCCCACCCCAAGAACCGCGTCCTCACGCCCGACCTCGTCAGCAGGGAGAGCGGCGCCTTCCTCCACAGGTTCATGTGGCTCGACGACCGCGACATCGGGGAGGTCCCCTTCGTCTGGAACTTCCTCGTCGGCCACAACAGGGTCGACGACGGTTACCCCAAGGCCATCCATTACACCATGGGCGGGCCCTGGTTCGACCAGTACAAGGACTGCGAGTTTGCGGATTTGTGGTTGAAGGAGTTGGAGGAGATGGAGAACGAGAAGAAGGAGAAGGAGAAGGACGAGAAGGCGATTGATCAAGAATAGGTGATTATTTTTTTTTTTTTTAGATTGAATATCATTTGTATGTTTGTATTGCTTGATGTTGATTGTTGGATGTATTGGCCCGATTTGTTACTACGTCATTGTTGGGAGTGACTGGTATATGATTTAAGGCAATAGGATCTCTGTAGAGTTTATCTTTATCGGTTTATAATAAATTTTATTTGATTACATCTATCTGCATTTTGTTTGAATTTTTGCTGTGTTGTTGGAATGCTTGGAGATGGGGGCAATGGAGGAAATGGTGTTTTAGATCAATTCGCGAGTATTATGAATTGAAGGGAAAGAGAGTTATGTTTCTGGATGAGTATCGACATCTGTTGCATCCTCCATTGATATTTCCAGGTACATTGTTGTTGCTTACGGGACCAGGGATTTTTTGCTATTGTTGGTACATTTTCACGGATTATTTATTGATGTTGAATGGCTGAATTGTTGATGTATTTATTTTATTTGTAATTATACCATCGTTGGAGATGATTTTATGATTATTCCAATGGGATCTTCGTAAACTTAATGATTATGAGTTATAACTATCCATTTAGATTGCTAGGTTTTTTTTTTTCCTTCTGATTTTTGCTACTTTATTGAATTGCTTGGAGATGGATAATGCAGCAAATGGTTAATATTCGGTCGTGAATTATGAATTGAATTGAAATAATTTATGTTTTGGGTTACTATTTATTTAAAGTTTTGATGCGTTTCGTGTCAGCGTCACAAACAAACAATTTTATGCATTTCTGGATTTGATTTTCCTCCCTCTTCTCATGCTCTGCCGTGGGGTTTGATTAATTTGTCAATTCTTTATTGCGAAAGTAGTTTTTAGCTTGCAGTAATTAAAATTTTGTTTACAGTTTTAGCGACAATTGTGGAGGAAAACACGATGTACATTATTGATTGTTTGCTTCAGAACTTCTCGTCTCTAGTTCATCCTCTTTATTACAATACTTCTTGCTATGAGAAGATATATCAGCTTTTTTGTGCGGAGTTAAACCATAGTTGTAATTTGTACTCTAGAACTTGCAAGGAATATTTTTCAAGGAGAAGCATTAACCATGAAAAAAAAAATGTAAGTTGTCATGATCTTCATCATTGCGCATGAAGCATGAAAAATGTGCAGAATACGAGTGGTGAGTACTTATTAGAGGTATGTTCCATTTATCCGAATAAGAAGTGTAGACTTGTTAAATGTTGCTTCAGAAAAATAGCATTCTACTGTATTGGCTTTTAGTCTAATTTTGACTTGTATGCTAATGTCAAATTAAATTTATATAATCAAACATTTCTCCTGTTGCCATTTGCCTCTTGTTTGTCTAATTTATATAAAGTTGGGACGAGTTTGACTGTGGTTTCAGCAGAAAGTAAAGCTAAAAATGTTCTCAAACTAGTTCACATGGGAACCTTTTTGGAGAAAATTCTCACATGTGGCAAGGCTAACGTGCCACTTTTTAAGACAGCAGTAGGCTATTTAAGTGCGGCACCAAAAAAAAAATAAAATAAAATAAAAGCCCAAGGGCATATTTCATGTTTTAAGTGCTAATTGGTCACGATCTATTGCTGGTGATATAGATAGTTGAAAGGTTTCAATATGACACTTACAGTTTTGGGTTCGATTATTAGAGTATTTTAAGTGGGCAAAAAAAAAAAAAAAAAAGAGAGGTATATAATGTGTTTTTAAGTGTTAACTGGCCATGAAAATTTCTGAACTCATTATACTAACACTACCATTAACAGAAAGATGCAAATTTGGTATTGCCTAAGAAAATGTAGATGACTATGTGTTTTACTGCATGATTTATCCTCTACACTTAACAAGTAAGAAATCCCCTTCTCATGAGAAGCAACAACAAAGAAAGTACTAACTGAGATGGGGGGGAAAAAAAACAACAAAGAAAGTACAAAATTGCAAGGACTATGTACCCCTTTGTCATGATCTTCAGTACACATGAAGAAGCATGAAAATTTTGTAAAATGAGTACCTTGGGTCTGTGCAACGCAGAGATATTTCTTGTATGTCAGTTGGTACGGTCATAGTTCGCTTCTTATTTTATTTGAAAATATTGCAGTTTCAGTCTTAGGATAATCCTTTTGGGTTAGTATGTTTAACAATCACTCAAAACACTGGCCATTTATTTATCAGAGGCTTTTCATCTTCAGATTAAAAAATGTAGACCTGTTAATGTTGCTTCAGAAGTGAGTCTTCTGTTGTATTAGATTTATTCCAATTTAGACTTCAATGTTAATGTCAGATTAAGTAATAATCAAACATCTCTTTCTCCTGTTGCTATTTGCTTCTCTGTCCATCTACTGTTAGTAAATTATTATCTTAAGTATAATGTTTCCAGATTCAGGTACAATAGATTGTTTCTGGTTGTTTAGGACTTCAGATAGGGGAAAAAGAAAAATGCTAAGTGTTCTGCTCCCCTATACTACTTTGGCATTACTATTCATAAAGAGTGGAGTCATGATGACTCATCATTTGAAAATTATAGTGGCGTCATTATGACCCCCATTCTTTTGTGAGTGATAGTGCCAATAAAGTATAAAGAGAGTTGTACACTTATCACTACTCGGGGAAAAATGGGAACGGGTATTTCTTCATAATGAATAAAACTTTTGATTTTGTTTTGTCATGGGTTGAAGATTTGCAGTCGATTGTTGCTGAGAAGCTGGTGTCTGTGCTCGCACATGGCGCAAGTAGAGATGCGCTGTTAAGTTGTTTCCTAGCAGCTGTAATATGGCACTATGTGCTCAGTTTTAAGCGTTTTAGCGACTTTATTCCTTTATCATTCACTTGAGTTACAAGTATTGGACAAGATGCATGTGAGATAGTTTATTGGCTAAAGTTATGCAGAAGCATAAAAGGTCTGGGAATTTCTTATTCATCGTTTGGATATTGTTTGACAATGGATTAAGTGAAAGGTTAAACAGAGTTAATCCTTTCTTAATCTTTTACACAGAGTAAGGTAAATTAACCAGAGAGTGAGTCTTGGCGCAACAAATGAATATTAGCTAATTATGGGAAAAGGCCCCTAATAACAGGAATATCAGTATAAAGCTCTTTGCTTATTTTGTTCTGTTTTCTTTTTCTTTTTTTTTGGTGGGGTGGGGGTGGGGGTGGGGGTGGGGGTGATTATACTTATACTTAGTGATCAGTCCAGATTTGTTTTTGGGACGGCAAGTATCTATTTACTTAAAAATAAAAATATCATTATTGGCTATATAATTATGGGCTAAACTCAAATGGAATGAGCTATTTAATGCAAATGAGCTCAAATAGGCCACTATTTATTGGTTATTTAGGCAAACGCCGTGCAAAATTTTAAAAGTATAGGCTAAAGCTTATTTTACAATGCAATTACGAAATGTCCTTGGGTGCAATTGTATCCTACACTAAAGCCTAGATCCGCCCCTGCTTGTACATTGGCATGATATATAGTTGTATACTTTGGCATGATATATGTTTTTAGTATCTCTTTTCTAGGTTTTTCCCCTCTAGAAATCACCTATAAAATAGTTTCATGTTATAGAAACCACATGTGAATTTTAATTAATACATAAACCACTCACCTCTCATTCAAAATCTTTACTGAAAACCCAAAAATATCCTTAAAAACTCACATTCAAGATACGTGACTCACTTAGTTAACGTTTATGTCATGTTAGCATACAAATCATGTGCTCTGAACGTGAGTTTTTAAGAATATTTTTGGATTTTCAGTGAAAATTTGACTAGGAGGTGGTTGATTATACCAAATTTTCTTTTAATGGTTATGTATTAATTAAAATTCAGAGATGGTTTATATAGAATGATCTTATTTTAAAAGTGGTTTCTATGGAGAAAACCCCCCTCTTCTTCCGGTAAAATATGTGCATAATTTGATGTGGATGCAATGGTGCAAATATGTAAAAGAAATTTATTAGCTTAACAATAGAGTGTCAATCTCAAGATAACTATTCATCTCACATTCGACTCAAGTTTTCAATCCTTCGTAGGATTCTAACTTTATTTCACTTAAGTTAATGGAAAATGATTCCAAAAATATATACTGAAAATTTTAGGATTTTTTTATTTTTGCTGAAATTTCTCTCTTTTATTAGAGGATTTCAAAGTTTAGTATTGGTGAGCAGTCTTCGAGTTTTTGAGTACCCAAACTCGATTCGTACGTTGCTGGTTGTGGGAAGACAAAACCATGGGCATTTTCGTCTTTTCACAAGTTCATTTGGCCCAAATCCGTGCAAAAATTTCCCCATTCCTCAGAGTTTTATTTTTTTAATGCAAAAAAACCCCGAATCCCAAGTTTCGCGTTCTCATTTTCTTTCTACGATCCAGTAATTTGATTGATTGCTGACCGCCTCTAGATCCCTTCCTCCTTCGCAACCTCAAGAATGGTGCTTTTCATTCCAACTTCCATTTTGAGATAAAAAAGATATCTTTTTTTTTTCTTCCTTTTTATTCCTTTTTTTTCGCTGACTTTAAAAGATCAAAAATTTGATTGCAGATCCGATTCATTCTGCTCCAAAATAGACAAGGAAAGACTCGGCTGGCCAAATACTACGTCCCGCTCGAGGAATCTGAGAAGCACAGGGTCGAATACGAGGTCAAATCTCATCAACCCTTTCCCTTTTGAAGGAATTTAAATTTTTTTCCCTCTAATTTGCTTCAAAAGCGATTTATTTTGTTTTGATTTTGGTAGGTTCATCGGTTGGTGGTTAATAGGGATCCCAAATTTACCAATTTTGTTGAGGTATGTTTATTATGTTGACAAACTCAAGTTTGTAACAGAACAAAATTGATTTTTTTTCTTTTAGTATGTGAAGCAAATTTCTAAATGCGAGCGGATTGTATAGCCCTTAGCCTATTAGGTTGAAGTAACTTGTAATTGACTCAAGGAATGGCTTAAAGGCTGAATTATTTGAGTATGTAGGTTTAATGATGCTTTTCAAACTTGATTAGACTTGAAAACTGTTCGGTGGCTTAAAAAACTAAAAATAATGGGGAATTTTTTTTTCTTTCAAGAAACTCCAATAGATTGGGTGACTTGAAAATACAGTGATTTCTAACTATGCATTCCTTCATATAGTTCTAGCCACATGCTATGTTACCTGGGTACTTCTAATTTGAAGCCGTACCCGTACCCGTACCCAAACTCCTTGGACACTCCTTGCATATATACATACATTTATTCGGGTATGTACTCAATTATACAATACATATTTTACTTGAAAACACTTGTCATATAGTTTTTGGACATATATCCTACACTTCACATCCACTTCTTCAAACTTGTTGGACATAGGTCAGGTTTCAGATTATGATTAGTTTCTGGACATATATCCTACACTTCACATCCACTTCTTCAAACTTTGTTGGACATAGGTCAGGTTCCAGATTATGATTTTGAAGGTCTTTTGGATGTCTAGTCCAAAAACAAGTACTTTTCCAATTTATAATCCACATAATAAAAGAAACATAAAAATATTATAGGAAATTTAATTCTCATCCTCGTTCTCATATAAATTATTAATTCCAATATATAATATATGTGTATATAAATATTTATTTAGCCTTGTCCCCGTACCCTACCTTCTACAAATTTGCCACGACACGTACCCGTACCTATACCCATGCAACATGGGCCACATGTCAGTTCAAACTGGTCAGTAAGACTATGATGATCATGACATGAACTTGCATTTTGTTTCATGCTATTACAGTGGTGAACTACTAGTGAGTGCATATTGTTTGTAGCGTGGTGCGAGATTGAACAAAAGGAAAAAAAAATCGAATTAGTACTACAACCATCCTATACATTGAAATGCTGGATTGTTAAGACACCTGATGAATAGTTGACAAAACATGTGCATGTTCTTTGATATAAAATGCCAAAATTATGTAAGACTGTTTGAATAAACAAGTTGGATAATGTTCCCTAAATGGCAGAGGAAGTTCCTTCTCATGTGTTGATTCCCTAACTTGTAACTAGGGTGTCTCTCGTGACAATCAGACACCCTAAATTTTCTCCCAAGGTTGATTTCCAACAACAAGGTAACTAATATTTGAAACTAATAATAGCAATAGATTCATACAATCCATCGCATTTTATCATGCCTTTTTCTGTCACTATTCTATACTTCTAGTCTTTTACAGAAATAGTAAGTATTTGTGGAATGAGGATAATAAACTCATTGTTCAAACATTCATGCTGCTGATAAATAGTGTTATAGGATAACATAAGTATAAATACGTTATTGTATATCGCAAAATGTTGTTTATATTAAATAATTAGATATGTTTTGGTTGTGACTTCATTTACTTTTATGACTTGGCATATCTATTATTGCTGAATGCCATTATAATTCTTATTACAGTTCCGGACACACAAGGTTATCTACAGAAGATATGCTGGACTCTTCTTTTCTATGTGTGTTGATATCACTGATAATGAGCTTGCATACTTGGAGTGCATCCATTTGTTTGTAGAGATATTAGATCATTTCTTCAGCAATGTTTGTGAGCTAGATCTGGTATTTAATTTCCACAAGGTATGCTGAACTCATGAAGCTTGTTAATTATTTTATTAAACTCTTAATTTGGTGTATAAACTATTAAGTTATCTATAGAGCAAATTAGTCTAACTAATCATTAACCACCAGTTGTCGAAGCCTGTCCTTTAGAAACGTGACTTGATGTGGAGCATGAAAATATTATACTTTTATTATCCTTTTCGTTCTCTCCCAGTATGAACATTTAAGTTTTTGGTCATCTTCGCAGTTACTCACATGGTACACTGTAGATGTTTCCTACAGCTGAAAGCTCATTTTGTGAATATTTTATGCTGATAGGCTATCAAAATTTATGTGCTTTTGTATATTCTTTTAGTGTTTAAATCAATTTCCTTGATGTATGCAATGACTAATTATTTAATGATCTAGCCATGTTTTATTGATTATACGATACCTAGATCTCATGCTTAATCTTGTATGAAAGAAGGATATTCTTTGATGGCTTGATTGTGTGCGCCAATTCTCCTACTTTAAAATATGGACACAGGTCTAAGGCTCTTAGGAGAGGATATGTTCCTCTGTATTTTTTTACATTTAATTTGGTAATAGGGATTTCTCTTAAATTCCTCCTAAACAAGTCACCGCTTAAAGTCTGTCAAGTCCCTATTTCTAGAATTAAAAATGACTCGAAACAAGGTCAATTTTGTTACCTCATTATTGTGTTCAAGGGCCTGTATCGTCTGCATTGATAACTGTGGTATAAATTGTATAAAATGACTATGTTTTGTAGTTTGATGGATTTTAAGAGCTTTTAGTTTTAAGCAAGTTCTATTGCATACTGGGACTGGCCTATCTACAAGAAATGCATACTGATCTAGCTACAGGAAATTATATTCTGTTTGATTGCCCCGAGTCATATGATGCAATTCCCAATCTCTGTCATTTCTCAGGAAGTAATGTTCCCTTCCCATGAATCGGAATGGACCGAGTTTCATGCAACCTAAGTTATCCCGACACTTCATTTGGGCTCTTGTATCCGACACTTCTCATATCTGTGGCCGTGTCCGACACTTCTTGGACACTTCTTGACTATGTGCATACATTTATTCAGACGTGTACTCAATAATCAATTATATAATACATGTTTTAGTTTAAAACACACGTGATACACTTTTTGGACATATATCTTACACTTCACCTCTGAGTTATGCAACTCGTTGGACTCGGGGCGGGTTTATTTCAGCCCTTACCTAGTTCATAGGTATGATTTAAAAGGGTTATTTGGGTATCTAGTTCGATAACAAGTAGTTTTTTAATTTATAATCTACTTTAATAAAAGAAACATCGAAATGTTATAGGGATTTAGTTCTCATGACATGTGAATGAAAAAATAAGATTGATCTCATATAAATTATTAGTTTCAATATGTGTCCCCGTATCCTACCTTTTACAAATGTACTGTGTCCCGTATCCACAGTCGTGCCCGTGTCTGCACCCGTACCTATACCCGTGCAATATAGCATGCAACTATGTGTGTATCAGTGCCAATAGTTTAATTGTTGGCCATTACTTCATGTTTCTTAAACATTTGGAACCGTCAAGCATTGTAGCTTTATAGCCATTTTGTTAAGAAATTCTCCTTCCACTTGATGGGGATTATAGTGTGCTACCCAAGCAGTTCTTCATTTCAGCCATCAATTTTGATTCTCTTCTGATCAGTTCTACAGAACTTAAATCTAGATATTAGTTTTCACATATGAGATATATTTGATGTATGTAGGGACACTTCTTTGAAAAGAAATTGTACATCAGATACACATGGACAAGGCATGTGCTTCCATTGCTGTCCATCACTTACAAATATGTAAAGTGTTATTCACTATGGGGCATGTTTGGCTAGTGGAAAGTAAATGGAAAGTGGCCCAAAATTTGGAAAGTGGATCCACTTTCTATTTTTCCTGTTTGGCAGGTTGGAAAGTGATTGGATATTTGGAGTTGTGCTGTAGTATTTTAGCTTGTTTCACTTTCTCCAAAATTTTAATGGAGGTGGTTGGAAAGTGAACCAGTAGGAGAGGACATGTTTTGCTCTCTCCTGTATTACATTTTGAAATGTCCAATTGCCACTGGTCACTTTCCATGACAACCAAGCAATATATTAAAGAAGTGGATGTCACCTCTGTTGCCACCTTAACATTCCACCTTTTCGCTTTCTAGCGTCCAAACAAGATTAGCCAATAAAGAGAAAGGATAACTTACTCTCTCTCGTCATATTACATTTCATATATTTCTGATTGCAAAACATGCTTTGAGACATCCATATAGGATAAACCATGTCATCCTCCTCCAGACAAGTTTGTTATTTTACAGATCATTTTACTAAACTTATGTTCTTTCTACATGAGCAAGAACCAATATATAAACATAGATGAGCCCGATACTCATATATTTGAAAGAGCATGTTCATTAATGATTGTGTCTCGTGTCTGGACTTTGGGGAATTGCTATGTTCAATATCTTGTATCTTTGTCGGAGTATGATAACTCGTGTCTGTTACTAGAAATTATTGGATATTTTCAATTAATAGCATTCAAGATTAGGATACATAACTTTGTTTTAACTTGAAATTTGGAAATCAACCATCAGATTGACTGAAATATCATCTTTTATGTAAGGCCCTTTGCACTTATTACATCATCCAATCAGAAACTTCAAGGAGGCATCCTGATTTCGCACGCTACATTCTTCTTTTGTATCATTCATAGTTTAAAATCAAAATCTATGGGAGATACAAGATACTATGGTGCTGCTAAAACAGGGCTGTAGTTGAATGGCATGTTTTCGGTCATTGAGCTTTAGATTTTTTTTGGCAATATCAAGGCCGTTGCTTTAAATAATCTCAAAAACCATATTCTATGACCGGATGTACTTGAGCAATTGGATGAGTCGGTCGTTTTAGTTGTATGTAAAAGTTATTTTGTAATTTTGAATCTTCTCTCTTTCCATTACATGAAACAAAACCAACGACAACATCATCAACATGTTTTTTCCCAGTTGATTACGGTATCTTGGTTATGGCATCTTCTCTTTGTAATTGCTTAGGCTGCTGTTTATTTCTTTTACTAACATTATTGGACTTAATCTATTCTATCTCGTGAAGGTATATTTGATACTTGATGAATTCATTCTAGCTGGGGAGCTGCAAGAAACTAGCAAGAGGGTAAGGCATATAAGTGTCGTCCATTTGTCACTTTATAATACAGAAAGTTCATTGGTTTTCACTTATTTATGCAGTTCTCTGCTACTATATTGGACTACATGGTCTATGATATTGAGAAATATAGTTCTCTCATTACAAATATCTTAATGATGCCTAAAGAACTACTTTTTGTCCATCTTCCCAATATTGAATCATGTTTAATGACAAATGAATTTGTGCATTTTAGCACACAATATTCAATATAATCTAGTGCTCAACTCATATCAATATCACTTTCTCCTTGATATGGTCAGTTTCTCCTAGATATGGTTATTTTGTTGAAGCTTTAGTGTACCCTGTACTGTCGATTTTGCTCCTTTTGTTCTGTACGAAACAAATGACGAAAGATAAATCCCAGATTCAAGAATCAACTGGTTACAAAGATTTTCTTTTGATGTAAAGGATTTAATCATCTGTTATTTTAGACTTTAGTTGATGATAAATTATAAATATAGCTAGTAATTATTGATTGTTGAGAATCACTCTTTGATTTAAAGGATTGTATGGTTTGCCATGTGCTGTAAATATCCAAGTTGTCCATGACAACGCACCCCATACAGCTAATACGGCAATCAGAGGTTGAAATTGGACCACTATTGTGGTCACTGAAGAAGCATAGACATGGACACCCAATTATCAGGGATGCTACATGCATGGCATGTCTGATACAGCACCATGTCACTATATAAGTGACTGTGCTTCATAACCTGCAAGTAATCTTCCCTCTATTTTAAGGTTAAGTAGAAATCAATTTATCGGTCTTGGTTACTGCTATAAATTGACTCATTAGCTCAGAGCATTAGATCTCTCTTACCTTTTATTTCTAAAAGATTAATTTAGAGACTATTTATGGTCCTTCACAAGTTTGGACAATTACAGGTTATGCCCGAAAACGAAAACCTCACAACCTTAGTTTTTATTTTTCTTGTTAGATTATTCGTTGGTATTTGGGTTTGGAATACTTGTGTTTCCCACTGTATTGGATTCCCATATTTTCCATGCTAGTCTATGTAGTTCTTTGAGTAATAGTAATAGTCCTGGGGCCTGAAATTAGTAATCAGCAGTGATTTACAAGAAGGTTGCTAAAAAGGATTGCCAATTTAGTAATAAACTGATGATGTTTGATTTACTTTTTGAAACTTTTCAGGCTATCATTGAGAGAATGGGGGAATTGGAAAAGCAAGAATGAGAACATGAATCATATAGTTTCAAGGGCTGAATTATGACACGCTTGAGTTATATGTTAGTGTCACGTGTAACTCCAGGGTATTTCACCCTTAGAAAGGTCTTTCAAGAGAGAGCTTAATAGGTGTACATTCATTATTCGGTTGGTGAATTTGTGGAATTTATCAAACTTTTCTGCAGACTTGGGGGTTATATTGATCAAACATACATAAACATCTTGTTTTTATCTTTTTCATAAGATCTGTATCTTATATTCATTATCTCACAATTGCTGAGACGTTGTTTAGTTGAGTTTTGGAGCTGCAAAACTCGCTGGCCACAATTTGTATTTCAGCTGGCGGGAGTTATTGAAATTCATCTGATTGCGCTCGTGAATTTTATTTCTTAAGCTTTCAGGGTCCTTCTCTACTAATGTATAACCTATTCCTCTTGAGCTACATCTTTCTTATTTAAAAGAAAATATACTATTTAGTACTACTAAATTGTTGTTGGTAGTGAATGCTAAATTTTAGTCATTAAGTATTTTTCTGATACTGCTTTTGATAGCAATCTTTTATAGGGTTAATTGTGGATAGACCCTTTGTCGTATTACCGCTGTTTTGAATTATTATCCCTCTAAGTGGAGTTGGGTGCGACTCTTTTAACCCAGAAGAGGAGAAATTTGCTCTTTGACAAATAAATTCTGAGGTTAACAGAGTCAAAAATATTTTCACTTGAGGGGTTTATCTGCAAAAATAGGGCTAGAGGGGAAGTAGTTTGGTAAGGACAATACTACCAGGGATCTATCTGTAATTAACCTTATTTTATAATATAGCCCAAACACTGAAGAGATGATTGTGTGCTGAAAGCTAAACCTTGCTGCGAAAAGGAAGCTTTTGTAAGTAATATACGATGAATATGAGATTGCTGTTGTTGTCTGGTGTAGGGATGATATTGCAGTTAAGTTTATTGTTCACGTTTGCAGCAAGAGCTCCTTCTTTCCCGTGGAAAAGCTTTAGATTCCCTTGCAGAAAGAATTTGCCAGCTATAATTAAGAGCTTCCTTGCTGAAAGATGTTGATCTGCAGTTACATTTGGAATTTGACAGGAATGCGCGTATAGTTTATACTCATGTACCCAAGGAGACAAATGTTGATCCGCAGTTTATACCCATGCATCAAGGAGCGTAGACATTTGGAATTTGATGAGGATGAGTGTACAATTTAAGCTCATGTACCCAAGGAGACAGATGGTGATCTGCATTTTATACTCCAGTAAAGAACAAGGACATTCGAAGAGCAGAAACCATTATCCGTTACTAAACACTATTATAAACAAATTCTCTACAAAGTAGCATGTAACCATATTAATTTGTATATAATAATTACATAGGATCAAAACTGGCATAAAGATCCTCTCGTGTTCCACCTACAATGTACAAAAGGAAACAAAAGGATAGCCGGTCTTTCAAGATATCATCTCAATAGCAAACGTGAGCCTGCATAAGAAAAAGCCAATGCATATTTTGATGGTCATAGACACTACCATCAGCTTGTTCTTGTCCCCTTTGGATGAAGATCGACCTGTTCTACAACTTGCCTGAATTCTTGAAACAGGAAGGAGCTGGCACATTGCGAGAACTCAGGCTGGCAGTTCTCAGGAGTCTGCGGAATTCGGCTAAACTTATCCTTCCATCCTTGTCGATGTCAGCCTCCTCTAATAAGGGGTCAATTGAACCCTTCATTCCTGTGTACTGCAGATAATCACACCAACACAAATGTGAGAACTTCAAGTTGTAACTTGGGTAGATTGCATAAACACCCTTAAGTTCGATCATTCTGAGATAATCCCCCTAAACTTTAGAGATTTCATTTAACCCGCTAACTAACACCGTTAGATCACTTGCGTCTAAATGACCAAAATGATCCTAATGGGAAAAAAACCCCTTTCATATCCTTTTTAAATGATTTTAAAGGTGACTTTCACAAAACCCCTCAAGTTTGGTCTAATTAAGGGATTTAATTAATGATTAATTTCACTTAATTTAATTTACCAAGTATAGTGTTAATTTGAAAAGGGTATTTTTTATCTTTTGTACCGGTTCCTCTAGCGCTGTTTTTTTTTTGGGGTGCGGGGAGGGGGTTCAGTTAAAAGTTTCGCTTCTGGAGTGTTTTCTGAAACACCCCAAGCTTTTTTTTGTTTTGGGTGGAGACGGGGGTGGGTGGGATGTGTGTTGGGGTGGAGGGGTGGGGGTTTAAGTGCCATTTTTAAATGTAGGGCGGTTATCTCATAGCCGGCCAAACTTAGAAGTGTTTGGTGAAATTTACCCTTATAACTTGCTACTACTTGATTAAAGTTAGATATGGATCAAATACAAGCCTCCAGAATGTTTAGATGTATATATATTATGGAGCTGAAAACTTTTAGCATTTTCATGGACTAATGGAACGGAAACAAGAAGGTAAATGCAAATGAAGTTACCATCCGTAGTTCCTCAGGTGTAATATACCCATCTTTGTCCACATCAAACTTCTCAAAGGCAGCTTTAGAACGGAGTTTCCACTTCTCAGAGTCGTGCTCCTCCAGCTGATGCACATGTAAAGTGGCTGCTACAAATTCAGAGAAATCCACCTGCCCATCTGTGTTCGTATCTATCTGCTCAAAAGAACAAAACAGATACACGGTTAGGATCACACCGCCGGAGAAGAAAAAACATTAAACAGGAAAAAAAAGCAAGTATTTACAAGGATTCTTATCTAGATTTAATGAGGAGCCAGATTTGTTTTTTTAAATGCTATAGATACTCCAAGAAACTATCACATAGAAATTTATAGATCAAAATACAAATAATTAATTCCATTACAACTAATTTACTAGACCTCATCAAACACGTTATTTTGAAGTTCAAAATTTCTGTTTTGTTACATGTGCATTTGCATGTGTCAGCATTCTAGTTGTCCTATAATGGTCAACAAACACAATTGTAACCCACTGCTTTCTCAGAAGACAATTTCAGCTTTGTTAGACATGACTACAGAATCCACCATGCTGGGATAAAAATACGGGTAAATATCAGAAAACCCCCCTTAACTTTGGACGATTATCGGAAACCCCCCTTAACTTTCAAAATATCAGAAAACCCCCTTAAGTATAGGGATTATCACAAACCCTTTTAGATTTTATCAGAAATCCCCCTTTAACTGAGATTTTATCAGAAAACCCCCCTAAATTTAGGGGGGTTTTCTGAAAAATCTGAAAGTCAAAGGGGTTTTCTTGATAACCCTTAAACTTGGGGTGGTGTTTCTGATATTTTGGAAGTAAGGGGTGTTTCCTGATAATCTTCTAAAGTTAAGGGTGGTTTTATGATATTTAGCCAGATGACTGATTCTATACTAAGAATGATTAGAATCAGTGAAAAGATACATCTACCATGATGTACTATCCCTTGATAACTTGGCTGATAGATGCTCATTAGATGATGAATAGTACAAACACATATTATACTTCATAGTTGTGTTGATACCTCGAGCCATCTTCTTGGACATTATCCTCTCCGAATGGATATACCCAGATGAAGGATGTTACATCGATATTGTAGAACTTTTGAGAGAAAACATAAAATTTTCCTTGATCAGGTAATTCAGGACCATGAAATACTCTCTTATCAGAACGAGATGCACCATATATGGTTGATAACTTTTACAGAATAGTCAAGCAATTAATAGTATGCAAAAAAATGAATTTGCATCCTCTCATATGTTGTTAAATATGGGACAGGCCAGTGGGATAATCTTAACCGTCCAGTATTCCGTTATGGTTGTGATTCAACTCAAATATAACATCATAATCCTTTGTACCATTCCATCTAACACTTGGAAGAATCACAACTGTTCACATAAATAGTGGACCTTTATACTAATCATTTGAACTGTTCACTAATTAGGGTAAACGTAACTGGGTACTTCTTTTCAGAAGCCGTACCCGTACCTGACACGTACCAGTACCCGTACCCAAACTTCTTGGACACTTCTTGAATATATGCCTACGTTTATTCAGGCGTATACTCAATTATATGATGTAAGTTTTAATTTAAAACACTTCTCTCACACCTTCTTGGACGTATATCCTACACTTCACATGTATTGCTTATCTATTGATCTAATGTAAATGAAAACAATATTGATCTTATATAAATTATTAATTTTAATACATATAAATATACATAAGATACATATATATAGCCGTGTCCTTGTACCCTACCCCTTACGAATTTGCCGTGTCCCATACCCATACCCGTACCCGTATACGTACCCATACCCATGCAACTTAGAGTGAGAGAAATCCAATTCCAAACCCGTACCTGTATACGTA
Organism: Asparagus setaceus; assembly: GCA_012295165.1. Taxonomy (NCBI): domain Eukaryota; kingdom Viridiplantae; phylum Streptophyta; class Magnoliopsida; order Asparagales; family Asparagaceae; genus Asparagus; species Asparagus setaceus. Next base: position 23,322,420 of record CM022701.1, read on the forward strand.
CCCATACCCATGCAACTTAGAGTGAGAGAAATCCAAATCCAAAATGATTGAAGGTGTTCGGTTTTAGTTTTGTCTTTGTAAATAGATCGATTGCCCCATGCATACAACTTACAAAGCGTATTTTCCTTCCCTTGTAACATATTCTCTTCAGTAGTTGAAACAATATCCAGCAAGTAAGTCTTTCTTAATAATTATACAGCATGTCTCTAGAAGTGACAGGACTGCTTACCGCTTGAAGAATCTCCAAAACACGTGGTTCCTTCAAGCTCCAACTAACATCTTTCTCAAGTGCCTGAACATTGTTGTTTACTTCAGCCATGAGATGATAAGAACATTGCATTTTTAACAAATATAACAGGACACAAATGAAAACTCAACAAGTGATATCTCATTCTTTACGTAATTATATGAGACAATCAAAACATTCTTAGAGAACAAAGGATGTTGATGAGGCTATATAAAAACAAGTGTTCAAAATATATTATATACTTGAATATAAGAAAACCTATAGTCATGACATGACTGCTTTTATTCCACCCCCACCCCCACCCCAAAAAAAAACACCAGGACTGCCCCGCCCCCAAACAAAACAAAACCCCCTTTTTTTATTTTGGGGTGTGTGTGTGTGTGTGTGTGTTGGGGGGGGGGGGGGGCGGAGGGAGGGAGCTGTTATTTTGAAAGTCAGATAACTACAAAAATCAAAAGTTCACCTGCTAGAACTTAGACATTTTTTTGTTCAAATAAATTAAAAAAGAGTTGCTTAAAAAAATAATTTCTTACATATGTTCGTTAATTGTAGAACAAGAATGCTAAATAAGAAGGTATCTCTCCACATATTATCAGTTATAGCTTAGAATCTACTATTGAGTATTTGTATTCCAATTCAATTTGTGGATCTGCAGTGAAGTTAATCTTACATTCCCATGAAAAGTTTCCATCCAGATACAAAATGAAAGAGGGAATTCTATTCATCTTCCACCAGAAATACATTTCATTTCTATATTTTAATATCAAATTTGTTTAAAAGTAAACAATAATTCTGAAATAAGATACTTTGATGTTTAATCAGTAAACAGTTCAAGATTAACTAGTGTGAAGAAAGAGATTAAGTTCCAAGAGTAAAATAAATAGATGGTTTTCAGTTGGAACCACTAGATCCATCCCACTGATGACTCCATCAAGTTATGGTCTGAATGTACTTGTCCTTAAATCCTCTGTCAATCTAAGATTGATTGTCTGGTCAACAGCTCGTTGCAAAAATTAATTACTTAATAAGGGTTAGGATGGATTAGGGAAACATCAGATAACAAATATGCCAAAAAAGCTGCTTCAACACTCAGATTTATAATTTACCATTATATGAATTGACAATAACTTACTTGTTTCATTTCTTCAAGGCTGATGGAGCCATTTTTATCAGCATCAATTGCATCAAACTGATCACGCAGATCAGCCTGTTCCTCATCATTGAGTGTACTCGCAAGTGCCTGCATATAAATGGTTTTATAACAATCTTAAAATAAGTGATATGTTTAACAGCTCTATAAAATTCCACAAAAATGTTTGTGGTTATCTACCCGAAGTGCAAATTGCTTAAAACGGCTGTACTTCACAAATTGACGCATGTTTGATAGCACAGATATATCTAATGGAATTTCCGATGCTTCTCCACCTTCTCTCACCCATGGATGTGCTGCAAGAATATGCATCTGTCAGAAAGATTTCACACATCACTCACAAGGTAGCTAAAAGGTTATAATGACTATTTTGACAAGGTGATCAAGGTTTATAAGTGCCAATAAAGAAAGCGAAAGGAAGAAAGCGAGAAAAAGGAACGCATTGATATTTATTAGAAATCATAAATTTTACAACTTAAGACTTGCTAACTAGCCTATTGTTAAATTGTCATTCAAATTAACCTGATCTCCATGTCAGTCCTTGAATCATTTCAGTTACCCCAAAATGCCTAATAGGTTTGATGAAAGCACTGATACTCAGAATATTCCATCAAGTCTAACTAAGAATGATGCCAGGACTGTTTTGCCCATCCATTAACCACGTGCAGGAGTTATCTTCACAATTTTCCTCCCAAGGGGTGAAAATTGTGGGTTAAAGAATATAGGTCTTATCTTAAAAGAAAATGAGATTAGGACTTTAAATAGAGTTGGAGAAGGGAAGACCATTACAGGTGATTTGATGGAGGGGAAAAAAGGTCCTAAACCCATTCTAAGTTAGAGTTATAGGAACATTCTGACTATCCACGTTTTAATTTAGATAGGTTTAATTCTATATGGTCTGAACGATTAATATTGAAAACCAAGATTTTTGGGACTAGCAAAAAACTAAGGGTAATCATAAGGCAAATTAAGAGATAAAAAAGTCTGAAATAAAACCTCATAGTTTGTTTAAAAAGAAATCATAATCCACATCAACTCTTAGAAGGACTCCATATTCTAAAACTCTAAAAGGATGAAAATGTGATACATACACAAAGCCTGAGCTGCAGTCAGCCTTGCACGAGGATCCTTAACCAGTAGCTTTTTAACAAAATCTTGGGCGCTCTCACTTATTATTGGCCAGGGTTTCCGACGATAATCTGGCTTATTTCTAAGAACCTGCAAGTTAACACCACAGAAAACATTATATTAGGTCCTATTGGAACGAGAAAAATGTCAGAGAGCTTATTGCGTGAATAAGCTCTCTGGATTAGTTAGCTAGAACATAGGATTCGATGAACTAGAAAGGATATATGTTTCTGGATTAGTACGCTAATGTAAAGCTTACATCCTATGCACATGCAATCCAAAAATATTCATCACTAATTTCTAAGACTAACTATATTCAGTAATTTAAATGAGTTTAAGCTGACATGAAGTTAATTATCTGGAGTTATTATTAATATTCATCAAATGTAAAATTACCTCCTTGAATATTCCATCTTCAGTTTTATCCCAGAAGGGCCGTCTTCCACAAAGCAATATATAGGTTATGACGCCTATGCTCCAAACATCTGATTCGGGCCCAGAGTTGCGTTTCAGTACCTCGGGAGCAACATAGTAAGCACTCCCGACAATGTCCTTGAATTTCTTCCCTGAAACATGCCACATAGGTATCACTGTTTCACACCATAGCATCGCTTGCTAGAGATAATTTCCATCTTTACTGATTTTTAAGTTTCAATATTCTATTACGCTACAAGTTGCAGGCATTCATAACTTCTTATACTGACCAGGCTTTATAAAATCTGATAGACCAAAATCTGTAGCTTTGAGTGGTGAATCTTCTTTTGTTGACTTAAAAAGGAAGTTCTGCAAAAATGTGTATTTCACGTTAATATGGATCAAAGAACTTCCAGCATTTTCTCGGACAACTATGAAAAAGATTGGTGTTTGGCTAATCTACCTCTGGCTTCATGTCTCGATGTACCAAACCATGCAAGTGACACTCAGCTGCCACTTTAAGCATTTGACGGACTACTATTGCAGCATCCTTTTCAGTATAACGGCTTTCTTTCCTGCAATGATAAAAGCACCTCAGAAACTTATCCATCTTATCCATTTTTGATAAATTATGGCAGACGAGCCTTGATGATCTCCAAGCAATAACTAAATGTGAATCCCACAATAAATGACACTCAAATCCTCTTACACAGAACACACGAGGAAAATAAGTTTGCTCTTTACAAGATGAAAATAAAGGAAATTTTTTTAAAGTCTACAAAATTTCAGAATAGTAGTCTTACTTGGCTAAAATTCGATCTAGTAGCTCTCCTCCTTCGCATAATCTGAACATAGGAAAAGATAACAGAAACGTTATCACCATATACCGAAACGTGCAAGTCTGAGTTGCATATTTTACACAGAAAGTAACCACCTAAAAATTACCAAGCCACTACTGTCATGGAATGAATGATAACCATAGGTCAATCAAACTGCTACCATAGTGCAAAATGCAATATTCATCCATAAAGATACAAGAAAATGTCAAAATTCTATCCAAGCAAATATTATTTCAGAGAGGAATTTTTGTGGGGCAAGGTTATCTAGCAGGAGAGACATGACCAATTAAACTATTACTTAAATCTCCAGTTCACAAGGTTTGATGCAAACAATTGGAACCATATAATAATAAAGAAGTTCTATAATAGATAGAATCATATGATCCTCTATAAGCATTCTCGCATCATCGAGAAGAAGAAACAGCTATGCTCCTGCTACAGAGAAATTAACCTTCACGTAAGAACAATTCAAATGAATTTTAAATAAAGCATTAGTTTATACTGCATCCAATTTCAGAAACTTACATGTTGCTTTCATAGCATATACACCATCATGATTATTATCAATAAAAGTTGTAGAAAAGATTACTTATTAACCAGGAATCTTGAATTAAAATTAATGAATGAACTTGGATCAATTACAATAAAGAACATGCATCCAAGATGGATATTAATTTAGACAGAGGGTTTATACTCAAAACTTAAAATAACTTGTCAGCCATATACGGAAGTTTTGAAAATAACTGCAAGTTCAAGTTCTTGTAGTATAAAGATAGACAGGAGGTTCAATGTCAACTTACTCCATCACAATATACACATAATCTTCATCTTCAAATGCATTATGGAAATGAACAATATTCTCATGTCCTTTTAGGGCTTGCAATATTTTCACTTCACGCTTAACATCCTCAACAGCAATGCGACGGACCATCTGCACCAAGATGAATATAATTATAAGACATTATAAATATAATTTGAGTGCAAGACGAGGATCTATCTCCCGACCAGTCCTAAGAAACTATAATTCTGTTCAAATTCATCATACCAATGTCTCTGGTGATTGATAAACATGCTTTCGACCAAAGACAAACATAGATGATTTACTCAAAGAAATGTCTTTGTCATATGTTCCCATTTACTTTATTCAATCCCACGATAGAACACTGATTTATATTTGACAACGCTGTTCTTGGGCTACCAGCATAATTTAAAGAAGATAGCAGACAAAATGCTTAATGGTACCGTTTTTCCTATAGATTTTATTGCATAAGAACTTTTGCTGTACAAAGGATACCGATAGCGAAAAATTTCCTATAACGTATCCCTGTACTTGAACTCCTAAGACTATAGGTTAAAAATCATAGGAAGCTAGTTTAATATAAGAAAGTTTCTAAGTCTCAGTTATTCATGGTAAATCCGATTGTTGAAATCCAAAGATAATTTCTGAAATAAATTAAGAAAATATTAAAATGTTTACTTTACAAATTTCCAAATCAAGAGGTCACTGCACACCTAAATGATGGCAACTTTTCAAAAAGACCATGTTGCTCTGTTGTTTCCATGTGAAAAAAGTCTTAAGATTTTTATTACCCATTTTCTGTGTGCTCACATGAATGCTCAACTGTGTGGCCCTACTACTAGTACCAGAGCATCATAACATGCGTTACTGAATCTCAAAGAATGGATAGTTGGAAACTGGCCAAACTTAGACTAACTAGGTAGACTTCACATTTGCAGCTTGAATGACGGTGAGATCTGAGGGATCATGTACATATAGAAATGTGATTGCATGCACCTTTTAGCCGCGTGAAATCAAATGGTGTCAGGAGATTGTAATACAAATTCAGAGATGAATGCTAGCCTTATTTTTTAAACATATTAGCATAGGGATATGAACCGAAATGCACCTCTAGTACAAAATAATTTTTCAATGCACTCAAAACTTAACAGTACAGCATTTTTGAGGGAGGAAAGGTGAAAATACTCATAAGTAAGCATGCTCGAGGTAGACTAATTTAAAGATGAACAACCTACCAGGAAGTTCTTATTCAGGGAGTTACAAATGATATCTCAGCCTAATGTCAGCCAGCAAATGAAAAAAAAAAAAATCTTTGAATTCGGTCAACTTTTGACAGCATACAATGAATGAGTAAAATCTGTTGAAATCCTTCGATAGTTTATACCTAGATGGTCTATGTGTAGTATATCATATCTAACAGTACATGTTTTTAATTTTGAAATTCAAATCCTAATTTTGGATTGATAGTATCCACATTTTGGATACTATTAATAGTACCATAGCCAACCCATATGTGTGCATGTGTGTGCAAACAAGCTTAAGGTCTACAAACTCATTTCTCTTTTACCTAGAAGTCTATGTTTATCATATACAATAGCCATGGAAAATTTTGTGCATATAATAACCAGTGTTTATTTAGAAATTACTAAAAATACACAGGGGAAAAAAATAGTTTTAAAGCTACAGTATCAATTAAGCAACCTCTGCCTCTGTTGGTTTATGAAAACCGCAAACAATTCTCTATTCCAGACTCCAAATTCCAAATTGACTTTTATTTATGTATTTTTTTTCTATTGCCAACAGGCCATTACATTTTTCAATCACATGCTACGTGCTACTAACTATTATCAAAACAAAAAAGTCAAGAAGAAATCACCTTGTTCTTATCGATTCTCTTGACGGCGACTCGATCGCCATTGCTCTTATCAGTGGCTACAAAAGTGTACCCAAACTGGCCATGGCCGAGGAGCTTTCCCTTAGCGTACCTGCTCTCGAAATCTTTGGCGTACCCAAAATCTGTTCTTTTTCCATAGGATGATCTCCTCAACGTCGATCTCTGCTGCTGCTGCTTTGGATCCTGCTGATCTTGGCGAGCGCTCTGAGAAGAAGAAACGCATGCGCCCATTGTTATTGAATCGTTTTAGGGTTTGAGATAGAGATTGGGGAGAGAAGATGGTCATTAATGGTGGTCAATAGAGGGAGATTATTTAGGGTTTGTTTATTTATTTTTATTTTATTTATCTGTTGGCCTTGGGGAAGGGGAAAGGAGGAGGTAATTGTTTGAAGGCAACTCTTCTTCCCTCTCTCACTGGCTCACTTTAAATAATAATTCAAGGGATGTTTCCTACGGATACACCAAAGTCTTTTCTTTATCTAGAAAAACATAATTATTAAGCAGTAGTATATCATGTTGCATTTACTATTCTTTGATTTCACTTTTGCCAGTTGGCTGGGAGAGATATGATTCCCATGAATCATATCATCGCGTTTGAGGAATTCCTACATGTAAACGTTTCCTTTGAATTTGTCAAAATTCAAAAAATTTTTTTTGAATGAGCCTTTAAGACTGAGGTAGCATTAGCAAGATGATGGAAACTTCGTTTGGTGCTTAAAGCTTTGAATGGTATTAAGACTTTAGAAATGAGAAATAAGAAGGAAAGTATTTTGTTTATCTTATCCTGAAATCCACAATATCTTGACTTCAAGCGTGTATTAATTATAGATGCACAAATCTTAATGAAGAAAATAGACGATTATTTTTTTTTAAATTTATGGCAATGTGAAATATAAGTCAATGCCAGGGTGGTCCAGCTAGAATTACCACTTAACCAGTATCAAAGGCAATCAATATTTTAAAGCAACCAAAGCATGCTACCAGAAGTTGCAACTTTTGAACAGTCCAAAAGTTTGCATACAAATAACTAAATTATTATCTCGCATTTATCATTACGATAGCTACTTATCTCCTCATTTCTATATGTTTGTTGGTTAAACAAAGGAAAGAACTAATCAATATTATGTACTTATCATGTCCTTGAATCTCAAATATTTAACGACATATGCAGGGCACATGCTCAAGACTACTATCATAGATATCAAAATCTTGAGCGGACACAGGTAACCAAATAAATCTTTCGTACAAACATAACTAACACTACAGATATCCCATCATTAAATATGACATATACGTATCCAATTAGTATAAGTGACAGCTCAATCAACTGCTGCATTAAATCTGATCACTGTTAGATAATAAAAACACAGGTTTAGGCCGAAGGAACATATCACTGTCCATGTGATTATAAGGATTTAAAACACCATTTCCCCATACATTTTGATCCTAAAGATCTGAATAAATTACTTCCAATTGCAATAAGATATCGTGGTTAATGGATTTAGGCAGAGATCTTCGGCTTCTTGCTTTTGACTTTGGACAGCACAAAGTCATCGTCGTCGTCATCAGATCCTGAATCACTCGCCTTTCGTTTCTTTACAGTTGTCTTTAAAACAGTCTTCGTGGTTGTTTTCTTCACAGTTTTGACCGAGACGTTAGTGGTTCTCTTAACAGAAACCACCTTTACCGGTGACCGGAGCTTCCCCTGCTGGCTTAGCTTCTTCTCGTACACTTTCTTAGCTTCCGCTGCTGGAAGTAATCCCCATTCCATCATCCTATAATAATAAAAAATAATTGTTATTACCCATACTCTATGGAAAGAATTTGATAATTGAAAAACTTTTGGAACAAAGAAAAATACCAGAGATATGACAGTTACAACCTATGCTGATCAAACATTCACAGTAATATCTTAACAAAATATGCGTGATACAACCAATACAAATGATCAAGGGGGAAACTTACTCAAGCATATAGTAATGTTAAAGTGACCAAAGGAGAGATGCAAGGGGGAAATCGCCAAGGATATTATTAGCGGCATAAATTGTCAAATCTGTTGTTCCTTTCTAGAAGCGTACATATGAACCAAGTATATATGATAGTCTGTCAACAAGTTTCTCTTAAGAGTCAATTACTTCACGGCAGGTATTGCATGAAAATTAGAAACCGAGTAATCTGAATCATCTTCCTTGCAAGTTTAGAGAGTTTAATTAAATGTCTACATTCATATTTAAGGTTTGACAAAAGTTATGAATTCAGAATGCTGGTTGTCAAACCAAAAACTACAGTAAACTGTAGGGCTACCTGTAGTTGAGGAATAATACTACAGCCAAAGAGATAAAATCAAGAGGTGGAGATTGTTGCTATATATTCCTTTTTAGTACAAACAATGCCCAAGCACATATAAGTCATAAACTGGACCCAGGCAAGAAACCCAAAACCTTCCATTTTTCCTTCAAAAGTTCTTCACTGCTTTCTTTTGTTACTACTTGCTACATACACCGGGACCATATATGTTCAGTTACAAACTCAAGGAAGGATCCTTGAAGTCACATTTGGCTCAAAGTTGCTAGAAATGCCTTGTCCAACAATCAAACTATCTTACTCCAAAAAGTTCAGGATAAAGGCATTTAGGATGAAGTCTTCTTAAAGTACTGACTTTTGATCTTCACTTCACTGTCTGATGATTTCTGTCATCAGCTAATAGCTTGATTACAGATCATTCATGTCCTCTTCAATGAGTGACTCCTAAACAAGCCTAAAGTACTTTGCAAGCCAACTACTGAATTGATATCCAATAATATAGTATTGCGACAATAATTGTATTCTTCAAGTACCTTGACCATGTCTTGCCTTCTGACTACTTTCAAATTTGAGTAAGCTTCTGTATTCTAATGCTATGACAATTTAAACGACCCAAACAAGAATCAAGAGGGTAACTCAGGCATGAGGCACCGATGGAAATATCAATGACTTATTATGGTAATCCGATGTATGCATAAACACCTGAAAGCAAATACATCAAACAGAAGTTCTACAAAAAATATTAGTAACTGGAGTCTTGAATATCATTCCTAGCAAGCAATGGCACGAGCTACAACAACAACAACAGCAACAAGAGCTAAGTTTGTAAAGTGTCAATGATACAGTTCGGCAAAGCATTTTCCATTAAAACACATTGCAGGAAGAAGAGTCAGAAGTTAACGAAGCTGAAAAAAAAGAAGAAGATATTCATTGGTGGTTATCATACTGATGCCAACAATGAATTGGTGTCAAGCTCCCAGACAAGAAAATTGTGAGCAAGCTGGAATAAAATTTTGATGGTGATTCACATTCTAGCAAGTAGGTAGACCTACATTTAAGAATGTAGTTTAAACTCATGCAACCAACAAGCAGCCTTACAATTCAGCTAGACGAGAAAAGTATACCGGCAAAGATGCAAGATGTCAAGATTTTTGCCAATAGGGACCCAAATTTGTTTCAGAGGCACATAATAAGCAAAGAGTCAAATTGGGTTATGTTCCATAATAAATTGCATAATCATACAGGTTATTGTGCTATATTTGGTAATCTTGTTTTTAAAATGAATTCTTATATGAATCTTGAGTTTAAACATGATTTTTCATGTAGAAGCTGCCCAGTATGATCAACATCTATAATTTAAAATGAAGGTTCTACATGACTAATACATTTCTATCGATCCTTTGTTAAGCAATGGCATCTGTTGAATAGTTAAGCAACTAAAAATGTATAAAGTTTTAAACAGATCCTTTATGAACAAAGTACTCAGAAATAAATGGTAGCTTTTAGATTGAGAACATTTTATTATATCCTAATTTCTGATATAGCCATGTATTATCCAAGATCACTTAATTTACATGCTACTTAGTTCACAATTCGTTAATCTTTATGTATGTAGTCAGAAGCTTATGTTGCTGAGAGAGAAATCTTTCTCATGGACTCAAATCTAGACGGATGGGAGGATAGCATCCTTATGTATCTCAATGAATGATACATTAATAGAATGATACAGTAATAATAGAGTAAATGTCACGGGACAAATGAAATCAATAGGTTGTTGGTGAACACATACATCTTCCAGATAATGGAATATGTCATGTGGCAAAATGTGTTAACTGAGTGCACCGTAGCATATATATGAAGCATATATGGCTGTATATGTGCCAATACATTTAAGAATAAAATAAGAATTATAACAACAAATGAAAAAAAGGGGAAAACACTATATTCAGAAAATATGTTTAAAGTGTAGGAAACCTACTATGTCCAAATGATGCATACGCTGATGAGCATTGACAACTACCTATGATGTGATACACGACTGTAACACCCGTGAATTTTTGATAATGTATTTTTCTAATATTTTCGTGCATTATTTTTCTAGTATTATTTTCCTAATATTTTTCGACACGATCTTTTAATATTGCTTTTCTAATATTAAATATTATTTTCTAGCAATTGAAAGTTGAATATTATTTTCTAGTGTTTAAATATTAAATGTTATTTTCGGTATTTGAATATCAAATATTATTTTTTAGTATTTAAAAATAAATATTATTTTCAAAAGTATTATTAATATTTTCTCAAATTTTCGTGATTCTCTACTAATTCAAAATAGAGTTTTATATTTATGTTTATGATTTAGCTACATTATAAATTTAATAATTTGGTAAATACTTTCGGTCATAATCTCGACTATTGATATTATTTAAACTGAGCTTGGTATGCAGTGCGTTTATCATTATAATAATTAATTTTCTAATTTATATATTGTAATATAGCCAAACCCTAACCCTAACCCTATATATATATATATATATATGACATTGATTTCTTTTCAAAAAAAAATCAAGCAAAGAAAACTAAACCAGAGACAGCTACTCTTCTCTCTCTCTCTCTTCTCTCTCTTCTCTTTCTCTCTCTCTCTCTTCTCTCTCTCTCTCTCTCTCTCTCTCTCTCTCTTCTCTCTCTCTCTCTCTCTCTCTCTCTCTCTCTCTCTCTCTCTCTCTCTCTCTCTCTCTCTCTCTCTCTCTCTCTCTCTCTCTCTCTCTCTTCTCTCTCTTCTCTTTCTCTCTCTCTCTCTCTCTCTCTCTCTCTCTCTCTCTCTCTCTCTCTCTCTCTCTTCTCTCTCTTCTCTTTCTCTCTCTCTCTCTCTCTCTCTCTCTCTCTCTCTCTTCTCTCTCTTCTCTTTCTCTCTCTCTCTCTCTCTCTCTTCTCTCTCTCTCTCTCTCTCTCTCTCTCTCTCTCTCTCTCTCTCTCTCTCTCTCTCTCTCTCTCTCTCTCTCTCTCTCTCTCTCTCTCTTCCCTCTCTATTCTTCCCAGTGAGCCCAGCCCGCCTCCTCCTCAGGCCGAACAGCCTCGCTAGAACCCCCGGACGCCATTACCCGCCCTGTGGACTGACTGCCAGCCGTCGGCAGTCATCGTCGTCGAACTCGGCAGCACCGGCAGCCGCGTTATACCAGTAGAGCCGTCTGGGTCGTTCGACGATATCCCCGAGGCAAGATCCCTCTTGCCGTTGTCTCATTTATTTATGTTTATGAATTATTTCAGTATATGTATAGTTCAGTCGTACCGGTTTGATATCATATGCTAGCTAACATTTACATTTTCGGTGAATATTCGATGGTATAAAATTATCCGTGATGATTGGATAGGTTAGAATTGATCTATGATTAATTTCGTGCTATTTGGAAGCAATAATGTATTTTTAGGATATTTTTAGTATTTATTATAATTATGAAAATATTTTTAAAGAAATTATTTGGTGAAAATAATTTACTTTGAATAAAAAGTATTTTTAAATAATTGTTATGATTTAAAGAAATTATTTGGGAGAAAAAGAATTTTTGAAATATTTTAAGAGGTTTTTTGAAAAGAAAAGAAATAGAGGTGTTTTATGAAAAGAAAATAGTTATCGTTCATAAATAATATTAAAGATAAAAGTATATTTTTAATTGAAATATTGGATAATTAAGTTGGGAATTAGTTAAAAGATTTTCATGGGAATTTAAGTTGAAAACTACGTCATTTCATGTGGTTAACTTCTCTTATTTCACATTTTCATATTGTACCGTTGTTGATAGTTATTCACGTTACTGTTCATGATACACGACACTGACACGTAGAGTAATTGCACATGTGACATATTAATTGCATTTATTCACAGTCTTGTTGTGTCCAGAACCGTAGTAGTTCATGACTTAGGGACTTGGTTCGTCATGAACATGACCTAGTGACATGTGTGTGTTGACCATGCTTAGGAGGTGAACCCGTGTTTGATATCGGCATCGTTGACTTGATTTACCTGAGACCGTGGGATGGAAAAGTCTTGGTTCATGTATTTGGATGTGGCCGTTTATGTATCTTCCAGACCCGTGCCAAGTGACCTTGTTTCCCGCGACTGGGTCGGGTTTGTTGACCCGTGAATCGTTTATGCGTGGCGGTGTACTTTTGTATTCACGAGTCTCGCTTGTGTCCGGACAAGCCGAACCGATTGCGTGTAGTCCTTTGACCGTTCGTTGTTCCGCGGTATTGGATGCGTAGAGGATAATGAACCGCCGCTATCCGATTAATATGAACCTTGACTTTAAATGAGATGTAGATCTGAGACTATGACAGAATGGTTAGTTACCCGTCACTGTTGTTTGGAATGCCAGAGTTTTCCGGTTGTTTGGATGGTCCGTTCTAGTTGTATGCATGCACCACTTCACGCTATTATATTCGTTCGCATTTTCTGATTACTGTATTCATTCGCATTATTATTATACTGCCATTGCCTGTGGGATCTTGCCGTGTGTTATACACGCTGACGTACTCCATTCTCTTGGTGTACGTCAGATATAGATGACGGACAGGTTCAGTATGGAGATGCGCTTGAGCCGGAGCTTTCCCAGCAGGAGAACCTTCCAGACGACGGAGTAGATCGAGTTGAAGCTTAGTTTTCTTTTGTTTTCAGTAGTTGATGAATTTTAGACTTCCTTCAGTATTTCCATTTTAACTCAGTTGACATTGTTTCATGACTCTCTAGTTTCTTTAGCCACATGAATTGTTTCAGATATGTGGACTCTTTTATAGTCCGGAATGTTATTTCATTTTGGTGATATGTACTCTTCTGTTCTGGATTATTATTTATTCTTACTGGCTGTGATTGGGATCTGTGACTGTGATATATTTTTTATGATTATTTGACGCTTGGCGTATTAGATTGAGAAGAAGTTTTTTTATTATTCGTATTTCTCCTCAACCTAATACGTCGCGGGCTTGTTCGCGTTCCGCTTCCGGGTATTTTGGGAAGCGGGGCGTGACAACGACTAAGAGAGATGAAAATCTACAATAATAGTTAATTGCAACCAAGAATATAAATAGAGCTACGTTAATACCAAAACAACAATTATCAAATAAGAAAACAAATATAAGCAAAAAAAAATATGAAAATGAGTAATAGAGCATCATAACATACATTTATAGGGCTTGCAAGCATCCACGAAAGCAATGCAAGTAAAGTGTGAATAACCAATCATCCGTATGCAATGTTAATAATCAAATGACCCATCAAAATGGCACCAGAAATAGATATTAACAGATAAGTAATACTAATTGTTAGTTAATAACCAAATGACAGTGTGAACACTAATAATAAATTAAATGGCTCAGTTTTCAGATTGACGCATATGTAGCTGCAGAATCAAATAAATGGAACATGGCCATTTTTTTATGCAGCACAACATGTGGCTGAATAGTCATTGGTTTAGAACATTCGTACAATTTAGCCACCACGTTATAGAACTTGATATGAATTTCTAGTTGTAAATAAATCAAGAAGTCTTTCCTAATAAGTGTTATTCTCAATCAATTGCTACATGAACACTAAGCAATAAATTTTATAACTTAAGAAGGAACTAACTAGTCTAATATAAAATATTGAATGGAATTAGGATGGAAAGAACTGAGTTTCAATGTGTTGAGTGGACATTAAAGGATGTCCTTTTCTAAATAACTACACATGGCAATGCTGACAAAATAAGAAAAGTCACAAAATGGAGAAAGAAGATATATAGTATAAAAACTAACAACATGATAGTTTTCCTTTAGAACAGAGATAGTTCCTACCCCAAAGATTAACCTTGTTAGCAAAACTTTTAACTTCCCAGAAAAAAAGTTTTCATTTTGTATCTTCACACACGGTTTCACTTATTGTTGCACAAGATGGAAATAACATTTTCTCTTCTAGTATACATCCTCCCCAACCCACCCACCCACTTCAATGCTTCCCAATTTTCTATCTAAATATCAATTCATAGGAGAGGTGTTTTTTTTTTGGGTTGGGGGGGTGGGGGGGTGGGGGTAGGTGGATTGGGTTGAGTCAGGCTGTCGACTGGAAGCGGCTAAAGTTGAAAAAGTTTAGAGGAAAAAACAACTTTATGTATGTTTAAATTTGATGTAAATTTAGTGTCATATTCCGAAAGCAAGTATGAGCAAGAGCTATGTTAATAGTTACGTAAGGGTCAGATATATCTACAACTGCACCATGAAGTTAGCCGAATACATAGAGAAGTAATCTCCAAATTCACAAACACATGGAAAGAATCTAAGGAATAAAATCAATCACAACATGTCAGACACACTACAATCATAAGTACACCCAGTGTTTTTGTGCTGATACTAATTCAGTTCCACTGTGAAGCAAAATAGCGCTTTTTTTTATCATAAGACTCATATCCTTGTAGATTATGAAAACACGAGCAGCTAAGGCATAATGAGTGTCTTTCATTCCAAAAGAAGAAAAATAAAGAATGTCTTCATGAAGGCAAATGGGCGCTGGGTTTTCTTAAGGTTGAACATGCGTAAGTTCCATATATTTTATGTACAGAAATATACTCTGTGAGTGTGTTTTGCAAGAAAGAATCTCATAGCCTAAACACATGTATCATAAGTCCCGTTAGAACCAAAAGTAAGTATTTACTAGAAAACCACTTTGACAAATTAAGCTTAAGTTGTAAGCTAATACAATTCCATACTAAGTCAACTTAACATAACTAAGGCATTAACACCATCACCCTTCCCTTGCCCTCCACGCCCAGTAGATAATGGGAGAAACATACTTCTCAACCATAATAGTTCCTATGCATTTCTACAGTCAAATCAATATATAATTAGGGGACAGGTTCACTAATCCATGATAAGATAATGAAAGAAAATATCCAGCAATCATAGACATGCTTCAGAAGCTTCGTCAGAGAGATCAGTCCATATAGGATATACGATTTTGTATATGACCTTTAGTCTTTAGAGCATGAAATCGCAGCAAAAGCTTTGCATTAGCATATAGTTCAAGTAATTTTAACTAAAAGAGCTTGCTTAATGTTGGCATGTCATGCTTACTGTGAAATAATCTAAATCATTTTGGCTAACCAGTAACCACATTACAGAAATGAAGCTTAATAATAGTGAATTAGAGTACTGAAGAATCAACAACAAAGAAATTATAAAAAAGGATTGGAAAACAACAATTAAAGATATATGATATGTATAACAAAACAGAGATTAACTATTTCCACTAATGTCATGTTGGAGGTTGATATACTTTCATCAGATTAGCAAGCAAAGAACAAGCTGAATATCTCTTACCAAAATGCTGCCATGTCACTTGTAGGCACCTGCTGGTGCAGTGATTCATAGAAAATCCTCAAAGGGTCTCTCTGCAACTCGAAACAATAAATAATTCAAAGTCAGTCATCATCTTAATCAAAACCCTAAACCCCTAATGCACATTAAAAAAAATTATATAAAGAAGAAGTTGCAATGCATACTTCCTCTGGTGGGTCATGCTTTTGCCCTGGCAAGTCATAAACTTTCCTCTCCCTCTTCTCCTTCCCTTTGGGATTCAACTGCTTCTTCATCTTCTTAACTAATTTATTCGCCTCTTCCTTCTTCTTTGGGGTTTTTTTCTTTTTCTTATCCTTAAAAAAATACCCAACAAATGAAAACTATCCCATTACTCTAAAATGGGCAAATTCATTTATTTACTGACCCATAACACATACCATCTGTTCTTCTTCTGAATAATCCGAATCCTCCGGCTCTTCTTTCTTCGCCTTCAAAGGCTTCACATTTGATTTGGGCTGCAATCCCCAGAAACAATCAATGCCCATCAATCGAAAAATCAAGAAAATAAATTATGGGCAATGTACCTTTGGAGTAGTCTTCTTGGGTTTCGATTCCTTTTCGGACTTAATCTCTTCTTTCTTGACCTTCGAAGCGCTGGTGGCAATGGCCTTCTTCTTCTTGGCCCTAGAGACAGCGAGCGGGACGTCGTCGTCATCGTCATGGTCTTCTTCTTCTTTCTTCACAAGCTTTGATTTTGAGGCGGGAATGGGGGATTTTGGATAGTCGTCGTTGAGTTTCTCTTCCTCTTTTTTAACTGGGTTCTCGTTTTTTTCCGGCATTTTGTTAGTTGTTGCGGAGAGAAAGGAGAGGGTTTTGAGAGTTGGGGAAGAGAGCGATGGGAGTTCAAAATTTTGGGAAAGGAGAAGGGAGAACTTGTTGATGATGTGATGACCGTTGGATTTGGATCCAACGGTTAATTAGGGAAAAGGCCCTTGTAGGTTAGAGAGAGTTGAGACCAGGCCCAATTAAAATGAGAATTCAATATGGGAAGTGGGTAGAGCATTAGTAACTTTTTGGATAATTATTATGAAACCCCTTAGGTGTGGGGTGGTTAGTCAATTAGAACTAAAAATTAAAACTGGGATAATTCGTGGGATAAATTTTTATGGTGTTAGTCAACTAAAACTAGAATTGAGATAATTTTTTAAGGTGTTAGTCAAGTAGAATTCTAGTAGAACTAGAACTAGAACTGAGATAATTTTTAAAATTATCTCGCTAATTGTTCTACCTATACAGAAAAACATGAGTTCTCCTCCCCAAATTATCCTATTTTTCAACCTAGAACTAGATGAGAATAAACAAGAACCTTTTGAATTGTTAAAAATTATTGGTAGTTGAGTCCAAAAAGAATGTTGCTAACCCATTATGCATTGTTTTACATTGTAAATGCATGCATAAAGCACTTGCGATGCATATAGGAAAATTTGAATAAGTAATGTTTGATATTAAAAAATAAAAAGAAATAAGTAGCATTTTAAGAATATGCATAACTCACTGAAAAATAGATATTTACCTAGAATCAATAATATTTTGTGAGAAGTTTTAATAAATAAGTAACGATAAGATAATGATCGAACAAGTGCATTAATTTCAATTAGTTTGAATGAGAAAAGAGTGGAGATAAAAGATTAGAGATCAGAAACTTGAGATTGATTTAGGAAATTAGGGACTTAGCTAGAATACAAGATTATATATGATGAAATTGTTTTATACTTCATGATTATTGTAGTATTTGTGATGATCAAGGATGTTGCACTA
Organism: Asparagus setaceus; assembly: GCA_012295165.1. NCBI lineage: Eukaryota > Viridiplantae > Streptophyta > Magnoliopsida > Asparagales > Asparagaceae > Asparagus > Asparagus setaceus. Next base: position 23,340,336 of record CM022701.1, read on the forward strand.
TTAATTTATACTTCATTATTATTATTATATTTGATGAACTACCTCATGATTATTACTAGGCTAGTTTATTTTACATGATTATTGGTAGTACTAAGTATTAACAATAAGGTTATATATAGTTTAACTAACATTTACTCTTTTATAAGATTTATTAATATTGCTTTATATAATTATCAATTTATATTCACAAGCTTCAAAATATATAAATTAAGTCCTTATATCATCAAAATACAAAATCATATACTTTCTAATTACTCCAATTATCCCATATCATCTTCCCAAAATATCTCATCTCTAAAAATTATCCACCATTGTTCCATTAAAATATCTCACTTGCATGAAATTATTCCACTTGAACAATTATTCCAATTGTACTTGAAAAGTTTTGATTGACTAACACCCCTAAAGATTGATTACTTAATATGAAACTTCTTAACATTTTTATTATTATTATAAAACATCTTGTTTAAAAAACTGTTAAAATCCATCAATATTTCAAAACTACTCTCTTCTTCTTCCCCTTAACATATTTTTCTTTCTCTTCATGACAAAACACAAACTAAAACTACAAGTCATACCAAATTAATGGAGGCTAAATTCAAAGGGTTTGAAGATATTACCTTGATATTCTTCTAATTTTCTCCTTATCAATGCCTCAATGGGTCATTTTACTTGTTTTGGTGTGAGGTAAGGGGAGATGGGTTTTTGCAATATTTTGAGGAAGAAGAGAAGCATTATTGAGGGGTATTTTAGAAAAGAAGGTAAAATTTAATAGGTTTTAACAATTTTTCTAATAGCAAAAGATGTTGTAATGAAAAATAACGTTAGAGGTTTCATAATAAGTTGTCAAACCTAAAGAGGGTTCCATAATAATTACCCTAACTTCTTTTTATGATACCTATTTTGAGTACCCATATTGTATTTGAGATAGTAATTAATAGACTGAAAAATTAAAGTTTTTAATTTTTCCTTAAAAATAAAATTCATCTTGAATGGTTAATGAAAAAACTTATTTTAATTATTTCTCTCCCTATACATGTTGCTAGCGCACTGAGATTTCTTTGGGCCTAAGATCTAACGGCCGGGTCATGCTTCAATATTCAATAATAATCGTCTATTAGGGTTATTGTCTGTCCAAAAAGGGATTTCCTAGAGTTAAAAGGATAATGGTCCAAAACTGACCCAAGAGCCATGAATCCGGCCCCAAAAAGATCTGGCTCATTACCCCTGAAAAATATCCCATAGAATAAACCAGGGTTAATTTTAGAAAAACCCCCTCAACCATGGGGGTCGTCTCAGAAAACCCCCTTCAACTATTTTAACTTTAGAAAACCCCCCTCAATTATGTAGTCCTTGTAGATAACCCCACTCAACTTTTAAAATATGATTTATCCCCCCTCAACTTTTCTCACTTAACCCCCTAAACTAATATAATTAAAATCTAAAGGATTAAATAACTTAAAATGACTATATTATTCCTAAGACATTAAATTTTTTTTACCATAGTGTTCCTTTTTAACTTTTTTGATTAAAAATAATTCTCATTTCGCCCCTCTTCTTATTCCTCCATCTTCATTGCTAGGTTCACATGCAAATCTAATTTTTCTTTCTTTTTTGAAACACTAAACTATTTTTTATTTTCTGCTTATCCATACTTGTAATGTCTGAAACAATTGAAACTTTTAAATTTTTTTGAAGATTAGTTTTCTCATCAAAAACCATCGAACTGAAGTCAAATATTTTGATTGGGTTGGGTTTTTAAACTTGCATAATTTTTTTTTCAAACAAGGGTATTTTAGTCATTGTATAATTCAAATTAATAATATTAGGGGGGTTATTTGAAAAAAGTAGAAAGATAAAGGGGGGTTTTGTGAGACACCCCATAGTTAAGGGGGGTTTAGTCATATTTTGAAAGTTGAGGGGGGTTATCTACAACACCCTCAAATTTGAGGGGGGTTTTCTAAAAATAAAATAGCTAAGGGGGATTTTCTGAGACAAGCCCCATAGTTGAGGGGGGTTTTCTAAAATTAACCCAATAAACGATGACAATTGTTTCACTGTCAATTTAAATCAATGTAATCAAAATATAACATTATTGTAATTAGCAATTATCATTTTAAATGGTTCAAATATCTATCCAATTAAAAATATTATATTAGTAAAATCAAAATATCCACTACTGTTATAATGAATGCAAAACCTCTCAATAGTGCCAATGAACAGTAAATCCTAGCTGGGCCAATCAGATTCAGCCAAATCAGCATCTATAGTACCCCCAATCCAAGGAGATTCAAATTTCAAAATGCCCCCCGTTCTCTCTCTCTCTCTCTCTCTCTCTCTCTCTCTCTCATTCCCCCTTACCCTTCTAAAAAAATCCCCTCACCTCACCCGTTCTCTCTCTCTCTCTCTCTCTCTCTCTCTCATTCCCCATTTCTAATAGCTCCATTCCCCATTTCTAATAGCTCGAAATCCTAATATTGATCTCGCCATGGCCGACCTCAATGAAGACAACGACACCGAATCCCTCCCAGAAATCCTCATCGAGCTTGGATCCCTCTCCCTCTCTTCAAACCCTTACCCTAATTCCCCTCTATTCGAGCCCTCTCCCTCTCATCTTCTATCATGTCCAGTCCCCCCCTCCCCCCGCAACCTCTCCAAGAAATCACATATCTTTTCAAATCAAACCCTAGCCCTAATCCTAGACCCGTGGGAACTATCTCAGTCATCTTTTTCTGCAGTTGGCTCTTTGATCAGCCGCCATGCACTGATTGGAGCCTTCCTCTTCAACATCGATGGTAAAATCTGAAACCCTACAATTTCTCCATTTCTAAGAGCTTATTTTTGGTGACCATGGTCTTTCTCTGTTTCTAAGGTACATGTGAAGCATGAAGAAATTGAGGGAAATGGGATAATCTAGGTATATTTTGATTTTATTTATAATTTAACTTTTTATTTTTTGTTCTCTTAACTGAAAATATTTTTGGCTATTAGTTTCTGTGGATTGCTGGATCAAGTAGTGGAATTGGCAAGATGGAAAAATAATTTCCCTAAAAGTTTCTTGGAGCTCCAAATTATGACCCATCACACTTATTTGTTTTGAATTTATTATTTACTTTTGTTATTAGCTTACTACAATATATATTTTATTTTAGGCATTTCCACTGCTTATGTACTAATTTTGTGCATATCCGAGCTCATTTGCGCAAGTTTGGTTTTCAAGATAACGTGATGCTAATAAATAGTGACAGATACTCTTGTGTTAATAAACTGGATTCAAGTGAGTTTTCTTTTATTCATGGAGTGTTCAGGTGAGTTGTTACTGCTTTTTGGGATCACAATGCATCAGGATAGTTTTACACTTTCATTTGTAATATTGTTATAATCGCTTCTTCTTTGTCATTCTTGATGTTTGTCATCTTCTTTTCCCGCTTTGTATTTCTTTTATATAGTCAAAATAAGCAACCTATGATTTATAAGCAAGATTGTAGCCATTGATGTTAGCCAAGGGTTCTTCGTGTTGGTTGATAGTTTCATAAGCTTTTTCTTGAAGTATGTAATCTATCAAAATATAAATATTGTAGCTCCATTGTTGAGATTTTATTTTTGTTTTCAGGAAATCATATTGATGTGGTTATAGGATTTGATTCAATCGGACCGTACAAAAGAGGAAAACTTGCTAACGCGGTAAGATTTGAGCCTCCTGCGGTTAGATATTTGATTAGGGCTTATTTATGTTGCTCATGTTTGATTTAGATCAAATTTTTTTCTATTCATGTTTGATTTTGATCATTGTTTGTTTCGTCATTTAAGAATTTATACTATAATTTTTCTTATTGGGCCTACTTATCTTTATACTATTTTGCTAGCTATTTCTTGGATTTCAAACTTACCAGTGTACTATGATTCCTTCCCGCTTAATTAATTCTTAAATGACTACATATTTATAGTTTAATTTTATTAAATAAAGCTTTTGGGTTCATTGATGTTTGATTAGATTATGGAATTGAATTTAGGTTGTTAATGAGCATTGCATGATATACGATTTTACTTTGCCATGGAATGTTAGATATTTTAGAATGTTCAGTTCTGACTCAGTTTGATTTTGTTTCCCAAGTTTCATGGTTTCTTATTGAAACAAGTAAAATGACAAAGTGCGGTCAATATTTTTCTATCCCCTTTATCATTATACAACTAAGATTTTGATCAATACCTTGCATGGTGCTCTCTAAATTCATGTTTAGAATTTTTTTCTAGAATAAACCTTTACATAGTCTAAGAGATTTTTTTCCTCTCCTAATTAGCCCTACGTGTGAAGACTGATGCCCATTCACTACATCTTCACAATGCTCATCATAGTCTCTGAAGGACATAGAAGATCAATATCCGAACATATTTAAATGTATTCCATAATTTGTATTTCTCTCCTAACCCCAAGTCTAATGAGTGGATACCTACAAATAAATGACCGCTAAGAAACTTTCAATGTGAAAGTATGCATCTTTTTATTCTATATAAATCTTCATACTTATTCTTTGTGTTTATTTATTTTTTAACAATAGAACTTTCATACTATCATATTAATCAGTATTCTCTCTAATTGAAGTTCTTCTGGAGCTATGAACATATTTCTGGATCTATGGATGTACCTGAGTTGAGAGAAGACTCTGTCAAGAGTATATAAGGTGCAAGAATAGCAGCAATAAGTTTTTTTAAATCTTCATGATTGTTTTGCCACCAGCAACCAAACTTTCCATTACACGTGAAAGGAACTATCACCCACTAAATAACTGTACAACATTGTTGGCTGGCTAGCCTAAGAAACACTTGCAGATATTGTTTATCAAGTGGTATTTGACTAGGTGTGATAATATTTAAATTTGTCTTAATGTGAAAAGAAAAAAAATCTCAAGCGAATGCTATTACAATTGTTCTGTAAATATTTTATATCTCATTTGGTTAGGAATATAAAACTAGCATAAAAATGAGACCATGTGATATGTCTATTTATTTATTTCCCTCGATGAGGTGTGATGTCTTAAAGTGTATTTCAACAGGATGAAGCTATATTTATCCCTATGCTCTCCAAACTTGCATCAAGCCAGACTGTAAAGATTCTTTAGTTGTATGTCATTGACATTATTATTTCCGTTATCATGTATAATATTTTTAGTTTGGATTTAGAGGGTTCAATAATGTCTCGTAACCTTTAGGAGAGTAGTTGAAATTTGATTGTAGAAGATGGTGGTTGATAAATTAGATTACAGCTTGGAATTTAATTATGTGTTTCATTTTTACAATTCACCACTTTATGAAAGTTGAGGACATCAAAGATTTGTTCTTGAAGAACAAAGTATTATCATTTGCTTTGAAGTTTGATTGTCTTTTGGTTTGATAGTTGTAGGATAGAGATGACAGGGGCTTCACTTAAGTCTTTAAACCAAGAGCATGATTTAAATATATTTAATAAGCTTTTGTATGTTTAGTTATGAAACATTGCATATTATTCTCACCCATAATCACTTTTTTTTTGCACAGAGGAGAAAGCCGGAATCTGTAGAGGTGTTGACGAATTGGACAATTTCTGGATCTAATATGTTTTATTTTAGTAACTTTATAGTATTAAATACTTTATTAGGTTTTTTTAAGTTCATAGTTTTTTATGTTTTTAAGCTATTTGTATAGACATTATGATGAAGATTACAGCATTGGTTCATGCTATGTCTAATTCCCTTCCTCTTAATTCTTTACAAAATTCTTAGGAATCGTCAATCAAAGTTTCTTATTGCAAGATCTCCTCATCGGCTTTGGATCCCATAGTCGACCCAATTCATAATCCTTCAGTGAGAAAATAATCTGACCTCATAGTTTCTTAGTGGGTTTTCTTTGAATTTATCTAGCTTAGAGTTTGTAGTGAGTTTGTTGAATTCTTTTTGGTGTAGTGAATATATTCCTTAAGTTATTTGGTAAATTTCTTTGTAGTTTAAATTATCAGTTTGGACTCTTTGTGATATATTATAGCTTATTAATGTAAGAATTTTATTATGCATTTGCAACAACTCAAAGTAGGAATTGGCCTTTGATGATGATAGATGATATAAAAAATATGGCATCTTTAGAGACTGACGGGTTTCTTATTAGTTCTTTATAAAATCTCAATAACCATTTAATTGATATTTGTTAGCGCAAGCTTCCCTCATTGGATTCGGATCCTATGGCTGATGTGATTCATGAACCTTAGGTGAGAAAAGGATCCCCTTTCATAGTTTCTTTTTGAATTTTCTTTGACTTTCTCTAGATTAGAGTTTGTATTTAGTTTGGTGAATTCTTTTTGGTGTAGTCAATATATTTGTGTTTAATGCATTTATTGTACTTTAGGTTGAATACATATATGTAGTTTAAATTATCAGTTTGGACTCTTTGTGATCTCTGCAGCTTATGAATGTGAGAATTTGTTCTAGAAAAGCACAAGATATGGAATAAAAGAAGAAAGAAATATGTTCTAGAAAATCACGAAGTTGAGAAAAACAAAACTCATATTGACCTTTATTACTCTTTTAAAACAGTTTGTTACTCTTTTATTCACTTAAACTTATAAACCATTTTCTAATTTATGAAATTTTATGTGACTTTTCTGATTGAAATTAATATCATATATCTTTTTCTAAGAATCATTATGCTTGAAATTGCTATCAAGTTATATTTGTTGTGTAACTGTTATTTGGTAGTATTTTCAATTTATAGTACATCTTTTTACAATATAGTTATGCTCAAGACTAATCGAAATGGAGATGATTTTATATAGTTTTGTGGTGTGCTTCTTCTCTGTGTAGCTCTTGATGATGATCATGTTTGGAGCATGTATTTCTTTTTTTGGTGGCTATGAGGATGAGTGCCTAAACCGAGCTCATATGAGGTGCTTTTACCCATGCTTTGGAGTGTTGAATTCCACGCTCGATATATAGTTTATGATGAATGAGATTTATGTATTTTGAGCGATTGTTTTTCCTTCTTTGGGTTCTACAAGTTATGACTTTTTTAGTTGATTATTTTGGTTAGACTCGCAAGTTGCATTTTTAAAATAGAGGTTTTGATTATGATGGAGTATGGTTGTATTCAACTAGGTATGCCTCGGTTCAAATTATAAAGGTTGTTGAGCAATAAATTCTTATTGATGTTTAATTTTTGTACATTTTATTTTGAATGCTATTTATTATGTTGCTATCAAATATTTTAGATGTGATTGTGAGGAATTATTAAACTCTTATTGTATATAGATATCTTTGGTTATTGCTTATATTTAACGCGGTGTCGATACCGATAATGAGAAAATAATGAAATTTACATTAAAATTGGCAAATATGGGAAATAATTAAAGCTAATTGCACATAGCACATAATCTCAATTTTTAAGTGTGAATTTACTATAACTGTAGTTAATGCGTAGTATATATCTTTTGATGGGGTAAAAAAAAAAACACAAGACGTGGAAAATATCTACCATAAAGCCAACATGTTATGTATCTTTTAAATTAAAATAAACTAAATTATTATAAATTAATTTGTATACAAAGCTCAGTGATTAGGACAATATATCTATTTCAATTTATAATAATAGTTAATAAAAATATAAATCAAATATTTTTAGTATAGTTACAAAAATTATTAAATTAAAATATCTATATTTTTAAGTTAAATATTAAAAGTTATATAAACACCCGTGTTCTACATGGGCCTAAAAATACATTATTGTAAAATTTGTGGACTAATTATATAATACTACACCGTGCTTTGCACGGGTAAAAACTAGTTATATTAATGCAAGCACCCACTTTAAACTGTGTATAATCAAGTCATATATCCATATATTCAATGGGGATCTAGATCCTCTCACATCAGATGGTAACTGGAGAAGATCCAATTACAACAATCCTAAATGTCTATTTCAATTTTAAGAAATGAGATTATGCTTCGTAGGATTTTTACCGTTGTCTTCAAAACCACCGTTTGCTTGAAAATCACTATTACAATATTAAAAATCCTACATGAAATAATCTTAGCATTTGAAATTAGAATGAACGGCAAGGATTGAGAGAATATAGTCCTCTCTAGTTACCATATAACTGGAGAGGATCTGAAGCCCCCAGTGCTAATCCATGACGTTGGATGGATAGAGCTAAAGGATGACACCTCTTCTCAAACTTAACTTTGCAATGTGCATACACACAATTGCTCTCATGAACTCTATAGATAAACATCATAGATAGTCTAATTAATGACGTTACTTTTGTTTTCTTGGCGCACACAGCTGAAGCCACCTCAAATTTTATTTGCACCCGACCCCTGAGATTTCTCATGCTTACCGACGCAATTTGGATCCGACGGTGGAGAACTGCGGCCGTCTTTGCCGACTTCACGGCCCGTGTCGCCCGCGGAAATATGCATATGCCAAAGCTTTACTATGTCACTACATTAATTTTTGAATCAGATTCAGATTCTTTTCTTAGCCCGTGTTTATAATATTTTGGAGTTTGCTTTTTGCAGATGCACGCTCGAGAAAGTTCTCTAGATTACACGCTTGCGGTTTGCCCCCCTTTATAATCATCTTTTCCATATTGTTGTTTTCAGATTTTGCAATTTGATCCTGTTTTTTCAAACCTTTCCTGATATTGGATGTAGGATTAGAAAAATTTGTTAGTTTCAAAATTATCCACCAATACACCGAGAGTACAGTGCTCGATTTGTTTTGGGTATTTTCTCATGTTATTAAATGGAAATTTGAACCAATACTAATCAATACTTTTGTATTCATTGATATTCACTTAAATTTTGTTTAGCTTGTGTATATATAATTTATTTGACATTTGTACGTAAAATAATGTTGCTATATGTAAATTCGACCTGAATTTAACTAGTTAAGACAATTAAACTTTTAATCAAATGAAAATAATTATTTAATCAAATAATTCACAAATTATTCAAATAAAAAACTTTGGCCAAAAATCACATATCAAATGCAATCATGCAAATATGTTCTAGTATTCAAAGAAACTTCATCAGTTTGAAAGAAGCATTTCGATTTGGATTAAGAGAAGGAAATTCAAACTTTTAGTTCAAAATCTGTGGATTACGGATGAATTTCAAATAAGAAGAAAAAAAAAACTAGAAAACAAAATCCTATTCTTTATAATATGCATATGCAAAGTTTATATCTGGAGTACATATGCAAAAAGTTGCACCTAGAGGACCTCACAAACAACTTCGAATATAAACCAACCCACAACAATTACAATAATCAAAGCTCAGCATCAATTCCCACTCAACCCATCCAACAAATATAATAATAATGCCCTAAGAATCTCACTTCCTCCTCACCATTCTATAAAGCAAAGCATCAAAAACTCCCTTTTGTGCACCAAACCAACAACAAGAACAAAATGTCATGGTTCTTTGGTGATAGTAGGAGATCAGGCCACCAAGGGTGGAGGGAAAACACAATCTCCTCCCTCTCCCTCCCTCCTCCTCCATTGATCGCCGTCTTCGCCATCGTCATGCTCTTCCTCTCCCTCTCATGGTACACGGACTACAAGGCCAAGATTGAGGAGACTGAGTTCAGCCTCCGCTTTCTCTTCCTCTTTGTCCCTGTTGTGCTCATATTTGTGGTGCGTAACATGTTTGTTAATGGGAGGTTTGTGGTTCGGCTGCCGAGGCCGGAGCAGGAGGCGATTCATAGGGCCGGGAGCTCGCCGTGGGGGGTGGCGGCTTTGGTTGTGTTGTTGTTGGTGCTTGTTTCGTATCAGTCTTCTTTTCATTCTAAGTGGTTTCGCCCTTTGTGGTGGAGATCACATTACTGAGGTCCTTTGTACTAGTTGTCGCTATAAATTTGATGAGTGTACTTAGGGTAACTACTTTGTTTTGGAATTTTCTAATATGTATGTGTACATGAGTATTAATGTGTAAAATGTTTGGAAGTGCATGTAATGGAAGAAACGTTGAAGGATTGTTATATATGGTAATAAAATGGAATAAAAAGATACAGAAGATGTGTTTAAGGGTTAAGAACTGCCCTTACATTTTTTTAGTTTGCCTGGTTCGTGAACTTCCAAAATTATGGTAAAGCCTATGAACTATTGAAAATATTCTAGTGAAAATTATGCAATGAGATATTTTTGCTGATAAAAGTGTGGTTAATGCTGCTAGGGAGGTCTTCTGATAAAGTCTTAAAGTTAAAAGAGGTTTTCTGATAATCACTAACTTAGGGGGGATTTTCTTATATTCAGAAAGTTATGAGGGTTATCTGATAATCGCCTAAAGTTAAAGGGGGCATCTTTGAGAAGTGTAGTCCTATGTAAAGAACAAAGGGGTAGCATGCCCTTAAAATACCAAACAATCACATCCTGTGTAAAGTCGAGGAAGCCAGACGGTATCACAACACAATAACGAGAGAGAGAGAGAGAGAGAGAGAGAGAGAGAGAGAGAGAGAGAGAGAGAGAGAGAGAGAGAGAGAGAGAGAGAGAGAGAGAAGACACTATATAGAATTGTGGAAAACCAGACGGGTGGTAAAAAACCACAAACCCCGCCGGCCTACTATTGTATTAAGAGGAGAAGAAACAATTACAAGCTTGAGACTAAGCTTTTTTGTCATGGTTTACAAGAGAGTCTAGGCCCCTTTATATAGGCTAGAGCAAACTCGGGGGTGAAGAAACCTAATTAACTATGCCACATATTTTATTCAAGAGTGGTGGCCAAGTAATCCATCACCTTGCTTGGTGATCAAGAAATTGCATTTTGTCTTCACACCCAACAATCTCCCACTTGAAGACAAGATGGTAACACTAGCATCTTAGTGTCCCAACTTTCTCCCACATCTCCTCTACTCCATACAATCTTCCATAGGCTGGCAGCAGCTCCCACTCAACTAGTGATTGAGCCCAACTGAGGTAGTGCACAACCTCAGTTTATCCGTGGTGACAACCTTCGTGAGCATGTCTGCAGGATTTATCGCACCTGCGATCTTTCTCAATGACAAGGTCCTGTCATTTACCAACTCACGTATATAGTGGTACTTCAACTGGATGTGCTTCGTTCTTGAATGAAACACCGGGTTCTTTGCAAGACATAGAGCACTTTGACTGTCGGTGTAGAGTGCTCCGCAATCTTGATCCTTTCCAATCTCATTCAGAAAGTTGAGTAACCAAACCATCTCTTTTCCGGCCTCCGAAATTGCCACGTACTCCGTTTCTGTTGTAGAAAGCGCCACGCATTTCTGCAATCTCGACATCCAGCTTACACCGTACCTCCCCACGTGAAAACATAACCGGAAGTACTCTTCCGACTATCCAAGTCACCACCAAGGTCTGCATCAACGAACCCTTCTAGACCCACACTGCCTTTCTTGAAGCACAATGCCATACTTGAGGTGCCTTTCAAGTATCTCAACAGCCATTTCACCGCCTCCCAATGTGCGGTACCTGGATTTGCCATGTGACGGCTCACCACTCCCACTGCATGGGCTATGTCGGGTATGGTGCATACCATGTCGTACATGAGACTGCCAACTGCCGAGGCATAGGGCACAGTCGCCATGTGGTCACGCTCCTCCTTCGTCTTTGGTGCCTGAGCCTTTGAGAGCTTGAGTTGTACTCCCAGCGGTGTGATTCTTGGCTTAGCATCTTGCACTCGAAATCGATCCAACACCTTGTTGATGTATTTCTCTTGTGACAGAGTTAGAGTACCTGCCGCTCGATCTTGAGAAATGCGCATGCCCAAAATTTGATTTGCTGGACCCAAGTCCTTCATCTCGAACTTCTGTGCTAACTCCCGCTTTAGTGCGTTGATTTCCTTCATGCTTGCACCTGCAATGAGCATGTCATCTACATACAAAAGCAAAATAACATAGGAGCCACCAAGATCTTTGAAGTAACAGCAGTGGTCCGTGTCCCCTCATTTAAATCCACGATTGCTCATGAATTTGTCAAACTTTTTGTACCACTATCTAGGAGCTTGCTTCAAGCCATATAGACTTCTGTTTAACTTGCACACAAGACCCTCCTTTTCCCGAATTTCAAACCCCTCGGGCTGCACCATATAAATCTCCTCCTCCAAATCACCATGAAGGAAAGTCGCCTTCACATCAAGTTGTTCTAGGTGCAAATTCTCGGCCGCCACAGTACTGAGAACTATTCGGATGGTTGTAAGCTTCACCACAGGTGAGAAGACCTCAGTGTAATCAATACCTTTCTTTTGTAAGAAACCCTTAACCACCAATCTCGCCTTGTAGCGCTTACTGCCGTCCGCCTCTTCTTTAACTCGATACACCCACTTGTTTTGTAGTGCCCTCTTCCCTTTTGGCAATTGAGTCAGGACCCATGTCATGTTCTTCTCTAGGGATCTTAACTCCTCTTTCATTGCTAGGTCCCACTTGACCGCATCACTCGAGCCTACTGCCTCACTGTAGTCTTCAGGCTCACCCGAGTCGGTCAAAAGTAAATAGTTGAGGGAAGATAAATACCGTGTATTAGGTTTACGAACCCAAGTAGACCTTCTCAATACCGGTTCTTGTGGGTTAGGTTCTTCTTGACCATTGGCTGCATTTTCGGCCGCAACATCATCATCAATTGCCATTTCGTCATTTGCTTCATCATCTCCTTGGACCGCATCACCTTCGATCCACTCATTGTTGGCCGCACCTTCGGGAATTTTCATATTTCCCAAATCAATCTCTCTCACTTCTTCCACATTAGATTCAGACTTCTTCTTATATAACTCATTTTCATTGAAGGTAGCATCTTTGGACCTGATTATTTTTTGATTTTTCTCATCCCAAAATCTATAACCAAAATAATTAGTCCCATACCCAATGAAAATACATTTCTTGGCCTTTGCATCCAATTTGTCTCTTTTGTCCGAGTCCACATGCACATATGCCACGCACCCAAAGGTTTTCAAGTGAGATAGAGATACCTTTTTACCCGACCACTTCTGTTATGGTCATAACCACTAATCAGTGATTAAGGAGAAAACCAAGTGCGACATGGATAAGCGCGCTGCCGTCAGCGAGGGCGGCCTGAACCTCCACCAGGCGTGACCTCACAGGCCGTCGGCCGTTGAACGACTATCGCCATAGCCGACGCGAGAGGCGACGCAGGTCGGCCCATCGACAACTCTCTCTCGCGGGCGACGCGAAAAACGGTAACAGTCGTCCGCCCAGCCAATTGGCCGCCTCGAAGCTATTCCACGACGCCCATCCCCCCGGACGATATGGGGACGACCGGCTATCACCTTCCAACCGCTGGTCCGCTCGGACGACGCGAAAGGCGGCGCTAGTCATCCTTCCAACCCGTCCACCATTGTAACCCCTTCCAACCAGTCGCCGGCCTCCCCAGACGATGCGAAGCGAATCTAGGCCCCCTCTTCTCAACCACCCGTCCTCTGAGACGACGCGAAAGGCGGAGCTAACCGTCTGTTTAGCTAATCCCCCCAAGGGACGCCTCAGGAGGCCATGCGAGTCGGCCACCCAGCCACAGCTCCCCCATCTCATCCTACGTGGTTCCCTCCACTCGAACGACGGTTATACAGTACTCGAGCCCATCAACATCGCATTAAATGCACTGACAGCCCCTTAACTCCCCCGTCTCTCACGGTATTTAAGGCACCTCGGACCCATGCAGCTACAGGCGCCGTCAATCCCATCCCATTAATGGCGAATAGACCACACCAACCCTCAAATTACCTGCAATTTGACACTTGTAAAGGCCAGCCACCATGGCAGATAAAGAGATGTTCAGCCACTTATCGACTCACACGTGGAGGAGAGGGCTGTCTCATCGGTGGTTCCCTAACCGATGGAAAGACGAAAATACCCACACAACCCTAGGTATAAGTAGCAACGTGAACAGCAAACCAAGTTCCCCTTTCTGTTGTAGGCAAATCCCCGACCGGAATCGTCACCGACATTAGAGAGAAGGCGGACTCTCTTAAAAGCTAAACTCCCCGAGGTTAGTGATCGTGATTATATACATCAGCTTTCCCTAACCGATGGAAAGATGAAAATACCCACACAACCCTAGGTATAAGTAGCAACGTGAACAAATGAACCAAGTAAGTAATTTTTTCTAAAGTGAATTCTCGCCCATTAAATTATCTCCCCCATTACTAACTTGACCGTCGGAGGAACCACCGGAGATCTCAACTCCGCCTTTTCCACAGGTTCCCCTTTCTGTTGTAGGCAAATCCCCTGACTGGAATCAGTGTCACCGGACATTAGGAGAGAAGGCGGACTCCGCTCTCTTAAAAGCTAAACTCCCCCGAGGTTAGTGACTGTGATTATATACATCAACAGTTTGGCGCCGAAAACCCAAACAAACTTGTTCTTCCAGTCCTTGTTCGAATCCGGAATCTCGACAAATCGACCGCCCACATACCCAAAAAAGAAGTGTGCGTCCTTCTTCGTCGCCCTCACCATGACGAGATTGCCAAAGAGCTGAAGAGTCGGCACCACCTTCACTCGATGACAGATCACCAAAAACGCCATTATCGTAGCAATGGCGTTAGGGGCGAACTGCATCGAGGACACCCCAAGCCGCTCACACAGCTTCTTCACGAACGCCGGCAAGGGGAGGCGCAATCCGTTGTCCAAATGCGCCATGTATAGCGGTAGCTTGTCTGCGCTGTGATCGACGATAGCGCTATCCTTCTCTGGCAGGGAAACCGTAAACTCTCCGGGGAGATCGTACCTCTCATGGAGCCCCTCCAGATCCTCCTCTCTCGTCTTCGACTGCCAAGACTTGAGCTTGGCAATCCTGTCAACGGGGGCGGAGGTGGAAGCGGCCATGGCGGAAAGCTTTAAAAATTTTTGAATTAAGGAATTAAGGAGAAGAAAACGGGTCTTTAGGGAGCGCAAAAAGAAACCCCCAAATAGGGTGAGGGTATATATAGACATCTAAAACGCCCACGTGTCCATTCATAGACGGCACTTCAACTTTGAAATCCAACGGTCCAGATTGGTTCTCGGATGCGAACCGCCTCTTGAAAATTGAAAACCCACCGCCTTTATGACCCACGTCTCTTCGCTCGAAATTCGAAGCGCCTTTGACGGCTAAAGCACCGCTGACGTCAAGCTTTATCCTCTGGCGCCCTCACTGCGCTAGAAAACCAAACCCGCTTTGTTCGACTCACCGGCCTCACCGTACCGATCTAACGAACCAACAGACTAAGAACAAGTAACCTAAAAAGCCGACCCAGCTGGCGAGGAGCCATCTAGAGCCGATCATATTATGGAAGGCCGTACCAGCCATTCAAACCGTGAATGCGACCAAGTCGCGACCTCAGGCCGCTCAATCTGCTGTCGTTTCAGCTGCCAAACACAGCACGAGATACAACTACGAAAACAGAAAACTTTTATTTCATTCATTCATTTGGTAACAAGTACAGAGTATACACACCAACAGTTACATGACAGACGAAAACTCAAGACCTAAGCTACTGACCCGAGTCGGCCTCACTCAAGGAGCCGTCACTCGATGACTCTCCTCCCTCTTCCTCCTCGGCCTCGCCATCACCTAGATCATAGCTGGCTCCCACCGCCTCAAATCTTGAGAGGAGACCTATCTGGCCAGCTATGCTTGGGGGATATTGGAGCCGACCGGGGACGCCCTGATATTCAGGCGGAAGTTGCTTGACCACGAAATCGCTATCCGCCTTGCAGGCCAGAGCGACTTCAACCTTCCCCAGCGTACTTCGTCGGAATTCTTCGATGATGGCCGGTCGGCTTTCCTCTCGTGGATCGACCGATAGTCACGCTGACTCGTGATACTTCATCCTTTCCTCGCCCTACTCAAGGATTCCTTGTTGAACACATTCTCGCTGAAGTCGTTGATTCCGCAACCGATTCTCCGCTTAACCGAAGCGCGTATTACGCGATTTCCGTTCGAAGCGCTGACCTGCGCCATCGCCAAGTCGCGCTCCCTATAAACTTCGTCGGATGACCCGCCGCTTCACCGCTCCGGTATGCCGGTTCTCCGATCTCAGCCAGCATTCTCGCACCGGAGGCCTTGAGTTCCGCGATAACTTGGTCCTTAACTTCCGTTTCACGTCGCCAATCATCGAGCTCGGCTTGTTTAATCGAAAGCTCCTCGATTACTCGATCAAGATCCTCGTTGGAGCCGGCCCCAGGGGACAAATGCTTCTTTCGAAGCCTTTCGTAAGCCTGGTGGCCCTGACGCAGCCGACTAAACAGCTCTTGCTCCACCAAACAACCCCTAGTCAAGTAACTCCGCAGGATTACATGCAGGCCGACATCGGGAATCAGCTTCAAAACCTCCCTATCCTCGGGCAAGTTGAACTGCTCTACCGCCTTTCCCTGTACGTGGCTCGACCTTAACACCGATGAGCGGGTGTCCAAATGCCACGCCGTCAGTAGCATGCGCTGATCGGCTCCCTCATAATCTGCAGAAGCGCCCCATCATCGAGTCGCTTACCTTACGCCAATCCCCCTCGACCTCGGCCGCGTAATAGGGAGAGGGCCACCCCGCAGGAACAAAACTCGTCCCCTGGCCCCCGGTCGCTTCCTTTTCCTGTCGGTGAGGGGGCCCCCCTTTGTAGCCGCTTCTCTCCCCGGCTTCAGATTATTTCCTCTGTCAGATACCTATCCCACAGGTGTCTCCCAAGACAGTTTCGGCGACACTCGCGCTAGAGGCCGACCCCTCCCGGCCGACCGAGCAGCCGGTCGTCCTCCCATTCCTCTGACTCCAATAACTCCTCTTCCATCGGATGCTTCGCACTCTCTCCCACCCGTCTGGCCCCTCGAGGACCATGGCTGGTCTTCCGTTGCCAAGTCCTCCGGTAACCGGACCCGCCGCCTAAGTCGACACCTTCGAATGTATACTCGCGTCCCATAGCGGTCGTCCCCACGGCGACCTCCTTGTCTCCTTCGGTGAGACCGAACCCTCTCCGGGGATGACTCAAGGCTGGTTTGCCGGGCCAACCCTCTTCGGTTCCTCACGGGACCCTCATTTCCACTCTACCGACATTCTCCCAATTGTCCCCCCAAAAGTCACGTTGTGAGCCCTCGCCTCATCGGAAGGGCCAGGAGGGGTGGAAGAAATCTCATGAAACCGCAAGACTGACTTATCAAGCAAAGTATCCATTGTGCAGCGGCCCGTGTATTGAAGGATCTGCCCACTCCCGACGGTTCTCTACCGACAAGGGCTTTGGCTCGGGGTCTCTCTTCTAATCTCCGCCAAGACGCCGCACCCTAGGTTCGAAGTCGCCCCGCTGACCTGCATCGAACCTATCTTTCCATCCTTTAATCGACTTGGGCGCATCAAGGATAACCTTGAATTCTCCGACATCTGAAGATAGTAATGAGGCATCTTCGACGGTAATGCCGACCAAATGGCTCAAAGACACTCATCGTTGGCGAATCGAGAGCCAACGCATGATACGGTGAAGCCGACCAATATGGCTATCGAAGGCGCCATTTGCACCGAGACACGCTTAGCTCATCAAACACCTTTCGGAGAAAGGGATACGGCACCAAGGCCGCGACTCCGTGCTTGAGATACGAGGAGCCCTCTGCTCACCATGGTCATTAACCGAGATGATTTCGCCGGAGCTCCAACTTGTAACCCTTCTGGTATGTCAAACTTCGAAGCAAAGACTTCATCTCAGGCTAGTAACCTTCGAACGGAACTCGCCAAGTCGCTATGACGATCGGAATCCATACCAGATTCAGACGCCACGGAGAATCGCCAATTGCGGGTTGAAGGAGAAAGTGAATGCTTCCTTCCCCTCACCGCCCAGATTTACACGGGAGGGGCCCACCGACAAGCAGACCTTTCGATCAAATGAGAGAAAGCCTCGCTCAGGCGCAGCCGGAGATGAAAACAATCCCTTTGTCCCCAAGGGGCCCCACTATCTAGCCTGTATAAGCCAATGGCCAAGAAACTACTCACGACATCGCCCACGTCCCATCGATAGAATGTTCAAACCCCTTCTGAAGCTCTCTCTTCCAACCAAGGCTATACAACTCGTTTCACTTGGACTCGTTTCCAACCGACTCCAAGCGAAAGGGGCCAACTGTTATGGTCATAACCACTAATCAGTGATTAAGGAGAAAAACCAAGTGCTGACATGGATAAACGCTTGCTTATCAACGAGGAGCAGCACGAACCTCCACACCCGACCCACCGGGCGGCCAGCACTTACCGACCCCGTCACGGCCCGTTGAACGACTATCGCCATAGCCGACGCGAGAGGCGACGCAGGTCAGCCCATCGACAACTCTCTCTCTCGCGGGCGACGCGAAGACGGTATAGCTGCCCGCCCACCCATTGGCCGCCTCGTAGCTATTCCACGACGCCCGTCCCCCCGAACGATATGGGGACGACCGGCTATCACCTTCCAACCGCTGGTCCGCTCGAACGACGCGAAAGGCGGTGCTAGTCATCCTTCCAACCCGTCCACCATTGTAACCCCTTCCAACCAGCCTCCGGCCTCCCCAGACGATGCGAAGCGAATCTAGGCCCCCTCTTCTCAACCACCCGTCCTCTGAGACGACGCGAAAGGCGGAGCTAACCGCCCCGCTCAGCCATCCCCCTGGGGACGCCAGAGGCCATGCGAGTCGGCCACCCGGCCACAGCTCCCCCATCTCATCCTACGTGGTTCCCTCCACTCGAACGACGGTTATACAGTACTCGAGCCCATCAACATCGCATTAAATGCACTGACAGCCCCTTAACTCCCCCGTCTCTCACGGTATTTAAGGCACCTCGGACCCATGCAGCTATAGGCGCCGTCAATCCCATCCCATTAATGGCGAATAGACCACACCAACCCTCAAATTACCTGCAATTTGACACCTGTAAAGGCCAGCCACCATGGCAGATAAAGAGATGTTCAGCCACTTATCGACTCACACGTGGAGGAGAGGGCTGTCTCATCGGTGGTTCCCTAACCGATGGAAAGATGAAAATACCCACACAACCCTAGGTATAAGTAGCAACGTGAACAGCGAACCAAGTTCCCCTTTCTGTTGTAGGCGAATCTCCTGACTAGAATCAGTGTCACCGGACATTAGGAGAGAAGGCGGACTCCGCTCTCTTAAAAGCTAAACTCCCCCGAGGTTAGTGACTGTGATTATATACATCAACAGTTTTTCCTAACCGATGGAAATACGAAAATACCCACACAACCCTAGGTATAAGTAGCAACGTGAACAACGAACCACGTAAGTAATTTTTTCTAAAGTGAATTCCTGCTCCATTAAATTATCTCCCCCATTACTAACTTGACCGTCGGAGGAACTACCGGAGATCTCAACTCCGCCTTTTCCACAGGTTCCCCTTTCTGTTGTAGGCGAATCCCCTGACTGGAATCAGTGTCACCGGACATTAGGAGAGAAGGCGGACTCCGCTCTCTTAAAAGCTAAACTTCCCCGAGGTTAGTGACTGTGATTATATACATCAACAACTTCTCTTCTGGCAACTCGAATTCTATGGCCACCGAGGAACTTCGGTTGATGAGATAAGCTGCCGTGTTAATTGCCTCCACCCAAAACATCTTGGGCAGATCCGCATGAAGTCGTATTGCCCTAGCGCACTCATTGAGGGTTTGGTTCATCCTCTCCGCGATCCTATTTTGTTGTGGTCGATTAGGGACCGTTCGCACTAGCTTGACTCCATGCTCCGCGCAATACGCCTTGAAATTGGCTCCATCATACTCGCCACCATTATCCAATCTCAAGCACTTCAGCTTTTGACCGGTCTCATTCTCGACCTCCGCCTTCCACCTCGAGCCTCCTTGGGATTGGACCGATGCTGGTCCCCACACGTCGGTGTGCACGAGCTCTAGCCTCTCTTCCTTGCGCTTCCGCTCGATCTTG
Organism: Asparagus setaceus; assembly: GCA_012295165.1. Taxonomy (NCBI): domain Eukaryota; kingdom Viridiplantae; phylum Streptophyta; class Magnoliopsida; order Asparagales; family Asparagaceae; genus Asparagus; species Asparagus setaceus. The sequence goes on from CM022701.1 coordinate 23,360,214, forward strand.
GAGAAGCTAACTCGCTTCTGCTTTCCGAGCACGCAATCTTCACAAAAGCCGGTTTCAACCGACTGCATAGCCGGTAATAACCCTTTTGAGGCTAGCACCTTTAATCCTTTGTCGCTCATGTGCCCCAATCTGTTGTGCCACAGGATTGGGTCGATCTCAGCCCCTGCCAGTGCTACCAAATCTCCACTATTGTCTGTCAAATAGAGTGTACCCGCCTTGGTGCCACGTGCTACAACCATTGCTCCTTTCACTATCCTCCAAGAACCTTCTCCAAAGATGATTCTACACCCCTCACTATCCAATTTACCCACAGATATTAAATTCTTCTTCAACCCGGGAATATAACGAACATCATGTAATGTCCATCTATAGCCATTGCTTGACTTAATATGAACATCACCTTTGCCCATAATTTTTAAAGGTTTACCATCGGCCAAGTATACCTTCCCATATTCCCCAGTTATAAAATTTCTCATCAGTTCTTTGCAAGAGGTAGAATGAAAAGAAGCACCTGAATCAAGAATCCATGATTCGGTTGGGCTATCAACACACAGAACTAGAGCGTCGTCTGAGTCCTCCTTGGTTGCAGCGTTCACCGAGTTGGATTCGTCTCCTCTCTTCTTTGCCTTTTTAGGGGCCTTGCAGTCACGCTTCAAGTGACCCTTCTTCCCACAATTCCAGCACTCTGCCTCACCTCTGGTTCGAGACTTGCCCCGTCCTTTTGACTTGGATCTACCTCGATTCCCGCCCCTTTGACTCTCCTGACCCTTTTCAACAGTGAGGGCCGCCCCGCTTGTCTCGCCTCGCTCATTCCTACGAATACCTTTGTTGATGATGCGGTCACGGACAAAGTCGAGAGTCATCTTCTCTTGGCCAGAGATCACCTCTACAGTTGTTGACCAGCTTTCTGGCATAGAGATCAACAGACAGTGCGCGAGCAACTCATCATCCAAGGGATACGCGATTGCCTTCAGTTGGTTGACAATGTGGTTGAACTCCGCTACGCGCTCCGTCACGGAAACACCTTCGGCCATTTGGAGTTGAAATAGCAGTCGTAGAAGGTGAATCTTGTTAGAACTCGAGGGCTTCTCATACAAGTCGGACAGTCTCTTGATAAATCCAAAGGTTGTGGTCTCATTCGCGACATGTGAAGCCACATCCATGGAGATGGTATTTCGAATGAGACCAAGTGCGCGGCGATCTAGCTTCTTCTACACCTTCTCGTCTGTGCTATCAGGCTTCTTATCCGACAAAGCATCCTCCAGTTCTTTGGCGTACAGCATATCAGTTATTTGTAGCTTCCAATAACCAAAGTGCTTGCCATCAAAACAGCGGATATTTACCTTGCCATCCTCCATCTTGTTGTGGTTGTTCGGGCAGCACTTCCTCCTTCACAAGCGTTCAGTTGGACTTTGAGCACCAACAGAACCTCCACAGAACTGAGCTCGATACCACCAGAAGTCGAGGAAGCCAGACAGTATCACAACACAATAAAGAGAGAGAGAGAGAGAGAGAGAGAGAGAGAGAGAGGAAGAGAGAAGACACTAGAATTGTGGAAAACCAGACGGGTGGCAAAAAACCACAAACCCCGCCGGCCTACTATTGTATTAAGAGGAGAAGAAACAATTACAAGCTTGAGACTAAGCTTTTTTGTCATAGTTTACAAGAGAGTCTAGGCCCCTTTATATAGGCTAGAGCAAACTTGGAGGTGAAGAAATCTAATTAACTATGCCACATATTTTATTCAAGAGTGGTGGCCAAGTAATCCATCACCTTGCTTGGTGATCAAGAAATTGCATTTTGTCTTCACACCCAACATCCTGAACTTAAATCAATTTATCAAGCATTGCATGACATTTTCTTTCGTCCTATAAAGAAAATCTGGCAGTAAACAATAAAATTAAGGGCAAAATTAAACCTTCAAATGAGGATGACATTGAGAGAAAACTTTCAACTCCAAATCCAGACGCTATTGCAATTCTTTTTCACATTTTAACACTAATTATATCCCCATGTATTTCATTCTTTCTACTTTGTTAAACACGCCACCAGCAACCGACATCGATCATTGCACACCAACCGGCATTCAATGCGAAAGTGTAGTATGCGGAAGCATTATCGAACTCCCTGTTAGATCTTCTTCTTCTTCGCAGACCAATCGCTCACTGAGCGATGTGGAAACTCCAAGAAACTACTAGTTCGAACAAATGAGAATAACAATATACCGCAGAAAATAGAACAAAAGCTTAAAAGCATGAAATTTACATGCTTTGGCAATCGCCTATGTCCACAGGTAGAGATTGAGTCTTCTTTATATCAGAGATTACCATATACAATCTATTCTTGTGGACTTGATAGATCCCACAAGAAACCCTCTCTCAATCTCACCAAATGATCTCTAAAAAAATCCTAGATTTCTCTCCTTAGTTCTCTCCACTTCTCCCTTACAATATGCAGCTCTCATTGGCTTTTCTATGGCTTGAAAGCTTGACTTGGACATCAATCTAATCCTCTTCCAATTAGAATTCAATTCTAGTTGTAATTGATTCTTTTCAAAAATTCAATCCCCAATCTAAGTCCGACTCGGATTTTCTAAAATATAAGGCTATTTCCCAACACACTTTTCACTGAAAGACAAATCATAATCATCAACTAAAAAATAGACAATTATGATCAACAACAATGGGCTCTCTAATACTTTTCTGGATTGTGAGCAGAACCTCAATCTCACAAATTCCCATAGATAAAAGATAAATTCCCTGCTTCTCGCAACCATATATATAGTCTAAGCAGTCATAATAATCTTAATACTAAACTTCCTACATACCTAAAAGAAACCACAAAAGAAAATCACATGCATCCTAAGGGAGAAGGAAATGAAGGCCCTTGTGGTCAAAGCCATCCAAGTGCAACGAGGACAAGGAACCAAAACAGCAAACTAGCTATGGAGAGCGCCATCCAGTCGATATCCATGATGATCTCCCTCACATCATGAGCCTTCTCATCGAGCTTCTCCATCCTCCTCCTCCGCCTTGCTTCCTTGCTCTCCCTCGCTTCCTCCGTCTTCATCTTCAACTTGTGACCCATGTTCACCACCTCTCACAATTAACTCTATAGTACTCCCTCTCAACTTTTCTCTCAAAGTTTTATAATGAAAGGTATACAGTGCTTAGAATAATTATGTGTTCGTTTATAGCTAGTGGTAAGTGAATATGCATGCTAAATTGAGGGAAGAAGTGTATAATTGACCTCCAAATGTGTATAGCTACAGGTTCAGTAGCGACTGCTAATATTAGCATGAGTTTTCTTGAGCAAGCAAAGAGGCTGTGAGCCAAGTGCAATAGCTTGCTTCAGAGAAGTTGCTTTGTTAAGACATCTTTAGACTTGTAGTCTGAACCCGATCAGAAGTTGCAGAGATAGCGACGGTCACTTGCTTTACAGACTTGGGTTTGATCATGTCCATGCACTAAGTTAATTAATTTGAGGATGGCAAATTATCAGATATTAATTCCCTGTTATGGTTCTGTTTGTAACATCTAATGATTATGATTAAGAAAAATTTCACGTGATCTTGATCTTGACGTTAATCGAATTTCACTAAGTCTTAATTAACTAGTAGTGGACCCGTCATATTTTCTATTAAAAAAAAAGAAAAAAAATCGTAGTTGAAGTATAAAAGTAACGTGTTCGGTTTTGTTCCGCCAAAGAACCGACAAATGTCAGAAAAGGGAGAAATTCTTGCCTATTCATGGAGAAGGCAAGATGCCTACAACCCTCCAATAGGAAAAGGACATGTGGCACTAGAGGGGAGAATGTGACATCACATTCTCCCCTCTAGTGATGCATGCCCCCCTCCTATTAGAGGGGTGTAGGCACTTAGATGCTCCATAAGTAACTAAGAATTTCTCCAGAAAAGGAAGAAAAAAGATGCATATTATTTGTGTTCTAATAATTTGAGGAGATGCATTCTCCCTTTTATTAGCTTGGATAGAGCAGGTGAGTTTATTATCAAAATTTATTTTTCCCCCCCTCCTTTTGGAGCAAAAATCATAACAGGCTTTGTGACCCTTCACAATGCAAGTCGCCCCTTTAACAGCAATCTGAGTTAAGTCCTCGGAACCAATTTTCAAACTGAATCAGGAAATGAGCAACTTCTATATGAATATATATCTTCCTCACGTATTGCTTAGTTCACTATATAAGTCACAATAATTCCGAGCATTAAACAAGAGTACAAACTCATCAAAGCGAGAATAAACTTTATTCCCATCTTCAATTTCCTCCAACCAAGAGAAAACAAAGACCCCGCAACACTTTATTCAAAGACACACAACTAAAAGCAAATCAAGCTAGCAAGCGCACACGCAATACTCATAACTCAATACAGAAATAAATATGGAGGAGTATTTTTTCTACTCAATCCCTTGCATCTTTCTAAACATAGTAATAAACTCGCAGACCTTCGCTGGTTCTGGCAGCACTTTGGCCACAGTCTCCCTCTCCCCACATCTCTTCATCCAAGCGCTGAATTTGGGGCACTCGTCTTCGAGCTTGAAGTTGCCAAAGAGCTCGAAGGCGCAGAACCAGGAAGTGAGAGGGATGATGATGATGTCGGTGAACCTGAAGGTGTCTCCACCGAAGTAGTCTTTGTCTCCAAGAGCTCCCTCTAGCTGCTTGATGACTTGGATGAAGTCTTTCTTTGCTGTCTCTTGCTCTTCTCCTTTTGTCTTCCAAATCTTGTTTCCGAACTCATATATCTATAAAATTGAAAAAAAAAATATTTATTGATTGAATATCAATGTTGGTGAGAAAGTATGGACATTGAGGAGTAGGTAGACTTGAAGAAAATTCACTTTTTATTCACAGTTGTTTGTAGATATTGCCTAACAATGAGGCTGTGTTTGGTACGCATTGATCTCGTAGAGGATCCCAACTTGATCAGGATATTAAATTGTGTTTGGCAAAAACTAGACCAGGATCAGCCTAGTTTACTTTGTCCCCTTAACCGGGATAGAAATAATCACCATCTCCTCTGGACCAATCCTAGACAGGCTAATACGCCCAAAACCTAAGAAACTATCTAATGAATCTTATCCATGGGACAACAATGAAATCTATTATCTCAAATTAGTCTCAAATAGGCCATGTTTAATTAGATTTCTAACCATGATTAATTAAGTCCACCATAAATCACATCAATCTCCATCAAATTCTAGTTTGAATAAATCTTTTTTGAGAGAAAAGATGGAGCTTCAAAATGAAGCCTCAGCTACACTTTTTTTTTTTAACCCAACAAAATGGTTGTAGAACAAAATAGTTATACCCCCAACACCAAAAGTATAACTGCAGCAAATGTCAACGCCGAAAGATGTCTAGTTTGAATAAATCTTAGAAACAACTTAAAATTACCTTTTTATCGGAAAAATCAGCCCAAAACCGAGCAACTGATCTCTCATAAGCACACTCTGGAAGCAGGGCAGGAGTCGGCCAGTTCTCATCAACATAGCTCACAATGATGCTCGACTCAAGGACTGGCTTGCCATTGTGCAACAATACCGGTACTTTTTTGAAAATGGGGTTTGAGTTCAACAATAGCTCACTCTTTCCTCCCAGCAAGTCCTCTTCTTGGGCCTTAAACTCGACTCCTTTCTCAGCCAACGCAATCTTCACTCTCATCGCAAACGGGCTCGCCCAAAAATCCAGCAGCAAAAGCTCATCAGCAGACATCTTTGGATCCTTCTTGTTGAGTTTGGATTGGTTTTGATTGCAAGGAGTTTGGAGGATCAATTGGTTTGTTATATAGAGAGATGGATGATGTTGTTTGTGATTATAATACGATGGTATGATCAATGGGCTGGCGACGACTTCAAAGCTTCTTAGTCTTTTAAGCACGGCTGCTAATCTTCGAGTTAATCGTCGGATTAAACTAATATGCTATCTGCCCTGTAAGACGTAATTAACTATGTCACAGGATTCGCATTGTCGAACTAAAACGTCATCGGCTCCGTCACAAGTAGATGTTTAATTTGCTTATTTCAACTAATTAGCCGTTGAAAGAGAAATGGTATATTTACTAATTACTAGTAGTCTAGTAATCATAATAGAAAAAGAAAAGTGTTGCTGTCGATTATCTCACTGAAATATTTGGACACAGACCGTTGGTCCTTTTGTGTTGATGATTAAAACTACTAATTAGAGGGTGTTTGGAGAGGTTTATTTTTTGTCAAACTAGCTTTTAAGCTAGTTTTTTTTATTTCTATCTGTTTGGTAAAATGCCTAATAAGTTAGTTTATAAGTCCCATTTTAAAAAGCTGGTATATCCCAGCTTTTGAAAAACTGGCTTATAAGCTCATTTAAAAAAGCTAGGTTTGACCAAACAAATTACTATTCTACTCAAATAATTTTTATAGCATTTTTATCAAAAAAGCCAAAAGCCACTAAAAGCTAGCATAACTTAAAAGCTTAAAAAAATAAGCCTTCCCAAACACCCTCTAAGCCGCTGCAATTGGTACAATGTAAGAGAAATGTAATCAATCACATACTCAGTCTACACTTATTTGCCCAGAAAGGATCTTCTGTTAGAAAGCCAGCGAAAAACATAATTACATATCGATAAAAGAAAAGATAGAGATAGAGAAAGCACCACAAAAACAGAGATATTTAACGAGGTTTGACAATTAATGTGATTACTTACGTTCCTAAAGTATGAACTGGTCAGGATTCCATTAATAATTAATAAATGATTACAACAAAATCTCTGAAACACTAATTTCAAAGTACAGATTCTATCAGAACACCCCCCCCCCCCTAAAAGAGGGTGATCTATACATTCATAGGTGATGGGAGGGTTAGTTTGGGAATTTTAGCTTTTTATTTATGGTGCAAACCACCTCATTCCTATTCACCTCATTTTCTCTTTATTGGATGCAGAAATAGTAGGCGACTGAGACATATTTATAGCATACTAGCAAATATGCCCTCACGTGATGAGGGGAAAGCAGAGAATTTAACAAACGAATATTTATAGCACACTAGCAAATATGCCCCGCGTGACGAAGGGAAAGCAGAGAATTCAAGCTCTTACAAACAAATCGATGATTTCTTGCAAACAAATCAATGATTACTTCTCAATCATAACTGCTAAAGGTCAGTTTGATTTCAAAAACTGAAATAAGCCTCAACATGACAACACTCAGTTTAGCATACAGAAACGGACAGGAATAAGACACAGTAGTAATCATAATATTAGCACTATACGACATTGAGGAAGATCTATATTTCACTTCTTGGATTCATACAAGAACAACGCATGAATGCAATCACAAGAATTTATGAGTACCTTACAGAAAATCTGAAGTTAGAAAAATAGGATGTATCAACAATCACCAATCAACTTAACTCTAGCTTCATACAAATAAAACTCACATACCACTTCCAAGCATCACTAGTTCACTGTAAAACAAGATCGTAACTGTAAAATCTCAAAATGTCCATGATAAAGAGAGAGGTCATACAATTTTGTAGAAGAACAATCATCTGTATGATAAGATAAAGAGAGGTCACAGTCATACAATTTTGTAGAAGAACAATCGTCTGTATGATAAGATAAAGAGAGAGGTCATACAATTTTGTAGAAGGCAACCGTCCACATAGGAGGAAGTAACCACACAAGAACTTTCAATAACTCTTAGCTCAAGATGGCTATAAGTTTTCTTGAATTATATTTACTTTTGAAGTAGTTCCTCTTCAGCCAGATCTTCTCTTTGTTGTTGACTTCTTGTTGATCTTAGCCTCTTTTCCTTTTTATCTCCTTTTTTTTCTCTTCCAAACAAATGCCAACCACTCCCCTGCTCACCCTCTTCCCTGAGCACAAAAACCCTCCCTCAGCGCAATCCTCTCACCTTCCCTCTTTTTATGGTCTTCATAATGGTGAACTCCTCCCTCACTTACTGACAGACATGCTTTCAGTCCCACATAAAAAATGGTGAACTCCTCCCTCACTTACACAGCTCCAATACCCCTACATACAAGTCAATATAAAAAATGCTAAACAAAAATGTACCTAGAAAGTTTCAAGTATATTGAAGGTAAACATTATGTAATATTGGTCGAAGGACTGTGTATGCCCGGAGATGAAACTGAACTTAAGCATAAGCATGTTATAAATTCTTTACTTTTAGAGCACTATGATGTAGTTTAGCCAGCTGTGAGACTGAATTTAATGGGAAAAATACGAGGAAAACAACTTGACAATTTTGTAACTGCACATTTCTGTGAAGTTGTGTACTGCAATGTATAAATAATAACAATATCCACCCTATTCCCATCCAACTTGCTGTGTTTTTAAGTCGGGTTACAGAAGAAACAGATGGATCTTGAAAACTGGGATATGGCGCATGCAGCATAGACTGTGACCACCCAATTCTAGCTGCTAATGAAGGATGTAGGCATCCATACACTTGACCCATTTTGTGATCTTAAAGCGATAGCTTAGTTGGGGAAGGCATCAATTACAAGCACTTTTGCATATATAGTTAATAAGTACGGTTACAATACACACAGTGTATAACTAACTGAGTTACAAACGTTAAAAATATATGTTTGACCATTGATATTAAAGATTCACATCGTTCATTGTGATCTATGCATTAAAAACTTCATGGAGATAAAAAATCACATAGATTCAATATTTCTAATTTATACATCTAATGACCTAAAATGAATGGTCTGCAACTGTCTCAAATGTTGGTTATTTTGAGTTGCTCGAATTATAAGATAAAAAATTCCAAAGCACATGATTTTTGATCCCCTTACACTTGATGTCATGTAGATAACAATGAACGGTGTGGAACATTATTATCGGTTTGTAAAGTGTATTTTCACTGGTGTGTGTAACTAAGTTAGTTACACACACATATGCACACATATTTTGAATACACACATATATAAGGACATATATGCAAAACATAAATGCATATATAGATACAAATATCTGCAGGAGTCGCTTTAATACTTCCAAAGCATAACTAATTTAGTTATGTCCACTTACAAAACTACATGATATGCAATTAATTTGGATGGTTTAATCAGTTCATTTTGATCTACATATTTTGAATAGTCTAAAATAATAAAAGGGGCTTTATGATATAAGACCCCAAATCTTCTTCATTTCTATATTAGACCCCCAAATCTTGGTAATTCTTAATTAGACCCTCAAATCCTTTAAGTTATTACAAAAAGACCTCCTAGGTTAGATTTAGCCTTAATTGCAAAATTTCTATTAATGTTAGAGATATTTATTTATGGACCATTATGCCCATGCTCATACAAGATTTAGCACATTTAAATGGTTGTGTTCTTCTTCCCCACCTCAACTTTCTCTCTCAAACTCCTCATACTCATTGTCTCTCTCTTATCTTTCTCTTTCAATATAGTTTCTTCTCTCTCAAACTCCTCATACCCATTGTCTCTCTCTCATTTTTCTCCTTTAATCTACTTTCTTTCTCCTCAAGTCCCTCTCACTCTCCGCTCTTAAAATTTATGAGAATTGGGTACTTAAAGCTTAATAGGTTTGAGATTTTCCGAGGAAATAGGGAGATATTAGGAAAATATAGAAGAGAGACATAGGAATTGAGAAACAAAGGTAAAGGGAGATTGGGCTCTAAAGGGTTATTATTTGTATTTTACTCTGTGTAGTTAAGAGTTAACATGCTTAGGTAAAGAATTTGGATTGTAATCATTCATGAGATCCTTTTTCGAAACAACTTAAAGGAATTAGGGATTCTATTTAGAAATACCAAGATTTGGGGTCTAATATATAAATAAAGAAGATTTGGGGGTCTTATTTCATAAAAAAGTAGGCACATTGATTTCTAATTACTCATACATCAAAAGATTGTAAAATTAATATTTTACAACCACACAACTAAAGTTATTTGTCCAAAAACTAAATTATAGCACTAAACATGGATTAGAAAGCCTTAAAAGGTCAATATTTCTCATTTATAGATGTTTTAAGAAGGAATAGATCCTCCATTGGAATAACCAAATTCATACACCGAGAGGTCTCTAGTGTATCATAGGAACTAACCACTTAAACATGGACAATATATGCTTAATTTCATGGTCCTTTTATAAATAAACTTTTAAGAAATGTAGATAAAATTGAATAGAGTTGATCATCCAATTATTGCACAATACACGTTTCCTGTAAGAGGGCATAACTCATGTAGTTATCCAAGGAGTAAGTATCAAGCTGCTCCTTATATACATACATAAATACATAGATAGATACATCGAGTCATCGACATGCACACACAAATAGAACCCTAAACACATGTATAAACGCGCATACACATAAATGAGCGCCTACGTGTGACTATTAGTTCGCATACATGTACACAAAGTGCACATAGGGGATGAGTTCAAACTTAAATACAAGTTTGGAATTAAATATAATTTGAAATTATTTTTTTTAATTCTGATAAGGGCACTTTTCACCTCTCTGAGTTGAATATTAAACTTCGTTTGGCATTTGCATAAAGCGACTGCTAACTAGGTGGATAACTAGATTTCATCAGATGAGAAAGGTCAAACAGGAAGATGATTGAAAAGTACCAAATAATGCCAGAAACTTAACCCCAATTTTCATTGGAAAATGCCCAATGATGCACAGAACCCTTACCTCAATTTTAGATCGCGGTTCTTATTGACTAGCTAGTTCCCTAGCTCACTCCTGACGTTTGAAATGGAATCAGCATCAACTGCCTAAACATAATATAAGTTAAGAGAGAACAGTTATTTGAAGCTAGATTGCAAGGAATAAATCTGTATACATGCAAGTCTGCAATGCATGTAACATAAGTGCCAGAAGAACATACAATAGATCAAAGTTAACGTAAACATTAGCATGTAGATAAGAGAGACACTACCGAGGAGCAATCAGAATTGCGAAAATTGAAAAAGTTCCGTGTGTTGTTCATACATTTATTCAATCACAAAGAAAGAGAGTTTGGCATAATTGAAGAAACCATCAAACTCAACCTATAAATATTATATTTCCTTAGAAACTAGACAGTAACATGAGAGTTAAGGCATTTTTTTTAACCATCAGGGTTCACTCTATTGGACATAATAGTAGGTATAGACACCAAGTGATTATATATTCCAAGTTTACCTTACGTGTACTTAGTATGTAACAAGGACACTTAGATGGTCTTCATGACAATTAAGGTATATTCAAAATATGGTCTTCATGACAATAAAGGTGTATTCAAAATATGGTCTCAATGACAATAAGGGTGTATTCAAAATATTGTTCACATGTTACAAAAAGAAACAGTTAAATCACGTTGACACTGCTTTAGTGCTTTCCATGTTCAAGCTCAAGTTTAATAAGCAAAATCGTCACTGAAAGAAAAGTGTGTGGAGTTGAATGAAACGGGAGGGAGAAATACTCATACCAAGCAACGACCAAAGCTTCCACGTCCAGGTGCGCTCTCATAAGACTGCTTCAGAACTTTCTCTAGTAACTCTTGCTTATGCAATAGTATATCTTGCCCATGACTAATGATATATTCAGGATCCAATGCAAATAACTGAAAAAAAAAAGATTAGAAATTGCTTTAAAACTAAATTACTTAGATAAATTTAAATGCAGAATGCATAAACTATTAGAAATATAGATTAAAAGAACTTTTTCCCATAATCTTAGAGCTTTCAGGGGTCTTTAATACAAGCAGGAAAGAGGAAACGACAGCTATGAAAAGTAAAAGGTGCACATGGCATGCAGAAGAGGGTGTAACCATAATCACAGTATTCTTTAATAATTTGAAAATTCGTGAATAATAAGTGAATCACAATATTAAGCAACAAGTCTACTTATGAATAATTTGGAATAGCTGAACTTTCAGGGAAGTACTTGTAAACAATGCACAATTTAAAGGTTAAATCCATGAATTTTGCATTATTTATTTCATAAGGATATGCAATTGAACATGCTTTTCGTTGCCATTATAATGTACTAACCATTGTTCTACATAGATAATTGTTACTAGGCATAACTACAAAGAATAATACTACTACACAATATTAGCACTGAACTACTCTCGAATAATTTTCTTCTGAATCTTTCGCAAGTTCTGAACTTTTAACCTTCACCTAATAGATTCCCAAACACGAGACTTGTGATTATAAGTAACAGAGAGTCAGAGACAACTTCTCATGACATGAAGGATGAACCACAAGGCACTATTGGATGCAGACTAACAAGGATTATGTGCCTATATGAATATAAAAGGAAAGGAAAAAGGGTGTGCATAGATCTTCTAAAATGGGGGCAAAAAGTGAATAAGCTCCAGCCAAGAGGGAAACGATAGCAAACATCAAAATTGTGAATCACCAAGGCCATAGCAATGTGGTTATGCTTCCTACTAGTGTGAAATGTGATATCGGCTAAAGTCTTCAAGGTCTTGGCAGGGATAGACTCTCACATTGTTACAGTTGAAACCTCCTGCCATTAAAATGCAGGTCTGAGGACAATGGTTCAAGTATAAGAAAGCTCCAGAAAACTGGCCATATGAATGATACTGGCTATCCACCTGATTATGTTGTAGAAATGATCATAGCCAAAGCCCAAAGGCAACCATGGAAAGAAGAATGTGTCATAAATCTTCAAAAGCATGTTGAATAGTTAGTTTCCAGGTGCAGCCAAACAATTTTAGCCAGTAGGCTCCCATTAGCTCCCAATTAAAAGTTGTGTTGATTTTAAGATTCATCAAAGGATCTTTCCTGTTCAGGCATTGTTGGTGCTGATGGATCACTCGTTGACCTTTGTGACATTAAAAAAAAAACAAAAAACAAAAGCTTTTCCACAGAAACCTGCATGTTTCTGCAAAGAGCTCCATAGATCTGAGCTCTTCTGGATAATTACTAGTTTAGTTTCATAAACCTACACATTGGCACATACAATTAGATTCCATGCCTAGATCAAGTGGACTATGAGTATCTACTAAGGGTCCATGAGCATATCTTGCCCTAGCCATCCAGTGGCTCAGTAACTACCAAAATAAACATATTTTTCAATATAATTCCATCCGTAATACTCAAAGTACAGAAAATGTGAAAATCACTTTGTATCTATAGCTAGCATTGTGTTGCTACAAATGGCTTAGTTAAATTGAGATTCTGAGAACTGGGCTCCATAAGCATGTCAACTGAACTGCCAAGGAATATTGGTAGTTAACCTCAACCTATCAAAAACATAGTATCTACAGTACATTCTTTGCACGATTGGCTGATCAGTAATTACAAGTCCTGGATTCAAATGAAACAGGGGGTGTCCTCCCTAGACTAAAATGCCACACAACTTATTAGCTATTGTAACTCCTTTCAGCAAGGATTTAACAATCTATTATTATGAGAATATATGTATTTCAGTGAACAAGCAACCAAAAACTGGGCATACCTTTTGAGTCCCAGTATCTTCACTGTTTCTGAAATTTCCTATTTATGTAAGATGTATATCTACTATCATCAAGACAAATTGGGCAAATAACTAAATGTTACCCAGTGAAGACAGAAAACTTGTAGCTAACTAGATTACCTAATGAATCCTCAGATATATTAAACCATCAAATCCAGAACCAAGTTGAAAAGAGTTGCAAACCTGATCAAATAAAGCTTTGTTCAAATTCACATTGTATTCTATATTCATATCTTTTAAACCACTGCTGAAAGCTTTGCTAAGTGGGAATGCCCATCTCCAAAGATCTGCATCTTCAATAAATTTAAAAAGCCTATTTACCCTTTCCAGATCGTTGGCTGGAACAAAGTTAACTCCAATACTGGCACCTATGTTGCACGGATACGGGTGCGGACACAGACACGACTGCGGATACGGGACACAACAAAATCGTAAAAGTTAGGATACGGGGACATACATATTAGAATTAATAATCCATACAAGGTCAATCTTATTTTTGCTATGAGAACTAAAATCCTTGTACCAAAATCCATATACTACTTGTTTTTTAACTAGATATGTGAGGGACCTTTTTAAATCATACTTATGAACTAGGTACGTGCTAAAACGAGCATGTCCCAAGTCCAATGAGTTTTATAAATTTGAGATGAAGTGCACGCTATACGTATCAAGAAGCGTATCACGATGTTTTTGAATTAAAGTGTGTTATATAATTGAGTACACGTCTGAGTTAATGTATGTATATTGATTCAAGAAGTGTCTAAGAGTGGCGGACATGGATACGGATACGGACACGGGAACCTAAATGAACCTAAATGAAGTGTCCAGGTAACCTAGACCGGCACTATCACCCACTCTTGAAACATCAGCTTTTCCTAAAAGCTTTTCTTTGAAGTAGTCATAGGTAATTGTAGCCCCACTTCTCATCATATCGATTACCTTACGTCACATTTGTGCCAATGGAAGCATTTTCAGATAAAGCTTCAAATGCAGTTTTATGATGGTCTAGGATTGTCACACTAGAAAAAAGAGGGAAGGGAAAAAAAGAATTAATTAATTAATTAAACTTAACATAAAAAACAAAGACCTCAGAATTATAAACTACATTATTGTAATAAAGTAACTTCCACATGCAAAACAGTGGATGTAGCATTAGAGACTATTAAATTAACTGGCACTGCTCTTAGTGCTGTTTGAACCTTTAGATAAAGGTTGTAAACTCTAGTACATGCTATCAGAACCTTTGAGCATATACAAGCAATTTACGCTGCTAACTTAAAAGACAATAATAACAGTATTACAAAATTGCTTCAAGTAGGCTATGATATGTGTGCGATACACATTATAGAGAAGAGTTGAAAAAAATGGAAACAAGGATTAGGAGGCAAACCTCTCAACCCTGTAGATATTTCAGCAACAAAACCAGAAGGTCCAACAAAATCTAAGAGATATACATCGCCAAGCTCATCCACTGGAAGATTCTCAGCCCTGAAAAGAAAAGGAATAGTTTAAATTTAAGTTAGATCAGGAGTTTGGGCAATAATAATAAGGATTATTTTGATATTAGTCCCCTAGATCTTCAATATTTCGATACTAGCCCTCCAAATCTTTGAAATTGATCTCAGGCCCCCCAAATCCTATTTGTATATTGAAATAAGCCCTCCTAGTGAAAATGAGGTTAAAATGGGGGGAATATTCTGTTTACTTTAACTTTTTCAGTGATTTGTCAGTTATACCCCTCTGACACAAAACCAAACATATCACTTTAACTTATATCCATTAAACTACTAAATCCGTTTAATAAAACTCTAACCCACAAATATTTTCCATTTCACCTTCTCAAACGTCTTCCCCACCAGCTCTCTTCAGCCCTAATCCCAAATTTGCAATGCATAGATTCCCGTTGAGGAAGACGTTTGAAAAGATGAAGTGGAAAATGAGTTTGAGTCAGGGTTTTATTAAACGGATTTGGTGAGCTTAACGGGGATAAGTTAAAGTGGTTAATGAGCATGGGTTTGTGTGAGAGGACTATAATTGGCAAATAACCGAAAAAATTAAAGTGAACATAATGTTCCCCCCATTTTAACTAGATTTTCACTTGAGCGTTATTTCAACATACTAATAGGATTTGGGGGGCCTAAGATCAATTTCAAAGATTTGGGGGGCTAATATCAAATTATTGAAGATTTGGGGGGGCTAATATGAAATAACCCTAATAATAAAGCTCTAACATATCTATTCTTCTGTTTCAGTACAAAGTTTATTATCCTATAGTTGTACCAAGTAATAGCTGTAACACTCATTAAACTACATAAGAGGATGCTTTTCATGTCATGGTGAAACTAATACACTTGTACATTTTACTTTATTGGTAGCTTTAGGTTGGGCAGGTTCCCCAATATGCAATCATTTTTCAATAAAAGGCATGTCATGGTTAAAGAATTCTGGCAAGTTTCATCATTGTGCTCTGATTCAAGATCCCATAAGAAGCATGGGTGGAGTCACATGGGCATCAGGTGGGGCATGTAGTACTACATTGGACTCAGGAAAGATCATGCCAAAATTGAGAGCCTCACCTCATATCTAGATCTCGGCCAAATGCCGAGCAACTTCATCATTCGCCGCCGATGCCTCCAAAGGCTCACGGTTGTTGTCTCTGTCACGACTCATGAGCGGCCAGTGGTATGCCTCTGTAAGCCTCCTCCACTGCTCACCAGCAGTTAAGTGAGGGGTAGCCCACCGAAAATCCTCGCACGGCCCCTTGTGTGTAACAAATGCAAAGTCGAGATTACATGCAATGCAATAACTTGTCCCTTGTCCACTGGCTCACCTTATCGTTGACAACCATTGAATCATCAAGCCAACTTTGCCATTTTAGGGTATCAAAAGGAATTAACTTTGCCATTCTCAAACCCAAGTCCATGGATTATCCAGTTGAACAGCTGCTTCAAAAGCAAGCTAGGGTTTACGGTTTTAGTTTTGTGCACGCTAATAGTTAGGTCTACGGGTTCCAAAGCTTCAAATTTCAAAATTTCGATCAACTTCTAAGCAAATTGAGGAAAAATTACTTACTTGATGCGATCATAGACAGTGTTGGGAAAGAAAGCGACGGGCAAAGACGCGGCTTTGAAGTAGAAATGGGCCGCTAGGGCTGCGAAAACTCCATCAGGACACGGGTAGTGACAAAGCACCGCAGATTTCTTCACCGCTTTCATGGCGAAATCAACAGAATTTGGGCCAATTTTAGCATTTATTAGTCTTTTGATTTATTTAAAACAGGGATTTTGATTTCTGACGATGATGAAAGAACAAGGATATGCGTTGGAGACTGGGGTTGATGGAGCGGGTCGGATCCTCGTCGAACGGTTTAATTACGCGATTATTCGTACCCAATTTAAAACAGGGAATTTGTTAGTTATCACCGCCATCTTTTCTGGATACTTGCTGATTACACGAAGATCTAGAGTTCTTTTGGTGAAGCAAGTAAAACTTGAGGCGCTGCTAGAAGAATAATCTCTTTTCTCAAAAGCAACTTTTACTTTTATGTTTCTTTAAACAAGTAGACATGGTCCTTAATCCTTATGGATGCTGTATGCTTTATACTCTTGTTTTGATGTTTGAAGCTCTGTGGAAACTTTATTAATTTGTCGTTTGATGGATATGCTTTATACTCTTGTTTTGATGTTTGGAGCTTTGTGGAAACTTTATTAATTTGTCGTTTGATGGATAATGATGCTTTCTTGTATAGTGTTTTTTGGGTTAACTACACTACTATAGAGAATCCTGTGAACCTTTGGGGAGTTACAGTAAACTCCATCAACTTTTTTTTATTAGACAAAATCTCTATGAACTTCAGGAGCTATTGTACATATCTCCATAAACTATTTTATTTCGCTAAGTTTTATATGAAAAATTTATCTTTTAATTCTCATATTAGCACCATCAGCTCTGATATGTCGGTGGTAAGCACATGAGGGAAAAAAAAGGAGATGAAAAATTCCTTCTTAGTCCCAAAAAAACCCTTTTATTAAAAAGGAAAAATTGGTAATTTTTTGAAACTAATGAATTATTTTCATCTTTTTTTGGCACATGCTCGCCACATGAGATGTTAGAATCAATGGTGCTAATTTGAAGATTAAATAAGAAATTTTCATGTGAGATTTAATAGAATAAAATAGTTCATGGGGCTTATATTTGTGCAACAGCTTCTAAAGTTCAGGGGGGTTTAGCGTAATAAAAAAAGTTGATGTGAGTTTACTGTAACTCCCCAAAAGTTCATGAGGATTTTATGTAATTACCTTTTTTTTAACCTTCTGAGCTTGATCATTTCATTTCGATGTTATTTGGTTAATTATTATTTTTCTTTTATTGAAAGTTTCATATGCCAATCCCAGCCTTTAAGGCCTGTTTAGCAACCTCCTAAAATGGAATCTGAATGTCCGTCATTCGAGAATAACCTTGTTTGGAAAAAACTGAATCAGTGTTAGATTTGTTGTTACCTTTTCTTTTTAACATTTTATATTTTCTCGTAAATAAATCTAGTTTGTCTCTATTGTCTATATACTTCGTGGATTTTGGTTCGGGAATTAGCACATAATAGTAACCTCTCCGCTTCCGATCATAGCAAAAACATCATTCTACATCCTCTAGAGGCATTGGTCATTATGTCAAATTGCTTAAATCTGTTAGGGCCTATTTAGTCCCACATCGATTATATAGGTGACTTGATGGAGGTTTATAATAGATTTGAGTTCCCTCCCTCTACAAGCTAGCTTTTATGGGTGAGCTCTCCTAGATCCATTACAAATGTAACCGACCTCACCTTCTGGTTGCAATCGAGCGGCGTGGGCGGTGGTGACATCGACTAGGGCAAAACCAGCCCGCGTAGGTGCTGGGATTGGAAGCGTGTGCATTCACTAATGTTCTCCAATTTCATCAATCATCTAGCACTCCACATGTAATTTTGCAAGACGATGCTCTTGAATCTTGACGTGGTGCCCACCAATATATGATACTTTCTCATTTGTTAAGACCTTTATGTCCATGAATCCTGATTTCACATTCACTACTGTCACTATAAAGCCCCTATGAAAAAGCTCGTAAAATCAAATCTGAACCCCACCACAAAGAATATTATGCACAATTCTGAACATTGAACTGGACCCATCCATGTGAATTACTATTTAAATGTCTTACAATCTCTTGGTGGATCTGTCAACATAATGATCACAATTGGTGAACCATAGCCTCACTTGAGAACAGATATCACCAATGAGCACACAGAAATAGTATCAAAACATCACCTTTGAAAGCTACTTTAAAGTACAGCACAATGCACAAAATCACATACTCTATCAAAAGGTACATCCAAAACTGAAGTAGAAATTTGATTTCTCAGCCCATGAATTTTTCTCCTGGTAATTTCTCATAGTACAATAGTAATGAACATAAGCATTATACATATTGAATTAGAACGGGAATTGCTTGCCGGTGTAAGTCTTGCCGAAGGTCCAATCTCTAGGTGCAACATTATAAGAGGAGAGTGTGACGCCATCGCTAGTTGTGAGCTCAAAGGATAGAGATTGGCCTTTGAGATCTGCACTTATGTGCCAATTCTGTCCCCAATTTCGACCCATTTGAAGCCAACCTGTCATTGAACCTTTAATCTTTACCGCGGTCACATCTCCAGCTCCAGCTACGTTGCTGATCAGAACGGTGTAGAAGAATTTACGGCCATCAATAGTGAACCGGACACCACCTTCTCTTATGCACTTTATCCTGAAAAAGTTAATGTTTATTAGCATATTGTTTCCAAGTTAACGGTAATCACACAAGAAAATTAATTGCACATTGTTCTGAAATTTTTAACGTTTGTTAGCATATTGCTTCCAAGTTAATGATAATCACACATGAAATAACATTTAAGGTAATATTCTTTGACATTTATTAAGGTTTCCTACGGATTATATTTCTTGGAGTCAATTGAATGTTTACTGGCCAGCTAGCTAGGTGGAGAAAATATCAAATGGTCCCAGGTGCATGGCATTAAATGTGCATTAAATGGATGTCAACCGTTAGACCGTTGGACATCAGGATTCATGCACGGATCCAATGGTTGACATCCATTTGGTGCACATTAAATGCCATGAAGCATCCCTACTGGATACTTTCTCAGGTGGTAAAGTATCCGAAAACAAGTAATTAGTTAAACTAGCAACTATTTCCATGATTATTCAACTAAAGTAAGAAAGTTGGTGGAAAAGAGAGAGCAGGCTTTGGACATCTAAAACCTTCTAATGAGCAAGGAAAAAGAGGTAATAAAAAAGATTAGACCTAAGCTTTTCATTTCCGGAGGTTTGGGCAAGTAATTTCTCATGTTTCTAGACCAAGAGTCTCGCATCACTGAAAAATTGCTGTCCGACCACCCAATTTCAAAAGTTCCCTCCAGATCTCAAAACAAGCCCCTACCTGTTATTTTACACAACTGGCATTCCACATCATGGCATCTCTTAACATAAAATATGCATTTGGCAACACGGTCAGGAGTTAAGTGGAGACTTGATCAATTCCGTTCACCAAGGTCCAGAGAGCTCTTCAATTTCCACTACCTTTCTCTTAATCTAAATCAGTTTTTTCCCTCTAGTGTGGTTGTGTGTCTATGAGAGGCGGTTCGAAGAGTGCAAATGGAGCACGTTGTGTTGTGTTGGGTTGGGAAAACTTTAAAGTTTAGCAAGACCAACCCAAGTTGTAGGTTGGAGAGTGTATTAGGGTGCATATAAAGAGAATTTCCTAAATTAGTCAAATCTGGCCCAACCATAAAGGCCTAAAGGAATAGTTTCTTGTTACATTCTCATTGAGTATTCACTTTGTTGCTATGCCTCAAACATTGGCTTATCCATAAGATCCATAAGATCTTATAACAACTTTAAACAAGGCAAGTTTGACAACTTATAATTAGGCAGCGATTGCTCCAACTTGTGGCAATATGATATGACATTCAAAGGGTAAGCTAAAGATGATATGAATGCAACCCCTGTTCCACACAAAAAAAAATAAAAATAAAATAAAATAAAATAATAATAATAATAATAATAATAAAGGCAGATGATACCCCCTATTTATAAAGGGTTTTTTAGTGGAAACCACATTATATATAGGGTCAATTAACGTAAACCACCTTATATTTCCAATTTATACCTAAACCACCTACAAAATCAGTTTTTCATCCAATCAACCACCTGATCCCTATTTGTTACTTTCATGAAATTCCAACAATATCCTCACTTAATCTCACATGGAAAGCTTTCAGAGCATCAACAAGAGAGCTCACGTGCTTTACACGTGAGAATAAGTGAGGATATTGTTGGAATTTTAGGAAAACTTAAGAAGCAAAGTGCGTCAGGTGGTTTATTGGAAGAAAAACTAACTCTGCAGGTGGTTTAGGTATAAATTGAAAATATAAGGTGGCTTACGTATATTGAACCTAAATATAACGTGGTTTCTAGGGAAAAAAGCTAGCTGGAAATAGAGCTCTTGATGAAAAAGGTTTCCAGCGCATGCAGCAATTTGTATCAAAATATGCTCATCCCTTTAGTTGTACGGTAGATGACCGGATAAGAATTGAAATCTCTAGAATTCCCTCTCCTCCGTTTTTAAGCTATTAGTTGTTAGATGATAGAGATGGCGTATTAGATATTCGGATTTTCCGTCTTAATGTGGTCATGTACAGTGCATGTAAGTATGTAACCACAAATTGTTCCATGAGGAAGTACATCTTAACATAGTCACTTGGAACACACGCAAGTGCAGTCTGATACCAAAAGATCCACATGCATAAATGAACTTAAAACCAAGTTTCAGAAAAACTGATGCAAAGAAACAGCTTAATACTGAAGTTCCAGCTGTTACTAGTTACAGAGAGGCTTTGAATCTTGATTTTAGCTCCTAGATCATTGAGCATGTGCATGTTCATGCTTTATTACACAGATTTAGATGGGAGACAACACTTTTGTAAAAGTCTTCCATTGGCTTTTACCATGTGCACCAGTTTCCCTATTGATAATCAGAGTAATTACGGCAATAAAGAAGCACTTTTTAGCAGTCAAAAATGATGTTGGGCTACTTTATTTGTCCTGGTGATTTTGAAGTCGGAAATGGAAATTTCATAGCACTCAAAGATGTTATTCATTTCACTGAGGAGTTAGTTTATGTCAGAAGCTTGACTAAGATCTATATGAAACTACAGGAAGATTATCGTGCAGCTTGTTATGCGAAACATTTAGGTGCTTATCACTTTAATATTAAAGGGTTAGGATCTACATAAATAGAGAGGTACATTGTAATTGTAATCAATCTAACCTTCGGATAAGACAAAGACAGGAAAGCCCAAGTGCTATAAGCCTATAATGCACATCTACAATTCACACATGGCTGCAAAATCATAACATATTGTTCAAGGATATGTATGTCTTCTGGATATGGAAACAAGCAATCATACATGTGATGTGGGTATGTTAATGCTCATCATCCACAACATCAATGTGTTAAGAGTAGAATGTTAAATGTGCAGAAAATTTGTTATGTAATGAAAATCTGCGCTTACATGAATAGCCAAGATCCTCCCAAAAAAATTTCTTACCACGGAAGTGGAAATATTATATAAGAAATAAACATAAGAATCAAACAGAATCATGAGACCATAAGTAATTTAGGGTGCATCTTTGATATCAAGGATATGCTAAGATACATCAGAAGTAGCATATGATAGTTAACCATCATGTTAGTAACAGCTATGTATCAAGAAATTAGATACAACTTACGAGTAAAGTGCTGCTCACTCAACCAGCTAAAGTACTTTTGCCCCAAAGTTTCTCTCCAACCCAGCATTCAATCAGAAAATAATGGAAGGAGAAATTTCTACTCTCTAATAATATAGACATAACCTAGTAGTTATTTTATTTCGTACCAACACTCAGGTGTGTTATTTTCAATTCGCCCAATTACGAACTCTAAAACTCTAGAACTCACCTAGACACAGTAAAACATCAAATATAGAAGGCTAAATTGCACTTAAATGCCCTATAGTTTCACCAACATTGCACTTTAATGCCCCCTATTTTAAAACCATGCACTTAAATGCCCCAAAGTATTTAAGCGTTGCCGATAAATGTCTCAAAGTTTCGAAATGTCGCACGTTGGTTCCCTCTTGTTTATCCAATGTTGCATATTGGTGCCCTCTTGTTTCCTAATGTTGCTTATAAATACCCTGAGTTTGTAACTGCCTCACATAAATACCCTAAAGTTTCTAAACGTTTCACTTTAGTAACATCTGTACGTGATATTCTTGGATACGTAAAGAAAAGTTAACGCCGTCTGTGTTTTTTTTAACCATGGGGCATTCATCTGTAACACTTAAATAAAATGGGGGGTCACTTAAGTGCAAGGTGAGTTAAACTTTAGGGCATTTAAGTGCAATTTAAGAAATTGAAATCTCACCGACGGTACTGAATGGGGATAACCCCAGCTTTCCAGATAGCAATCTTCTCAAACGCCGCAATCGGCATAACGAAATGATGATTCGGCGGGTTACAAACCCCTCCAGCGTCCGCCGGCATGCCAAAATTCGGCGCACAATAGTTCGTCGCGGTAACAATAATAGAAGTCCCAGGAATGCAGTAGTTTAGTTCATCAACACACCTAATCTCATAGCAGCCTCCACAAGCTTGGCCCTTTTCATACAGAGCCTCACTCAAACCCGCCGTCGCCATCCCGTACCCGCTTTTACCCAGATCCCCGTACCCACAAGCTCCTCCTTCATTAAATTAAGACATAAATTGGTTAGTTTCCGTAAAGGTGGGATTTTTTCTTTGGGGTGGGGGTCGATGTACTGACCTACGGTGTCACGTGGGTCGGCGGCGGCGTAGTAGGTGGCACGTGCGGAGCGCCACTCGGTGAGGGCGGAGGAGGAGTAGGAGGATGACGATCGGTGGGCCGATACTGGGCTCGATGGGCTTGATGCTAGGAGAAGTAAGAGGGAGAGAAGGAGAATTTTGGGGTTTTTTGATGTTGGGGGTCTCATTGGAGAGAGGCGGAGCTCCGGGGGTTTTGGGTTCTCGGCAGTTTTGAGTGTGGACAAAGAGTAAGGATCGCACCTTGGAAGTGGGTTTTTCTTTTGGGTTCTTTTGGATGTGGCCTGTTTGTTTGGCTATTTTTTGGGTGTAATACGGTAGATTGTCAGGTGCTACACTATTACACCCTCTGTTTATCTTGCTCAAAAAAGCCGGTTACTGTAGCTGAGGTGGAGCTACTGTTGCTGAGTTGACATGCTCGCAGCTTTTCTTAGCAAAAAAGAGAGATTTGGGGTGTAATACTGTAGCTGTCAGATACAGCTGGATATCTCATTTCGTGTTTACCGTAGCAACTGGGCATTTTTTCAAAAGGCAACCAAACAGGCCATCTTTAATATTTTTGAATTAGTACGTTAAATCAATCAAATTGCTGTTAGGTCCGCAACTCTCATGTCTTTCTATTGCTAGTCTTGACAAGAGGGGACTACAAATTATGTGAAAATTTTCGCTATGGGAGTAGGATGATTTGCACTATAAAAGAAATAGTTAAAATTAACCAACTAACCCTTTAATCCAACATGCTATTCTATGCGAGTGTTCTCATAAAATCTATCAAATCTATCTCTGATGAAAGGATTTAACTTGATACAAATTATACGAGTGGTGAGATATATCATTAACTTTAATGATTCGAGGGACTAATTTTGAAACAACTTATAAGAACTATCGGACCTATAGTAATTGCAATGAATTCATGACCTGATTTCACACTATTAAATATTTAAGAGGCTAATATCTTCTATTTATGGGCTATATCAAGTGATCTAGCGCCCATTTATGCAGAGGAGTCAGTTAGATGGATGAGATTAATTTACTTTACTTTTATAGGATATAATAGTGGGCCAGATAAATAAAGGGGATGAAAAAGGAAAGAGATGATGGAAGAAGAAGGTTGTGAAATGAGATGCAATCATTTTGATTTAGTAAAGATGACAAATGAGGTAAAGTGAGGGTGCTAACAAGATGATTACAGACCGACAAAAGAAAGAATGGAGAGAGAGAAAACAATCACAGAAACACACAGATTTAATAAGATTTGACAATCAATGTGATTATTTGTGTTCCTAAAGTATGATCAAGTCACGATTCCCTAATAATCAACAAAGAATTATAACAAAATCTCTAGAACACTAATTTCACAGTATAGATTATATCAAAACACCCTTATAGAAAAGAGTGATCTACACCATTCATAAATGGTTGGAGGGTTAGTTTGAAAATTTTAACTTTGTTGTCTATGATGCAGACCACCTCATTCTCATAGTGATAATTTTGATAGGATCCTTAGTGCTAAGTTCACCTCTCAGTCACTTTTGTTTGTCTATGTAGAATGAAAAAATAGTAGGCGACTAAAATACATATTTATAGGCTAAAATATCAAATTGGTATTTAAAATAGACCATCTTTAGTATAAGGTATTTTAAAAACCTCCGGCGACATCGTGATATTTTATTTCGGCCCCGTTGATCAATAAGACTTTTTTCTCAAAATTCGGGATGATTTCGTCCACCATTTTCTACATGGAAACTAGTTCATTTTCATTTAACATGCCTCTTCTTTTCTTCCACCATTTTCTACATGGAAACTAGTTCAATTTCTACACTATAATGAACATCCCTCTTCTTGGGTGTCCCCTTGTGCTCAACTTTGAATGGTATCCTCGCTGTCGAATGAGTGAGGAGAGTCCAAAGAAGCACTTGTTTTGGCCATGGACAAAGTTTTCTCAAGACCTAACACAATTCAGTTGAAGCTGAGCTCAAGTGGGCATCCAGCTTCGTTTCTGGATCATGGCCATGACCCAATTCGTTCACTAACACGTTCATATCCATATCCATTGTCATGGCATTTTATATAGTTTAAGTTTGGTTGTATGATTTGGAGAGTGAAGGAAGTTATTTGATTTTTGATAGATGAAGAAATGGGGAAAAATAAAAGGGATGAAAAAAGAAAAATTTTGGATGTAGATATAATAATTTTGAGAGGCTAGGGTGGAAGAAATGTTCCCGCCGATTTTTGAGAGAAGGGTCATATTGGTAAACCAGGTCGAAATAAAATACAATGATGTCACCGGAGGTTTTTTTAAATACCCTATTCGTAAAAAGGGTCTATTTTAAATACCAATTTCATAGTTTAGCCCATATTTATAGTATAATGTTTCTCTCCATGCGATCGAGAATATTTTTATGTTTCTATTCATACGATCGAAAATATAAAAATATTCGTACCATATCAACCGTAAATTAAATTTTGCTTCCGGGGGTGCTAGCCCCTGAACCCAACTGTTGATTGGCCAGTGGGATTGCACAAATAGATAACAATGAATTTAACCAATAGATAACAATGAAACAAAAATAAAATGAGAGGGGATAATAAAGGGTAAATTACACTAAACCCTCATGAACTCTCAGTGTTTTGCACTAACCTTATGAACTTTCAAAATCACTCTAAACCCCATCAACTTTCTGTTTTGGAAAAGACCCAATAGGTTTCTACATTTTGCAAATAACCCCCATAAATTAGAACCAGAAAACAACATAAAAAGGTATTTTGAAAGTTATTAGGGGTTTAGTGTATTTCACCCAAAAGATATAGGGGTTTTTCTACAAAAGTTATTGGGGTTTAGTGTGATTTTCAAAGTTCATATGGGTTTGCTGCAAAATGCGAAAAGTTCATGGGGGTTTTGTGTAATTTACCCTATAATTTTAACCAATAGATAACAACGAAATTAACAAAGTTTTAAGTTACAATTTGACCAAAGTGTTTAGTTTAAAAAAAAAAAGAAAAAGAAAAATCAAATGAGACGGGTACGATA
This sequence comes from Asparagus setaceus, assembly GCA_012295165.1. Classification (NCBI taxonomy): domain Eukaryota; kingdom Viridiplantae; phylum Streptophyta; class Magnoliopsida; order Asparagales; family Asparagaceae; genus Asparagus; species Asparagus setaceus. Next base: position 23,386,636 of record CM022701.1, read on the forward strand.
TATTTAACTAATAGACAACAATGAAATAAAAATACAGACTGGCAAGCCACTGGGCTTGTCGTCCACACTTCTACATGTTGATTGTAGAAATAAACGTTAACATTGAAGACAAGGATCCTACTTTCCATCCCTCAAACTTCCCTGCAGCCAACATGAACTTGCATTCTGATTCCGAAACCCTCATGTTATATCGGTTTTTGTCATGTTAGACCCCCAAATCATTGTTAATTCTATATTAGACCCCTAAATCTTTGTTAATTCTATAATGGACTGTCAAATCGTCATATTAGTGCGAAATGTGTGTGTTGTTTGGGGTCCTATTTAAAACAACTAAAGAGATGCGGGGAGTTTTGATTTAAGACAACTCAATAGATTTTGGGGTCTTATTTAAAACAAATCAATAGATTTGGGAGTCTAATACATAATTAACAAAGATTTCTGAGTTTAATATGACAAAACCCTTTTTTCCCATTCTAATTATTCTAACCAACATTGAGGTTCACCTCCAACTTTCCACCGTTCAAACTCCTCTGCGTCCAGCATGAAGGAACTTGCATTCCGGTGCCCACCGCCTCCATATTCCTGTTCATTTAAAAATGAGAACAAATATTATGAGCTATCTTCGTTATTATGAGAAGCATGAGTTCAAACTGAGAAACATGGTCAATGGACCTGTGAAATTGGTGTTGTATCTTCCGAGTCCAAACTTCTGAGGCTTATTTTCAGTACCCTGTCATTGTTGATCTCAGGTACTTTGTACACCACAGCTCCAATACCCCTATATACAAGTCAATATAAAAAATGCTAAACAAAAATGTACCTAGAAAGTTTCAAATATATTGAAGGTAAACATTATGTAGTATTGGTCGAAGCACTGTGTATGCCTGGAGATGAAACTTACCTTAAAACGTAAGCATGTGATAAATTCTTTCCTCAGAGCACTATGTTGTAGTTTAGAGAGCTATGAGACTGCAACTTAATGGAAAATTACGAGGAAAAAAAACCTTGTCAATTCCGTTTAGTTGAGCACTGCAATGTATAAATAATAACAATATCCAGCCTACTTTCACCCAACTTGCTGTGTCTTTAAGTAAGGTTGCAAAAGAAACAGATGGATCTTGAAATCTAGAATATGGCACATACAGCGTAGATTGAGACCACTCAATTCTAGCATGCTAATGAAGGATGTCGGTCGTCCATACAGTTGACTCATTTTGTGACCTTTAAGCGACAGCTTAGTTGAGGAAGGCATCAACCATAAACACTTTTTCATATATAGTTAACATCTGTTTTAGCCGTGCTCGCATGGGTGTGTCGTACATGTATGAACAAGGTTTTAAATGTCAGATGTCGGGTTCATGTCGGACGACTGAAATCCATGTCGGATAGCGGAAATCGGGGATATGTCGGGGACATGGACTAAATATCGGATTGCCATATCGGGTGGTGCGCATATGTATAATATCATATCCGAAATGCAATAACCAGTAATTAGTGGCATTTATCATCAATAACCAGTTAATTAGTTATATTCTGAACTAAGAAATAAGATATAATTCAATTTCAATTTATGAATTTCAATTACAAATTTATAAATTCAGTTTTTAATTTATGCATTTCAATCACAAAATTCAGGGTTTTTTTTGTGAATTTACACAAAAAAAAGGGTAAGCAGAGAGAGAGAGAGATTGAGAGAGAGAGAATCAGAGACTCGGAGAGAGAGAAGAAGAAGAGGAAGATGGTGATCAGAGAGAAAGAGAAGAAGACTCACCGTGATGAGGACAAGGCAGTTCCGAGACAGCGATGAGGACGAGCTCGAGAGAGGTAAACAGCGGCGACTTTGCCCTAGGGTTTATTTTCTCTCTCTCTCTATCGCTTCATATTTATAAGAACGGGTCTTAAGTGAAACGAGTTTGGATTTTCAGCACTAAATCCAAACCCGTTTCACCTTAAAAACAGCAGGAAAATAAAAAGGGCCATATCGGTCGATTTTTCAAAGCTGAAAAATCGGCCGATATATCGCCGATTTATCCGACTGAACATGAAAAACGACATTCGACTTGAAACTGTCTAAGTCGTGTCGGTTGAGCCATGAAACCGACATGTCGACCGACATTTAAAACCTTGTGTATGAACTACAGACAAGGTTTTAAATGTCGGATGTCGGGTTCATGTCGGACGGTTGAAATCCATGTCGGATAGCGGAAATCGGGGATATGTTGGGGGACATGGACTAAATATCGGATTGCCATATCGGGTGGTGCGCATATGTATAATATCAAATCCTAAATGCAATAACCAAGAATTAGTGGCATTTATCATCAATAACCGCTTAATTAGTTATATTCGAACTAAAAATAAGATATAATTCAATTTCAATTTATGAATTTCAATTATAAATTTATAAATTCAGTTTTAATTTATGCATTTATCATAAAATCGGGGTTTTGTGAATTTACACAAAAAAGGGTAAGCAGAGAGAGAGAGAGAGAGAGAGATTGAGAGAGAGAGAGAGAGAGAGAGAGAGAGAGAATCGAGACTTCGGAGAGAGAGAGAGAGAGAGAGAGAGAGAGAGATTGAGAGAGAGAGAAGAAGAGGAAGATGGTGATCGAGAGAAAGAGAAGAAGACTCACCGTGATGAGGACAAGCTCGAGAGGTAAACAAATGCGACTTTGCCCTAGGGTTTCTTTTCTCTATCACTTCATATTTATAAGAACGGGTCTTAAGGGAAACGAGTTTGGATTTTCAGACTAAATCCAAACCCGCTTCACCTTAAAACAAGAAAATAAAAGGGCCATATCGGCCGATTTTCAAAGTTGAAAATCGGCCGATATGGCCGATATATCGCCGATTTATCCGTGAACATGAAAACGATATTCGACTTGAAGCTGTCAAGTCGTGTCGGTTGAGCCATGAAACCGACATGTCGGACATGTCGGCCGACATTTAAAACCTTGACTCTGAGCTTTTACCACAAGAAAATCATCTTACATTTACGCTTTATTATAAAGAAAATTTTCAAACTTGGTATGAATTTAAAGGACATTGGGTTAAACCCGCAACATGAAGCAATTAAATAAAATGTCACGCTTAGATGAGATTCACATATTAATATAATCTAAAACAATCATGCTTAAAATCTAATTAAAAGTATACTTGGTTTTAAAACACTTATCCATAAAATAATCCTAATAACTCAATTATTTATTTTAGAATAATACTTAAAATTCATTAGAATTTCAAACTAATAATTAGAGAAAAGCGAGATAAGATAGGGAATTCAAATCATATTTTGGGTAATTTGCATATTTGATTTGTTTATCTCTTTTATGGATTTCAGAGAATATTTTTCTAATAGGAAAGTTCTTAATTTTCATAGAGCCAAATAATTGAAAATCTTTACATGCTATAGGTTTTCTAGAGAGGGATTTAATTTTCATAGAGCGAAATAATTGAAAATCTTTACATGCTATAGGTTTTCTCAAAGAGGGATCTTGTGTTCTACTAATATTTTAATTTAAAGAGGGACACACATAAACTATTAATCCCTCTTTATAAAAATCACTAAAGATAGGATATTGAATTGATAGATAGCAAAAAAATTTGACTAATCCAACAATTTTTTAAGAATAAGACTAATCCATCAACTTTAAATATAAATTGACACGTGTATAATTTTGCATATATGATTTTATCTGAGAGGCTCTCTATATGAGTTTTTCCCTTTAATTTCTATATCTAAATATATGATTATGAGATTTTTTAATTATGGATAGTTTAATTTGATTAGAATTACCAAATATTTGATTATTACAATATTCTATTATGGATAGTTTTAATTTAATGAGGATTCTTAATTAGGTGAAGATAAGATTAAGTGTCCACATGTTATCTTCGATAGGAATAGAGGGACACATGACTATTTTTAATGACATATGTCAGTTATTTTGTACATTTAGGTGACAAATGTCACGTTTTTTGTTTTTAGGAGTCCACCAGTTTCTCAATATATATAAAAGATGGACATATTATATATGCAGACATATTTGCATATACACATAAAAGGATATATACGCAAAACATAAATGCACATATAGATACAAATATGTGGGAGTGGCTTTAATACTTCTACGGCATAACTACTTTAGTTATGCCCCTTCACTAAGCTACATGATACGCCATTAATTTAGACAGTTCAATCTGTTCACTTTGATCTACATAATTTGAATAGTCTACAATAAAAAAAAGGGGTTTTTACCTTTTTTTATGATATAAGACCACCAAATCTTCTCCATTTCTATATTAGACCCCAAAATCTTGGTATTCTAAATCAGACCTTAAAATCCTTTATGGCCTGTTTGGATGGAGGGATTTCATTTTAGTTTTTAGACTTGGGCCAATTTCAATGTTTAGATGCAAAAAAATATGAAACTTGGAATCGACCCAATTCCACATTAATTTTAAAACTACAGTGAGTCTGCTATTTCAAATGACAACTAAATTAGCGTTATTTGAAAATTTCCATGACTCAGCTCTCTTTCTTTGGACTCGTTTTCAATCGCTCCTCTAACTCGTAATCCCTCTCTTTTTCTCTCTCTAATGGCAATTTTCCCTCGATTGATGCTCTCTCTCCCCTAGATAAATCCTCTCTCCTCTCTAACTTTAGATCCAATCCCTCTCTCTCCCTCAATCGATCCATGGCTAAATTCTCCTGCGAGCCCTAATCTCTCCTCCAGTGAGGTGACAATAGCAATCATCGGCGACGGTGAGTCTTTTTGTACATTTTCCCCTCTCTCATCTTAGTTTCTTTCATTTTTCTCATTTTCCTTTTGTTTTTTTTTTCTTGTAGCTCTTGATTAGCCCTAGCTACAAAGATCAAAGCTCTAAAAAAATCGATCTTGTTTTGCAGGCAGATATTGGAGAACTAGAGTTGAATTTGCTTAGTAGGTAGAATTTTTAGTAAGAATTGCCCTATTATTATTTTCTTTATTGGAGATTGTCCATAGATAAAATGGTTGGATGATTTTAGTTCAATTTTAGCCCAAGTTGTTACCAAAGTACACATAAAATCTAGATTTTGGCTATATTTGCATGATGGTGGTTGCTGCTTGTTAAAAGAAGATGAAGTTTAAAAAAAGATGAAATTTTGCATGCTTAGAAGTTAAACTTTATCTTGAAACAATCATTAATTGCAATGTCTTATTTTTTAAACTTTATCTTGAAACAATCATTAATTGCAATGTCTTATTTTGATTCTTTTTATGATTGAATGCATGGACTTGATATTCAATGCCAGTCTTCTACGCACTTAATATTCATTACTGTCGAATACTTACTTGAGCTTTGGTCAGTCTTCTAAGGATCAACTCTTTTTCTTGCTTTTTTGCCCTTTACAAGCAACAATTAGTTATACCATGTTGAATTGATTGCTTTTAATTCTTTCTTTCTCAATTTAAAGGTAGAAATAAATAACTAATTGCTACAAAAGGCATTTTGATAATGAAGCACAGAAAGATTCGATAGGCAACACAAATGAGACGAAACAATTCACGAGTTTAACGTTCACCTCCAGTGAACATACATAAGGAATTTCCATGGAGAAATTATCCATATGTGGATTTACAATGCACTAAGCTCTAAATAAAACCACACCTTGAGTGCTTTTGTAATCCAGGTCAAACGAGCTAAAAATAAATAAATGCTCATACATGAAGTGTAGTCTAACTGCTTGGTTGTTTGTAGTAGAAATTCCGTATCCAACACAATTTTGTATTTAGGAAATCACAGCATTGATCTCTAAAGTAAATTGTTATCAGCAACAGACACTCATTTTCATAAATTTATCAACTGTGAAAAATATTCTATGGATTATGTGGAATTCTAAACATATATGGTTTTAGATTAATGCTTATTTTCCCAAGTTTTTATTGTTGACATATATAAGTACAAGTAGCAGTAATAATAAAAATAAAAAATACAAGAACACTTCCTCCTGTCTATTGTAATTGCATTATCTTGAGCATATGACAATTAGGTTATTGTCTGAAAATCACACACTAATAGCATGAAAAAGGAGCTTGTCCTAGTCAGGTGGAAGGTAAATAAGATAAAAGGGAGACAAGCATCGATGACTTGCTCATTACAACCTGCACCCTCATCCATATTAAAATATCTGAACAGTTCCTTTTTAATATTTAATCTTATCCCCTTTTTTTGTTCTTAATTTTTCTTTAAGTTATTGTGATAGTTGTAGCTTGAAGATTTGTCATACATGTTTCTTTCTTAATTTTTATCCTTTGTTGCAACTGGTGTTATTTATATATTGCTAGAGGTGTTTTGATGTTTGGGTACCTCTAAATTTACTATGTGTCAGCAATCACAAAATAGGACAATTACATTTCTTCCTCACCTTTGCAATTACCAAATATGTTTAAATAAACTATGCATAAAAAATCACAATATAGCATGTTTAGTTTCAGTCTTGCAGCCACAATCAAAATGGATTCATATTTATTAAATCCGTAATGTGAAGGATAAGTGCAACATATTTTAGCACTTCTTTTCCCTCTTGACTTTCTAGATGAATTAACTTATGAAATGTTAGACCCCAGCCCATTTGTTTGCTTAGATAGAACATTTAATAGAAATATTGCTTTGATTAGTGGACTTGAAAACTTCAATCTCCTCTTGTTATTACCGGTTGTATTAGGAAGTGGTAGGTGATGTATCACAACTTTGCATAATCGAAGGCAATCCTTTGTGCATTAAGACACTAAATTGTATTGAAATCCAATACTGAAATTGCTTTAATATAGCTCAATTGTCATAAAACAACGGTACATGTCTAAACAAAACTTTTAAGCTTCTTCCTTTTTCTATTGTAATCGTTGATTTTCCAGCAATGTTGTACGTTTGGTTGGGTGTCTTTAGTTCTTAGATATGAATGGTGTCAAGATTAGTGTTTAGGTCCACTTTTTTGAGTAGGCAGGCTAGCAATGGTGATCATTGGGCAATCATAGGTTTATAAGAAAAACCTTCTATATAAAGTGGGGTTTTGTTTTAAGAATGGGTTCTGTTTTGGAGATTGATTGGGAATCGATTGTCAACGATAATTTAGTGGCTGTTGCAAATAGGGTTAAGACATTTGCAGCCTGATGATAGTATTTCTTCGATTGTTTGGTGTTTGGTTCGTAGTAATTTGTTGTACTTGTTAGTGCTGTAGAAAATTCTCCTGATTTACTGATTTGTTTTTGTATTGGCAAGTACCAGGATGGTTATATAGTTAACTCATATTTATGCATGCAATTGTCTATGTAATTATGAAACTTAACTAGTTTTCAATTGGTCTTGTTTTATGGGCTTGGAATGTCTTCAATGTTCATTGAGCGAGAGAATTGATATAGAGTGAATGGATTATATGTTGGTAACATGATCAAATAATAATAGTGCTCATGCAAGATTTAGCACAGTTAAATGGTTGTGCCCCATTTTTCTCCTTCAATCTACTTTCTTTCTCCTCAAGGTCCCTCTTTCACACTCTCCCGCTCTTACAATCTATGAGTATTGGATTCTTAAAGCCTAATAGAATTGAGATTTTGAGAGGAAATAGGGAGAGATCAGGAAAAAGAGAAGAGGGACATAGGAATTGTGAAACAAAGGTAAAGAGAGATTGGGCTTGGGCTCCAAAAGCTTATTATTGTAATTTACTCCATTTGGAAAAGAGTTAACCATTCTTAGGTAAAGAGTTTGGATGGTAATCGTTCATGAGGTCCTTTTTGAAACAACTTAAAGGAATTGGTGGTCTTATTTAGAAAAACCAAGATTTGGGGGTCTAAAATAGAAATAAAGAAGATTTATGGGTCTTATTTCTTAAAAAGTAGGCGCATTGAGTTCTAATTACTCATACATCAAAAGGTTGTAAAATTAATGCTTTACATCAATACAACTAAAGCTATTTGTCAGAAAAGACTAAATTTATAGCATGAAACAAGGATTAGAAAGTTTTAAAATGTTCAATATTTCTCATTTATAGATGTTTCAAGAAGTGCAAATCATGATGAATAGAATGGATCATCCATTGGAATAACCAAACTCATACACCAAGAGGTCTCTCAAGTGTATCGTAGGAACTAACCACTTAAACATGGATAATATATGCTTAAATTTCATGGTCCTTTTATCACTAAACTTTTTAAGAAATGTAGATAAAATTGAACAGAGCTGATCGTCCAATTTTATTGCACAATACACATTTTCTGTACGTGGGCATAACTAAGTTAGTCACCCTAGGAGTAAGTAAGCTGCTCCTTATATATATACCTAACTACATAGATAGATACATCAAAGCATCGACACACACTGACACGCACAATAGAACCCTACACACATGTACAAATGCGCGTACATAAATGAGCGCCCATGTGTGACTATTAGTTCGCATACATGTACACAAAGTGCACATAGGGGACGAGTTCAAAGTTAAATACAAGTTTGGAGTTAAATATATTGGAAATTATTTTTTTAAAGTCTGATAAGGGTACTTTTCTCTTATCTAAGTTGAATATTAAACTTAGTTCAACATCTGCATAAAGCGACTACTAACTAGGTGGAAAACTAGATTTCATCAGATGAGAAAGGTCAAACAAGAAGATGATTGCAAAATACCAAATAATGCAGAAACCTGACCCCAATTTTGATTGGAAACTGCCAAATGATGCACAGAACCCTTACCTCAATTTTAGATTGCGGCTCTTATCGGCTAGCTGGTTTCCTAGCTCACTCCTGAGGTTTGAAATGGAATCAGCATCAACTGCCTAAACATAATATAAGTTCAAAGAGAACAGTTATTTGGATTTTGGAGCTAGATTGCAAGGAATAAATCTGTATACATGCAAGTTTGCAATGCATGTAACATTAGTGCCAAAGGAACATACCATGGATCAAAGTTGAGGTAAAACATTAGCATGTAGTTAAGAGAAACACTACCGAGGAGCAACCAGAATTACGAAAACTGAAAAAGTTCCATGTGTTGCCCATACATTTATTCAATCATAAAGAAAAAAGAGTTTGACACAATTGAAGAAACCATCAAAATCAACCTATAAATATTATATTTCCTAAGAAAGTAGACAGTAACATTAGATTTAAAGCATTTTTTTACCATCAGGGTTCACTCTAATCGACAAAATGAGTAGGTATAGACACCAAGTGATTATATATCCCAAGTTTATCTTACATGTTCTTAGTATGTAACAAGGACGCTTAGATGGTCTTCATGACAATAAGATATATTCAAAGTAGTTCACATCTTACAAAAAGAAAAGGTTAAATCACATTGATACTTCTTTGAGTTCTTTCCACGTTCAACCTCAAGTTAATAAGCAAAATCGTTACAGAAAGAAAAGTATGTGTAGTTGAATGAATTAGCCACAAAGAATAAAACAGGAGGGAGCCATGTGCATACCAAGCAATGACCAAAACGCCCACCTCCGAGTACAATCTCATAAGACTGCTCCAGAACTTTCTCTATTAACTCTTGCTTATGCAACAGTGTATCTTGCCCATGACTAATGATATACTCAGGATCCAATGCAAATAGCTGAAAAAAGATTTGAAATTGCTTTAAAACTAATTACCTAGATAAATTCAAATGCAGAATGCATAAAATATTTGAAATACAGATTAAAAAGTTCTTCCCATAATCTTAGAACTTTCAGGAGTCTGTAATACAAACAGGAGACAACAGCTATGAAAAGTAAAAGGTGCACATCGCATGCAAAAGCGGCTGTAACCATAATCACAATATTCATTAATAATTTGAAAATTCGTGAATAATAAGTGAATCACAATATTAAGGAACAAGTCTACTTGTGAATAATTTGGAATAGCTGAACTTCAGTGAAGTACTTGTAAATAATACGCAATTTAAATGTTAAAATCCACGAATTTTGCATGATTTATTTCACAAGGATACGTCACATATCGCAATAATTGAACATGCGTTTTCATTGCCATTATAATGTACTAACCATTGTTCTACATAGATAATTGTTATTAGGCATAAATACGAAGAATAATACTCCTACACAATATTAGCACTGAACTACTCTCGAATAATTTTTGGTCTTCTGGATCTTTCGCAAGTTCTGAACTTTTAACCCTCACCTAATAAATTGCAAACACAGGACTTGTGACTATGGGTAACAGATACAACTTCTTACAACAAGAAGGACGAACCACAAGGCACTATTGGATGCAGACCAACAAGGATTATGTGACTATATGAATATAAAAGGAAAGAAAAAGGGGGTGTGTATAGATCTTATAAATGGGTGCAGAAAGGGAATAAGATCAGGTCAAGAAGGAACAATAGCAAACATCAAAATTGTGAATCACCAAGGCCATAGCAATGTGGTTATGCTTCCTACTAGTGTGAAATCTGATATCGGCTAAAGTCTTCAAGATCTTGGCAGGGATAGACTCTCACATCGTTACAGTTGAAACCTCCTTCCATTAAAATGCAGATGTCTGAGGACAATGATTCAAGTATGAGAAAGCTCCAGAAAACTGACCATTTGAATGAATGTCATATTGGCTATTTATCTGATTAAGTTGTAGAAATAATCATAGCCAAAGGCAATCATGGGCGAAAGAATGTGTCATAAATCTTCCAAGGCATGCTGAACAGTTGGTTTCCAGATGCAACCAAACAATTTTAACGAATAGGCTTCCATTAACTCCCGACTAAAAGTTGTGTTGATTTTAAGATTCCTCAAAAGGATCTTTCTCGTTCAGGCATTCTTGTTGCTTATGGATCCACTCGTAATGTGGACCTTTGTGACATAAAAAAAAGAAAGAAAAAAAAAAAACTGCTTTTCCACAGAAAACTGCATGTTTCTGCAAAGAGTTCGATAGGTCTAAGTTCTGAAAAATTACTAGTCTAGTTTCTTAAACCTACAAATTCGCACTTACAATTAGATTTCATGCCTAGATCAAGCGGACTATGAGTATCTACTAAGGGTACATGAGCATATCTTGCCCCAGCCATCCAACCACAATAGTTGGCTCAGCAACTACCAATGTTACCTGGGTACTTCTATCATGAAGCTGTACCCGTACCCGACACGAACCCGTACCCAAACTTCATGGACACTCCTTGGATATATGCATCATTTATTGAGACATGTACTCAATTATATGATATATGTTTTAATTTAAAACACTTGTCATATACTTCTTGGACGTATATCCTATACTTCATGTCCATTTCTTGAAATTCGTTAGACATGGATTGGGTTTGTTTTCCAACCCATACCAAGTAAAAAGCTATGATTTAAAATGGTGGTTTGAGTGACAAGTATATATATATATATATATATAGAGAGAGAGAGAGTAAAGCTCCTATAAACTTAAGTGGATAGGAGCACTTGTCTACCAAACTTTTTATCTCTTCATTATGCTTTGAGATTTGTGCTACACATCAATGCTATCTTTGAGATTTGTGCCTTCATTTGTATCACATGCTAGCACAAATCTCAATGCAATATCAATGGATAAAAAATTGGTGAACAAAGGGCTCCTATCCACTTAAGTTTATAAGAGCTTTACTCTATATATATATATATATATATATATATATATATATATATATATATATATATATATATATATATATATATATATATATAAGGAATATGGGTATGCTTGGTACCAAGTACAAAGTTGGTGCTTGGTAGTGAGGTGGCTTATTAGATCACATTCACATGGGTGCACATGAGATGGATAATTAAAGGGTGATTATTTTTAAATGGGGACCATTTGAATGAGTGGATGAGAATAAGACACCTCACTACCAAGCACCAAGTTTGTGATTGGTACCAAGCATATCGTCTCTCTCTCTCTCTCTCTATATATATATATATATATATATATATATATATATATATATATATATATATATATATATATATATATATATATATATATATATAATCTATACCACGCATTTCACAATTTTGCCATGTGTTGCACCCGTATTAGTACCAGTACCCATACCTGTTTCCATGCAACTTAGGCAACTACCAAGATGAACATATTTTTCAATATAATTCCAGCCGTACAACTGAAAGTGCAAAAAAGGGGAAATCACTTTATATCTAGCTAGCTGTCATGGACTTAGCTTTTTTCTAAGCTCACATGCAGCGCTTAGCAAGTCTCTCGCTAATAACTCACTAAGTTCAGCCTCTGTATCACTCACACAAGCAAACTAACTAGATGAACAAGAGAGCAAAGCAAAAGAGGAATGAATGGGACACTTATACTCAAGAGAGTTTACAAGCTTTAGAGTGATGGTTTGGCAAGTGAGGCTCCTCTCCAATTTATAGCGCTCAACCCTCCATAGTAGGAATTCCCTAGAACTATGTACACCTCTTCTTCTTCCATACTTTTCTAGAGCGTTCTACAACACTATTATATTCTACTACTTTCTTATATATTCTAGTACACTCTACACTACTCTAGAACATTCTACCATATTCTAGAGGACTACACATTCCGGAATGTTCCAGAAGGTTTTAGAACATTCTAGACACTTCTAGAATACTCTAGATTATTGTAGAAAATTATAGAATTACGTATTTGACATGCTTACGTGGCGAAAATCTTAGTTCTTAAGGTGGGATGTAACACAACATTGAGTTTCTCAAAGAGGCTTGGTTAAAATTGAGACTGAGAACTGGGCTCCATAAACATGTCAACTGAACTGAAAGGGAATATTGGTAGTTAACCTCAACCCATCAATAGCTTGAGCACCTAAGAAAGAAGCAGGATTCAAAAGCATAGTATCTATAGTACATTCTTTGCACGATTGGTTGATCAGTAAATTACAAGTCCTGGTTTCTAATGAAACAGGGGGTGTCTTTCCTTGACTAAATGCCGCAGAACATATTAGCTATTGCATAACTCCTTCAGCAAGGATTCAGCAGTCTATTATTATGAGAATATATGTATTTTCAGTGAACAAGCAGCCAACAACTGGACATACCTTTTGTGTCCCAGCATCTTCACTGTTTCTAAAATTTCCTATTTCTGTAAGATGTAATGTCTTCTATAATCAAGAAAATTTGGGCAAATAACTAAATGTTCCAAGTGAAGACAGAAAACTTGTAGCTAACCAGATTACAGCAACTATAATGCAAGAAAACCTAATGAATCCTTGGATACATAAAACCATCAAATCCAGAATCAAGTTGAAAAGAGTTGCAAACCTGATCAAATAAAGCTTTGTTCAAATTCACATTGTATTCTATATTCATATCTTTCAAACCACTGCTGAAAGCTTTGCTAAGTGGGAGCGCCCATCTCCAAAGATCTGCATCTTCAATAAATTTAAAAAGCCTATTTACCCTTTCGACATCGCTGTCTGGAATAAAGTTAACTCCAATACCAGTACTATCACCCACTCTTGATACATCAATTTTTCCTAAAAGCTTTTCTTTGAAGTAGTCATAGGCAATTGTAGCCCCACTTCTCTTCATATCGATTACCTTAGTCACATTTGTGCCAATGGAAGCATTTCCAGATAAAGTTTCAAACGCAGTTTTGTGATGATCTAGGATTGTCACGCTAGAAAAAAGAGGGAAGGAAAAAAAATAATTAATTAAACTTAACATAAACAACAAAGGCCTGAGAATTATAAACTACATTATAGTAATAACACATACAAAAACATAGAGACTATTAAATTAACTGGAACTGCTCTTAGCGTTGTTTGAACCTTTCGATAAAGGTAATAACACTAGTGCATGCTATCCGTACTTTAGAGCATACACATGCAATTTATTTATGGTAAAAACTTAAAAGACAATGATTACAGTATTACAAGATTACTTCAAGTAGGCTATGATATGTGTGTGATACACATCATAGAGAAGAGGTGAAAAAAATGGAAACAAGGATTAGGATACAAACCTCTCAAATTTTGTAGATATTTCAGCAACAAAACCAGAAGGTCCAACAAAATCTAAGAGATAAACATCACCAAGCTCATCCACTGGAAGATTCTCAGCCCTGAAAAGAGACGGAATACTTTAAATTTAGGTTAGATCAGGAGCTTGGGCAATAATAATAAAGCTCTAACATATCTATTCTTCTGTTTCAGTACCAAGTTTAATATCCTATAGTTGTATCAAATTACAATGGATGCCAACCCAAGTAATAGCTGTAACACTCAATAAACTACAATAAGAGGATGCTTTTTCATGTCATAGCAAAACTAATACGCTTGAAAATTGACAGTTTGACATTTTACTTTATTGGAAGCTTTAGGTTAGGCAGGTTCCCCGGCATGCAATCCTTTTTCAATAAAAGGCACGCTGACGGGGAATGAAAGGCGATGAGAAAAACTTCAAGATGAACAGTAACTTTTCCTCTTTTTATTTAATTAAAAAACAAACTAAAGAAAGATAAAAGAACGAGTAAAAAGATAGGTGGTTAGACCGGTTTCACACACAGAGACATCTAACTTGGAAGGTGGCTTCACGCCTTGAAGAATCACTCCAAAATCTACGTAAATAATATTTTCTTCATCGTAAACTCTCTACAACATTACAGAAATCTCTTCCCTCTTTTATAGAGTTTGAAATTCTTATCTAAAAGAAATTAAAAAACTTATCCTATCTCTAAAACCAACTCAATCTTAACCATAAAATAATCCAACAAACTCAATCCTAACACAATTCAAATAAAATCTGTGATGGCTGGTATTTTCAGTGCAAAATAAGGTTGAGATTTAATGTGCAAATGATTCTTTGATCTTTTGGTTTTGAGCCCAATTAAAGTTAAGCCCAAAAAGCCCATTTACTTGAAATCCTTATCCCTGAAAATATCTTAACCACTAAATCCATAATCCCAAAATCTAAGGGAATCTTAATAAACCTATCCCCTTAAAAACTAATCCCATGATCCCTCTCCCTGATTTTTCTCACGGGAACAAAAAAAAACCAAAACAAAAAAGAAAAGAAACAGAGATCGGAGTCTCTGCGACCTAGAGGAGAAGGAGGAGACTAATTAGTGGATATTTTCATCTTTTGATTAGCAATCGAGGCAAGTGTTCTTTTTCATATCTTTTATTTTTCTTTGGTAAATTCTTAAACAATACCTCTGTAGTTTTTGTTGTGCATAATGTATGATGTCTTCTTTAGAAATAATCTATGATTTGTTTTTCCTCTTCTTAGTCTAATTTATTTATCCCATATTTGTTATCCTATTTCCTTCATGAATCTTTTCATTAGGAATTTATTTGATCATGTCATGCAAACCCAACTTCAATCTACAGATACCTCCCGTTGATCCATGACAAATCTTAAACTTTCAAATCTTTTCATCAAATAAATGTATAAGTAATTTCGGCTGGATTTCATTTGAGATGGTTCGATGGTGCATTTAATAAATAAGCTTTCCTATAAATTCTTTGTTCGTCCGTTTGTCGGATAAGCAAGAATGGATGCTGCATTAATTTATTACCTGCACAAGGTTGATGGCAAGAGCTGTAAATAAATTGATGGCAAGAGCTGTAAATAAATGAAACTCTATAACGAATTATTTCTATCATTGGTTTCTTGTTCCTCCACTGTACAGCTATATACGGTCATTCATACATATATTATTCCTCTTTAATGTGATTATTATATTTCAGGTTTTGGAGGTTCTTAGTGCATATACGATATATAAACCACTAGTTGTTTATCCGCATTTTTGTTATTTGCTTCAAGATCAAGTTCACAAGTTTTGAGTAATTCATAATAAATACATATAATCATGACAATGTTACTAGCTACATTTTTACAAGTTTGTAGTACTTTGTGTTTAACCAAATCTACTTTTCTCGAGTAGCTTTATTTTTCTCCCAAGGATTTAAGCTATATATAACTAATTCTTCAAGACTATGATCTACTAAATTAATAATTTTATCTTGCGGACTAATAAACCGAATCTTACCTTTACTTATTTTTCAAATAGAAGGATTGGTTATTGTCTGTTAGTATAAAGCTTTTTCATATATATATATATATATATATATATATATATATATATATATATATATATATATATATATCTTCTTACAAAAGATGACAATTTTAGGTTATTAATTACAAATAACTATTTGACTTATTTTTCCCCATAAATCAGGGAAGGTGAAAAAAATTCAATTCCTTTTTAGTTAAACGCTAATTTTATAAAACTAAGTGTTTTCTAAAGACTAAATATTTTCGAAATTATTCAAGAATAAGATTTGATTCATGATCAATAAATCAAACTTTTCTCACTCAACCTTAGTTTCAAAATCCTATTTTATAACTCAATTTCCTTTTGAAGCTTGATTCTTTAAGGCAACTATTTTTAAATTTGTTTAGGAAAAAAAACTATGTAGTGTTAATGACTGTCTCAAAGTGGACTATGGTGAGTTTAATTATTTTCTTAAATGTTTGAAGGTGTCTTATTGCCAGTTGAGAATATGTTGTATTTGAATACTTGAACCCAACTAGGCTCACCCGAGTCCATAAATAAATAGTGTCTGGTTTTTTTAGTAGGTATTCTAAATTAAATTCTAGCCCATGTTTGCACATGAATGTTATTATACGGTGTGAAAACTCTTGTTTGATCACATAGTGACATCTATTAGGTGGACTGTGCATGAATAGGTATCCCGTTAAGATATGGATAAGAAGCATGGCTTGGCAGCATCGACCATATTATACATGAATTTTTAACTTGTATATGTTCTGAAATCATGTTTAGAGTTCATAATTTACGGTATATTGTACCATAGAAACTCAAGTGCCTAAATAGACAAGACTGTTTTGGTATTGAAAATGGAGATCACCTGAAACGTTATGATTAGTATACAATATTTCATGCATGATTGGATTAACACGATATCATGGGGTTATTTAATGGGGAGTTAGAGTATGAAAACTTTGATGTATATAAGCGGTACTCTTGTTATCCGGATATTCATGTTTCAAGATCATGTTTTAGGAGGCCAAGTGACGTAATTATTTTTATCATGTTGCCGTGTTCCCGGGGGCCTACGGGAAGCCGACTTATATACATGAAAGTTTCCGCCTCTAATTCAAATAACATAAAATAAAATGTCGGGCATGATTGATTGTGACAGTGAACGACTTTATAGCTGTAGAAAATTATATTTAGTTTAATTTATTTGATTTTGAAGTACATGCATGCTTTGTACTATGTTATCAGGTAGAAATAGAAATTTTTAGATAATTTTATATTATTAACCCAGGTGCTACGTATGTATATTTATCTCACACATCTTCACGTGTACTCTTTCTTCATTTTACACACTTGTTGGGAGTTTTCTGACTCCCTTGAGATTTGTTTATCCCAGACAGAGCAATTGATCTTTCTCAGCAGGACTGTGAGTATTTTCAAGAGCAGGCTCAAAGGCAGTGATCACATTCTTCCTGGATAGTTTTCATATCTTTTCCTTCACATTAGGTATTTCATGTTAGACATTATTTTTTTTGCCGCATGTGGCATTTCTTTGAGACATTTGGATGTATCTCCTATTATTCCATTCAGATATGTGTAGTTTTCTTTTGAGACTCTTACTGTCCTTAAATATCTTTTTAACCTCTTGCTTTATAATTTTATCTTTCTTGATTTATCAATGTATACATGCTCTGTAGATAGAAATTATTGAAAAAAGTTATAAGCAGGGTGATTTTCTAGAGACGTGAATGCAATCATGTAGAGAAAAAATTTCACGATTGCATTGTCGACCGCGTCACGCCAATATAATTATAATTTTGGGAACTGGGGCGTGACAAAAACAACTAAACAAAATAACTAATTCTCACCTATCTAAAACCAAAATCCAAATCTAAAATCATAACAAATCTATCTTCAATTCGAATCAAATCTGACCAGTGATTGTGTCCTGCATCACACGTCATGGTTAAAGAATTTAAGATCATTGTGCTCTAATCCAAGATCCCATAAGAAGCATCAGTCGGAATTACATGGGCATCAGGTGGCGCACGTAGAACATTTGACTCAGAAAAGCTCATGCCCATCAGAGAAGCTTGAGGTCAAGCCGCCTTAATATGTAATACAAGTGGTGCCCCAACCTAAGCATTTCAAACCAATTGCATTTTATTGGATGTTGCAATTAAAAGGTTAACTCTGGTTAGTCTAACACCAGCGATAAATTAATTTGGGAAGAAAATAGGCTGAACGGCACCATTTTGTTAACAATATTCTATAATTTTATACAAGTCCATTTATCAAATAAATATAACATGAGATCCTGTAAGTCATCTGACAGTAGAAGTTCATATGATATCATTACAAAGATCATCAATTAAAAAAGTGTGCATTTCAAGAAGAATCACACATATTATTTATTTTTCTATTTTTTAAAATACCTTGTCAATTACCATAAGATTAGTGTCTTCATTTTTTACGCATGCTTGCATTTTGTATAATACAGGTGAAGATAACACTGAGATAACTTCATCTGAACTTCAAAGGGGCTAAGTGTTAATAAAAGAGTTAAGTAGTAACCCCCTATAATAAGAAGGTCTACCTAATGCTATTTTATTGCACATAAATATCAAAACAAATTTTTACAACTTTCACTTCTAATTTTCTTTATTTTATTTCCTTATTTCAACTTTTTTATTCTTAAAATAAGCATGTTTTAATGCTAAAGTCCTTAAAACCTAAATGTTGCCCTCCGACTTCACTTTGATTTTCACATTCCACAATAACTCCACTGTATATGGAGGCTGAAATACATAGGGTTACACATATGGATCACCTAAATTCAACACTAATTTCCTAATCCAACACCGATAAACTTTGTTTGTCAACCAAAAAATCAAGTTTCTCATGTTTTAATTGGCTCCCCTTGGTATTTACTTGGTATTGTTGTTTGGAGCCAACAACAAATTGAAATCCACATCAATGATTTTCCATATAAAGCATCAATATTTTAGATTTGCATTTCATCAGAAATATGGTAGTTGCATTCCGTCAAACATATTATCCCAAAGACCAAACTTACTTTTACTATATCTCACAAGATAAGCTTCCCAAGGGGCTTTTTCAGTCTCTGACTCCTTAGGCATGGTTTGGTAGGAGGTCAAGTGCGGTGAGGTGAGGGACAAAATTAAAATTTATGTTTGGTAGAGAGTTTTTGGAGGGAGAGGTGAGGTGAGGGAAGAGACAAAGAAAAATAAACTAAAAAAGTTAGAGGGAGAAGAGTGCTCCCAAATTGAGAGGACAAGAGAGAAAATGCACTAAAAGAGCATTCACCTCCTCTCACCCTTCCTCCCACCAAACGTAAAGGCTAGAAGGGATGCCCATCCCTCCATCTTATTGCACCTCACTTCACGTCCCCTCCCCCCTCCTCAAACCTCTTACCAACCCAAGCTTTAGCCACAAGCCATGAGAAAGCCTTATCTCATATCTAGGTCTCGGCCAAATACCGAGCAACTTCATCATTCGCCGCTGAGCCTCCAAAGGCTCATGGTTGTTGTCTCTGTCACGACTCATGAACGACCATTGGTATGCCTCTGAAGCCTCCTCCACTGCTCACTAGCAGTTAAGTGAGGGGAAACTCACTGAAAATCCTCCCATGGTCCTTTGTGTGTAACAAATGCAAAGTCGAGATCACATGCAATAACTTGTCCCTTGTCCAATGGCTCGCCTCATCGTTGACCACCACATTGAATCATCAAGCCAACAACCTCCTGCAGCATGTAACTAGTTGTTCGTGACTACCATTCTTCATGGCACGACCTCTAATATCCATCCACGCTTTGTCAATGCCACTATAGGCCTTTCACCGCCTCTATGCCACAAACTATGTACATGCCTATATGTTGCCAGTGATCACCACACTGCTAAACAACATCTGCATTCCCCAAATAGCCGATAGTCCTTGTCGTAAGCTCATGTACCACCCTTGCACTGCTAAATCACTACTTAAACACCTTAGCTAATCCACCACTGGAGCAAGCATTGAATGTGTTGTCATTTGATCATGAACCTAAACCAGCTAGATTTGCCCGAGCTATTAGCTCCATAGCGTGCTACTCATATATCCTTATCGCATAGCTGTTTCACACTCTTCTGAAACCAACCTACCTCCCGACAACTCTGATCTATCTCCTCACCAACTAAATCCAGTTTTTTTCTTTGCTTTTCTTATTTTCTTCTTCACCTTGATGCTTCTGCAATTTTTCCCGTTATTTGCACTTAAATACTCCAAAGTTACACCAGTTTTAACTTTGATACTCTGAAGGTTTTTCTTTGACCAAAAAATACCCCAAAGTTCAAAAAAGTCATTTTCGGGTATCAAAAGGAATTAACTTTACCATTCTCAAACCCAAGTCCATGGATTATCCAGTGGAACAGCTGCTTCAAAAGCAAGCTAGGGTTTAGGGTTTTAGTTTTGTGCACCCCAATAGTTAGTTTACGGGTTCCTAAGCTTCAAATTTAAAAATTTTCGATCAACTTCAAAGCAAATTGAGGAAAATTACTTACTTGATGGGATCATAGACAGTGTTGGGAAAGAAAGCTACGGGCAAAGACGCGGCTTTGAAGTAGAGATGGGCCGCTAGGGCTGCGAAAGCTCCGTCAGGGCACGGGTAGTGATAAAGCACCGCTGATCTCTTCACTGCTTTCATGGCGAATTCAGCAGAATTTGGGCCAAAATTAGCATTTATTAGTCGTTTCTTTTGACTTAAAACAGGGATTTCGATTCCTGAAGATGAATGAACCAGGATTTCGGCATTGCAGTTTGGAGTTTGATGGAACGGGTCGGATCCTTGTCTATCGGTTTTCTTTATTACGTGACAAGATTCATACCCGATTCGACCCAGTACAACTCTTGTCTCCATGAACTAGTAGGATTGATTGAGTAATGATAAGCGTACTACACTTTTCATAGTGCTCAAATAAAAGAGTAAGGTCATGATGAGTAGCCAATTTTTTTTAAAACAATTTTCAAGGATGGACGGGGACCCTACTCTTTTATTTGTGATAGTATCAAAATAATATGAAAGTTGTAGTCCAGTTATTATTTTTTGGATTTTTTATTAGAGTGGGTTATTATTTCTGTTGATGTATATAATCACAGTCACTAACCTCGAGTGAGTTTAGCTTTTAAAGAGGCGAGTCCGCCTTCTCTCCTAATGCCGTGTGTGATTCGGTCGAGGGATTACTTCTGTGAGAAAGAGGGACCCGTGGAAGGGCTGAGTTGGGATCTCGGTGGTTCCTCAGAGCGGTCAAGTTAGTAGAGTGGGAGATAATCTAATGGGCGAATTTACTCAAAAAGATCACTTACTTGGTTATTTGTTCACGTTGCTACTTATACCTAGGGTTGCGGGGTATTTTCGTCTTCCGTTGGCTAAGAAACCATTCTTTGAGTCGACCCTCTGCATGCCTTCACGATTGGTGGCCTTTACAGTGTCAAATTAGGGGTAATTTGAGGGTGCGTATGGTCTATTCACCATTAATGGGATGGGATTGGCTTTGTAGGCATGGGTCAGTGCCTTAATCACCGTGAGAGGCAGGGGAGTTAAGAAGTCGGTGTATTTATCGATGGCGATGGGCTCGAAGTCGCGTGTAGCCGTCGTTGAGTGGAGGGAATCACGTAGGGCGAGATAGAGGCTGAGGCGGGTGAGTCGGCTCGCGCGGCTTCGGGGCGTCCTTTGAGGCAATCAGCGAAAGGGCGACCAGTCCGCCTTCGCGTCGTCAGTTGGCGGTGAAAGGGGGGCGAGCTTCGCCGTATTGTCGGGAGAGGCCGCGATTGGTTGGATGGGGCTATAATGGGTGGCGGGTTGGGAGGGCAGCGGCGCCGCCTTCAGCGTCGTCAGAAGTGGATCAGCGGTTGGAAAGCGGCGGCTGATGCGTCAGCGTCGGTCGGTGGGGACGGCGGCGTGGAATAACTTCTGAAGGCGGTCAATTGGTAGGCGGGCGGCTATTCTTCAGCGTCGTCCGGCGGAAAGTTGTTGTCGGACCGGCTTGCACCGCCTTCGCGTCGGCTATGGTGATAGTTGCTTGATGGACCATGGTGGGGTCGGTAGTGCGAGCCGCCCGTGGAGTGGTCTGAGGCTCGAGTACATTTTCGTTGATAGACAAGCGTTTATCCGGTGTCGATGCCTCGTTTTTCTCCTTAATCACCGGTTAGTGGTTATGACCATAACATTGGCCCTTTCGCTGAGTCGGTTGGAAGCGAGTCCAAGTGAAATGAATATCGCGACCTCGGACGGAGAGGGTTCGAGGGTTCGAGCGTTTCATCGATGGGGCGTGGGCGATGTCGTGGCGGTTCCACGGCCATTGGCGTTTCGCCTTCTGGGTGCGAAAGTGGGGGCCCTCTGGGAATAGGTAGGGTTGCTTTTCGTCTCCCGAAGCGGCGCCTCGGGAGTGGGGCTTCAATCTTCTCCGTTGATCGCCAAAAGGTGTGGCGTTAGTGGGTCCCACCATATAAATGCGGAGCGGTGAGTGAGAAGGAGGCATTCGCTTTCCCCTTCATCCACGAATTGGCGATTCTCCGTGGTGGTGCGAATCAGGATGGATTCCGATCGTCATCGGCAACAGCGGGTTCCGTTCGAAGGTTACTTCAGTATGAGATGAAGTCTTTGCGCCGAGGTTCGACATTAGAAGGGTAATAAGTTGGAGGCTCGTGAAATCATCTCCGGTTAATACACCACGGTGAGCAGAGGGCTCCTCGTACCTCAAGCACTTGGAATCACGGCCTTGGTTGCCATCCCTTTCTTGAAAAGTGTTTGATGAGCTAGGTGTGTCTCCGGTGCAAATGGCCAAACTTCGATAGCCATATTGGTCGGCTTCACCGTCATCTGCCGTTGGCTCTCGATTCGACCAGCGATGGGCGTCTTGAGCCACTTGGTCGGCATTGATCCGAAGATGCCTCATTATTACCTTCGGATGTCGGGAATTCAAGGTTATCCTTGATCCGCCCAAGTCGATTAAAGGGTGGAAAGATAGGTTAAATGCAGGTCAGGGGCGACTTCGAACTTAGGATGTCGCGTCTTGGCGAGAGATTAGAAGAAAACCACGGAGCCTAAACCCTTGTCGGTAGAGCAGGCGTGGTGGATCGAGATCCTTCAATACGGGGCCGCGCACAATGGATGCTTTGCTTGACAAATCAGTCTTGCGGCTTCATGGGATTTCTTCTACCCCTCAGCCCTTAGATGAGGCGAGGGCTCATAACGTGACTTCGGGGATAATTGGGAGAGCTTGAGGGTTGAGCCTACGCCGGACGAGGAGTTCCTTGAAGAACCCGAAGAGGGTTAGTTCGGCCGGCTGGCAGCGGCCAGTCGTCTTTGGAGGGTTCGCTCTGGGAGGGCGGAGAGGCGGTGTGGGGAGACGGCCGTTGGGGGCGAGCATATGCGAAGTGTCGCCTTAGGCGGCGGACCACGGTCTGGGAGGACTTCGGCAAAGAAGAATGACCATGGCCCTCGGGGTGCTAGGCGGAAGGAGAGTGTGGAGCACCGATAGAAGAGGAGTTATTAGAATCGAGACGAGAGGGCAGCAGGTCTCGGCCCGGCGGGGAGGAGGTCGATCGAACTGCAGTGCGGCTTCGAAGCTATCAGGGGAGACTCCGGAGATGATACCGGGGGTGATCTGAGGCCGGGATCTGGGGTTGGCCACCAGAAGCCCTCACCGCCGAGAAGGAGGCGCGGTGCTCGTGGGATGCACTTTGTTCTGGGGTGGCCTTCGCTATTACGGCCGAGGTTGAGGGAGAATGGAGTAAGGTGTGTGACTCGATGATGGGAGCAGCTCTCCCGTCGGACGTTACGAAGGGAGCGACGAACATCGGTGCAACCGGCTTGTCATTTGGACATCCGCTCGTCGGTATTAAGTCAAGCTATATGCGAGGAAAAGCGGTAGAAACGGTTTAGCTTGCGAGGATAGGAGATTTTGAAGGCGATTCCGATGTCGGTCGCATGTGATCTGCGGAGTTATCGGCTAGGGGTTGTTTGGTGGAGGAAGAGTTGTTGATCCGGTCAGCGTCGGGGCCACCAAGCCTATGAAAGGCTTCGAAGAAGCATCTACCTTCCGAGGCCGCTCTAACGAGGATCTTGACCGAAGTTATCAAGGAACTTCGATTAAGCAAGCCGATGGCTGGCGGCGAAACGGAGGTTAAGGACCAAGTCATTGCGGGACTTAAAGCATCCGATGAGAGAATGCGGGCGAGCTTGAGAACTCCGTGGCCTTCAAAATGGCGAAGCGACACAGGTCGTCCGTGAAGTTATAGAAGCCTTGACTTAGCGATGGCGAGTCGGCCTTCGAGAAGCGGTCATGCCAACCGCGAACTTCGGTTAAGCGGAGAATCGGTCGCCCGTGAGCGGCCCCAGGGAGTGCACTCAACTTAAGGAATCCTTGAGTAGGGCGGAGGAAAGGCGAAATATCTGGAGTCAGCGAGTATCGGTCGTCCTGAGAGAGGAAGCCGAGCCATCGTCGGAGAATCTACCGAAGCGAGTCTGTGGGAAAGTTGAAGTCGCTCGGCTTGCAGCGGTGCGATTTCATGGTTAGCGGCCTAGCCAGTATCGAGGTGTCCCAGTGCGGCCGATATCCTCCGAGTATAGCCGGCCAGAAAGATCTCCTTTCAAGATTTGAGGCGGTGGGGGCAGGCTACGATCTAGGTGACGACGACGCCGAGGAGGGAGAGGAGGACGGGTCATCAAGTGACGGTTCCCCGAGTGAGGCCGACTCGGACCAGTAGTTTAGGTCTTAGACATTTGTTTATCATGTAGTCGTCGTTGTGTATATTTTGTACTCATTATCAAATAAATGAATGTAGTAAGAGTTTTTCGTTTTCGTAGTTGTGTTTTCGCGTTGCTTTCTATGGGTGAAGCGATTGATTGGATTGATTGGTTTGGCGTCATGACTTGATCGCTCGGCGCCTCGAAGAGCCGGCATGGCCTTCCATAAGATGGTCGACCCAGGACACCTGAGTCGATCTTTGGGGTTACTTGTTCTCGGTCAGATTGGTTATTTGGCCGGCCGTGGGCCGCCCGGTCCATAAGCTGGTTTAGTTTTCAGAAGCAAGCGTTGCGTAGGGGATAAGGCTTGACATGTGGTGCCGGTAGTCAAAGGCGAATTCGAGAGGCGTGGGTCATAAAGGCGGGTTTTTCAATTTTCAAGAGGCGGTTCGTATCCGAGAGCCAATCCGGACCATTGGATTTCAAAGTTGAAGTGCCGCCTAGGAATAGACACGTGGGCGTTTTGGGTGTCTATATATGCTCTTACCCTATTTGGGGGTTTCTCTTCGCACCTCCTAAAGACTCGTCTCCTTCTTAATCTGAAATATTTTAGAGTTTTCTGCCATGGCTGCCTCTACCCCCGCCTCCATTGACAGGATTGCCAAGCTCAAGTCTTGGCAGTCGAAGGCGAGAGAAGAGGATCTGGAGGGGCTCCATGAAAGGTATGATCTCCCTGAAGGATTCACGGTTTCTCTCCCAGAGAAGGACAGCGCTATCGTTGATCATAGCGCGGATAAACTGCCACTATACATGGCGCATTTGGACAATGGATTGCGCCTCCCCTTACCGGCGTTCGTGAAGAGGTTGTGCGAGCGGCTGGGGGTGTCCCCGATGCAGTTTGCCCCTAACGCCATTGCTACGATAATGGCGTTTCTGGTTATTTGTCATCGAGTGAAGGTGGTGCCGACTCTTCAACTCTTCGGCAACCTCGTCACAGTGAGGGCGACGAAGAAAGACGCCCATTTCTTCTTCGGGTATGTGGGCGGTCGGTTTGTTGACATTCCGGATTCGAACAAGGACTGGAAGAACAAGTTCGTTTGGGTTTTTGGTGCCGACGCCGAATTGACTTGTCGTTCGTGGCTGGAGATCAACAAGGACGGCCTGAAGAATCTTCCCCTCTCGGCGGACGAGAGGCGCGACCTGGACAAGTTTCGTCATTATTCAGGGTCGCGAAGGGGCTACAACTTGTTCGACAACCGGCCGAGAGTAGCGGAAGTGTCGTTCGTTCGACCGACCGGGGTCGACGAGAAAAGAGAGAAAGAGTTGCTAGAGGCGGCCCCCCAACAGGTTGAAGATCCCAAGAGTGGGGGTCGCAGCCCGACAAAAGCCACTGAGCTACAACTCCCTCAGAAGAGGGTTAGGGGAGGGCTGTCGGTAGAGGAGGAGGCGGCGGGTAGAGGAGAAGTTCGAGGAGTTGGCTTCCATCTTTGCAAGTAAAGAAGGCTCCTCGCCTCTGGGGTCGACTAGCCAAAGAAGAAGAAGAAGAAGACAAAGAGATCGAGCGATCGACCCCCAAAGGCTGACAGAAGGCGTCTTTGAGCAGGTCGAGGCGTTGGGGAACTCCTAGCTGGCGGAGGAGGTTCGACCTCGCCTACCCTCTCCTTTGGCCGAGTGCATCACGAGGGAATCTTGTCCTCAGGTCAGTGAAGGTCCCGGCCAGCCGTGCAAAGGTCGATTGCGGCCCGAAGGGCCTGCCAGAGCCAGGTAGAGGGGCGACTTAAACGAGAACCGCTCGAGGCTGAAGCGGTCCGGATGATTCGGCCGGGTCGAACCTCCTGAGCCTATTCAGGGATTTGGGCATTGAGCTTCCTTTTCGTCACCGGATTGCTGAGGTCGGCGGTTCGAGGTGGAAGGAGCTCCGATCCCAACTCATCGGCGACCTGTGGGAAGGGTATTCCACGAGGGAGGAGCCTTCACCAGGTGACAAGTTTGTCTCCGACCATTCCCTGCATAAAGAGGGCTCGGTGCTTCTTTAGGGTGAGGCGGCTGCGTTAGCTTGAGGATTCACCCTCTATGTGAGGGCCTTCTAGAGGAGATACCTTGGCAAACTGCGGTTAGCTCTTTGAGTTATCAAACGAGGGGCCTGGTGGGAAAGAAGCTTCAGCAAATGATAGTCGTTGATGATGAAGGTAGGCTTGCGAGAGAAGGCTTGTCGAGGAGGAGAGGCCGAAGAAGCCGAAGAGGGCGGCCGCCCTGAGGCGAGAATGCAGAGGTCGCGCCAATGGCTAGTTGAATTGAGGCTAAGCAACCTACGATCACTAACCTCCGATTCATAACTCAAAGTGGCGGCCAATCATCGATAAGCAGAAGGAAGAGTCGTCGGTGAAGAGGCGGTCGTGAACTCGAGAGAGGAGATCGGTGGAAGGCTCAAAGTGGGGAAGCCAGGTGGAGGCTGCGGGCTTCGAGAGCAGGGCTGCGGAGTGGCAGACGAGTCAAAAGCGGCTCATCAATCGGTCTCGGACGGCGTCCGTCCGGTCGAGCCGACTCAAATTGTGGCGTCGGAGGAAGGCAAGAAGGAGGTCATTGAAGAGTATGGCAAGGGCCCATGGGGAAAGTGGGCTGTCCTTAGGCTGTCAAAGCGAGACTCCGACTACTTGAAGGCTCAACTTCCTTGGATGCTCTTTCACAGTTGAGTCGCCTATCCTCCCGAGGTGGAGAGTTCCCTCCGCGTCTTCGCGAGTCACGAAGCAGCGGAGGCGGGGAGTGCAACTCAGCGGCAGGGACAATCCGAGAGGATGAGGGGCGGCGAGGAAGATGAGGTGAAGGTGGAAGGAGGAGGCGGCGATGAGGGAGGAGATTAGGATGCCTTAGCGCTTCGTTCATTCTCTTTGTTTTGTTTTTGGCTGGAAAGTCCCCATGTATTTGTAATACATTTTCCTGGTGAATGAAAACTTAGTTTGCGTTTTCTACGCCGAACTCTCTTTTTCCTGTGATGCCCTTTCTTAGGCTTTGTGACAATAGCGACTTTGGCGAGAATGGCCATCATCTATGTTTTGTACGACATGACTAATGGGTCGAGCGATGATCATAGCTCAGTCGGCCTGATTGGTAACTTCGCGCTCGATTTGTGGTCGACCCTAGGTGAGTCGAGATTCGACCCTGTGCTGATATGGTCCGTGCCGGAGAGCGCCATTCGTCTCGGTGGGCCGAGATGTCATCGATGGGCGTCCTCTAATTGCTGACTTTTAGGTTTACGGGATGGTAGGTCTCATTTAAAATAAAGAGGCGCTTCACATTTTCGAGGCTACGATTCGAGCCTCTGTGATTTCGAGTGGTGCCTCGAGTTCCACGTTATTAATTTCCTCTGATGATCCGAGGGAATTAGCATTTATGGGTTACATTATAAGTAGGGGAGGAGACAATTACTTTTCGTGTTCTCTTTAGATTGGCGATTGATTTTGTCTCTAATCGTTATTTTTAAGGTCTCAAATCGGGGCCGAGTTTCGATAGAGATGGTGAGGCGTGGAGGTGGATTCTCTCCCGAGTCCACCATCTCGGGGGTTTCATTTGCGGCCGTGGATTCCGATCATCGTGAAGATCCCTTTGCACAGTGATAGAGTGCGTTCCCTCGAATCGTCCTGGCTTCGTTTTAGTGAGGAATAGTTGAAGCCGAAAGTGTTTCTCCGAGGAAGAGCGCCTTGTTTGCATCCATGGGTTCAGGGCTATTGATGCGATGAAACCATGGGTTTGAACTATTCGATATGGCAATAGCGATATGAAACCATGGGTTTCGGGTTATTGTGCTGATATGAAACCATGGGGTCAACGTTTGCACCCATGGCGCCCTTTCATTAACCTCTGTAACTATTGCGGCACCTCCTTTCTCGGGAACAGCGGCATGGCCCGAAGAAGCGGAGACGGAAGGAAGAAAAAAGAAGTTGAAGAGTAGCGGCCGGAGCGTCTGTTTGGACTTGTGTGTGTTTTTTTTTTTTGGACCATTGTAAATTTTTGCTTGGAATATCAATGAAAGGTCGCATTTTAGCGATGGTGGCCGTCTATTCGACTCATTCTTGGCTCTTCTTTCCTCTTTTTGTGATGTGGCCTTGTTAATTGGAAATTAGAGGCTGACTTCTAGGGACTTACAAGCGAACATTGTTGACTTCGGTATGTCTGATCGGCCCACAAAGGCTTCGCAATGGGCTAAAAGCAATCGAAATCAGTAGGCCCACATTAAGGCGGACTATGAACATAATAAGTAGATCGAACGAAGTCGCCCCCGGGGCTTACAATGAACATAATAAGTAGATCGAAAATGGGTGTACAGTGAACACCATGAACATAATAAGTAGATCAGCAGATTACCATTTTGTGGGACACAATGAATAATAATATTGAAAAGATTGGCTTGAATTGGTCAGCCAGGTTACAATGAACATAATAAGTAGATCAGCGGATTGGCCCGGTGGGGCTAGACCCGCCGAATCGGCCGATTGCGTTGTGGTCATTTGGTCCCCATCGCCACAAGTTGGATGTGTAGGGCCGCCTACGTCCAGGATCTTCATCTGCGGTTCTTTTAGCAAGGCGATCTTTGTTTTGGGAGTGCGCGCTGAGTTAGTTCCGTGGGGCGGCGACTCCGTGGAGGCGGCCAGCGTGGGTCGGATGCCTGGGGCTGGGGCCTAGGTCTTTTGGCGAGGGCGATCTACATTTTAAGGCAAAGAGCAAGCTGAGTCGGCTCAGGTGGGGCGGCGACTCCGTGGAGAAGCGTGCGTAGGTCGGATGCCTAGGGCCGGGGGCCTAGGTCTTTTCGGCGGGGCGATCTACATTTTAAGGCAAAGAACAAGCTGAGTCGGCTCCGGTGGGGCGGCGACTCCGTGGAGAGGCGGCAGCGTGGGTCGGATGCAGGGCCGGGGGCCTAGGTCTTTTGGCGGGGCGATCTACATTTTAAGGCAAAAGCAAGCTGAGTCGGCTCCGGTGGGGCGGCGACTCCGTGGAGAGGCGGCCGCGTGGGTCGGATGCCTGGGGCTGGGGCCTAGGTCTTTTGGCGAGGCGATCTCTATTACAAGGCAAGAGCAAGCTGAGTCGGCTCCCGTGGGGCGGCGACTCCGTGGAGGCGGCAGCGTGGGTCGGATGCCTAGGGCCCGGGGAGCCTAGGTCTTTTGGCCGATCTGTTTAAGGCAAAGAGCAAGCTGAGTCGGCTCAGGTGGGGCGGCGACTCCGTGGAGAGGCGGCCGTGGAGTCGGATGCAGGGCCGGGGGCTAGGTCTTTTGGCGGGGCGATCTGTTTAAGGCAAAGAGCAAGCTGAGTCGGCTCGTGGGGCGGCGACTCCGTGGAGGCGGCAGCGTGGGTCGGATGCCTAGGGCCCGGGGGCCTAGGTCTTTTCGGCAGGCCGATCTCTATTTTAAGGCAAAGAGCAAGCTGAGTCGGCTCGTGGGGCGGCGACTCCGTGGAGGCGGCAGCGTGGGTCGGATGCCTAGGGCCCGGGGGCCTAGGTCTTTTGGCGAGGCCGATCTGTTTAAGGCAAGAGCAAGCTGAGTCGGCTCGTGGGGCGGCGACTCCGTGGAGGCGGCAGCGTGGGTCGGATGCAGGGCCGGGGCCTAGGTCTTTTGGCGAGGCCGATCTGTTTAAGGCAAAGAGCAAGCTGAGTCGGCTCGTGGGAGCGGCGACTCCGTGGAGGCGGCCGCGTGGGTCGGATGCAGGGCCGGGGGCTAGGTCTTTTGGCGGGGCGATCTACATTTAAGGCAAAAGCAAGCACGAGTCGGCTCGTGGGGCGGCGACTCCGTGGAGAGCGGCCGCGTGGGTCGGATGCAGGGCCGGGGCCTAGGTCTTTTTAAAGCAAGTGGCTTCCTCTGGGGTTGGTGGCGGCCTTGGTGGCCTCATTTCGGCCTATCGAGGAAGGATAATCCGATTTTATTTGGCGAATAGGGCTCGTTCCTTAGTGGAATGGGTAAGATCACCCGTCGCGACCAAGCGAGAAGAGTTCCTTGACTTCGGCTAAGCGAGAAGAGTTTCTTGACTTCGGTTTAGCGAGAAGGGTTTCTTGACTCTACTTAGCGGACGGATATTTCGACCAATCTCGACTAGAAAATTGCCACTTCGGCCAGCGTGGTGGGTTTTCTAATTCGAGTAGCCGGTCGGTACTACTATTTGCGGAGGGTTGATCGGCGTTGGATTCGGTAGAGCGGTAATTTGGCGTTGTTCGCGGTAAAAGTAGACTTTGTATTCATTGCTCTGTTGAACTTGTTTACAGCTTCGTTGGCCTACAACAAGATTCAAAAGAAAGAAAATTGCCTTTTATTTAAGGCTTACAATGAAAACAAAAATTACAACTTTTATCCTTTTTGAACAAACACGAGGATCTCTATTTTAGGGATCACCGCTTGCGTGGAGTTCTTTTTGTCTGGGGACTTTTGTTCGTCAGGTGGACTACTGGCAAGTGAGATCGGTGGAAAGCAGGGTTGGAACTTCTGAGGCGTGAAGGGCTCGTTTTCCGCGAAGGAAGCAGCGCCTTTGAGGATCACACCTCAAGGAGAGGATGGCCCGGGGATCGCCTCCGCGAAGGAGAGGATGCGGGCGGGTGAGATCTACTAGGAGAAATCCAGTGATCATGCGTAGGCGACGAGTTAGCTTACCTCGCGGTTTGTAGATCTGTCGTGCTTTCGTGCGGTGCTTTCGGGGCTGTCGTCGGCGGCTCGTGGATCTCGCGAGGGCTCTCTCAAGAATATCGAGAAAATCCAATCTCCAAAAATCCGCCTTTTCAAATGAGCACCCCCTCACTATTTATAGGAAAACAAGAGGAGAGGGGGCTTTTCGGCCGGACACCATTGGTGTCCGGACTTAGGACACCAAATGGTGTCCGGCCTGCGGCCGGACACCAAATGGTGTCGGCCATTGGCCGAACACCAAATGGTGTCCGGCCATTGGCCGGACACCATTGGTGTCGAAATTAGCCGGAACCAAAGCGGTGTCGGGTTTGGCCGGGCCGTTTTGGCTCCTCGGTTTGGTTTCGGACTTTTCAGTGGCGTTTATTCCGATCTTGTGATGCGTCGTTCTAAGTCCGTGCTTGGTTCACTTGATTGGTTTCATCCGTCAGCGATTTAGGTGGCGATCGGTCGATGTTCAAATCCGATCGTTGATGTTTGGACGATCAATCTCGTTGAAGCTTTGCTTGTTGGATTCATTCCATAACCGTAGCCTCGTTGATTCGTGCGCCTTGTTGACCCATTTAGGTGTGTTCGCGGACCCGCTTTAGCGTTTGCGGCATAGTCAATCGGCGTCGGTTTGTCGAATGGGTTGTTGGTTGTTAACCCGCGTCCACGAGTTTCGTTCGGGCGATAAGCAATTTTGCGCCACAGATACCCCTCCAAAGCGTCTGGTCGATTCTTCTTGAGTGGGATGCTTTGGACATGATGAGCCCTTCACCCTTCGATGCGTGATGGGACTTGTGAATGACCTTGGCTTTTGATCTCTCCACTCCTTTCGGTCTTTCCGGTGCCTTGTAGGATTCTTTGAAGGTATTCGATCTTGCATTTTTTGTCGACCGTTGTTGAGATCTTGACCGAAGTCGGTAGATAAATTTCTTTTGAGATTGGCTCGATGTTTGATTCCTCCAATTCTCTCGGGTTCTCCGTGCTTTGTAGGATACCTAGGGGTGTTGCGGTCTTTGCATTTATTGCTTGACCGTTGTTGGAATTCGAGCTAGCTAATTGAGTTTATTTGTTGTTGACTCGTGTGGTGGATTGTAATCCAATTGACCATCGAGATTCCTCAGTTGATCGGGAATTCTTCACTCTGACAGCGTTAATTGTCTTCAAGCCATATGGGTTTTGGCCTTCAATCGGCGAGTGCAGCGTTGGCGTCGCGATCTTCGTGGATCGAACCGTTGATCGGTGAATCCTTTGTCGATATTGGCGTCGGTTAGCGTCGCTTATTAATATTACTCTCGTTGGAGTGTATTCATCCACGGTGGGAGGTATTCTTCACGGGATTTGTTCGGTCCTCAATTCTTTGCTTGGTAGGCCCTCGGTGGCCTACGAATCGGCGCCGATATGGTGGGGGTCTCGATTCTTTCAAGGTAGAAGCGTTGTTCGGCCATATAAGTCTCGGCAAAATTAACTTTTTCCATAGCGGAGGAAATTGAAGATTATCGAGTTATCCTTAAGAACATGGTAATATTCTCCGGGAACTTCGTTAAATTGGGGCATAGTTTATACTCATAATCCTAGTTGGGTAGGATTATATGGCGTTGATTGGCGTCGATGCAGTTCATGCGATCGAGTTATCCTAAGAATATTTTTGTGAAAATATTCTTAGAACTTCTCGATAAATTAGGAAGCGGTTTATACTCGTAATCCTAGTTGGAGTAGGATTAGGCGGCAGCGTTGATTGGCGTCGATGCAATGCAATGCGATCGAGTTATCCTAAGAATATTTTTTATGAAAATATTCTTCGGGAACTCTCGATAAATTAGGAAGCGGTTTATACCGTAATCCTAGTTGGGTAGGATTATACAACGCGTTGATTGGCCTCGATGCGTCCGTACGATCGAGTTATCCCTAAGAATATTATTTATTTTTTTGTGAAAATATTCTTAGGAACTTCTCGATAAATTAGGAAGCGGTTTATACTCGTAATCCTAGTTGGGTAGGATTATATGGCGTTGATTGGCGTCGATGCAGTTCATCGCGATCGAGTTATCCCTAAGAATATTTTTGTGAAAATATTCTTAGAACTCTCGATAAATTAGGAAGCGGTTTATACCGTAATCCTAGTTGGAGTAGGATTAGGCGGCGTTGATTGGCGTCGATGCAATCCGTCGATCGAGTTATCTAAGAATATTTTTTATGAAAATATTCTTAGGAACTTCGATAAATTAGGAAGCGGTTTATACTCGTAATCCTAGTTGGAGTAGGATTATACAGCGTTGATTGGCCTCGATGCGTCCGTACGATCGAGTTATCCCTAAGAATATTTTTGTGAAAATATTCTTAGAACTCTCGATAAATTAAAGCGGTTTATACTCGTAATCCTAGTTGGAGTAGGATTGGGCGGCAGCGTTGATTGGCGTCGATGCAATCAAGTATATGTCGAGTTATCCTAAGAATATTTTTGTGAAAATATTCTTAGGAACTCTCGACAAATTAGGAAGCGGTTTATACTCGTAATCCTAGTTGGAGTAGGGCATGGGAGAATATCTGGAAGATTAGTGCCTTGAGCCACCTTGGCGATGATTTCGACCATTTAGAGGTTAAGCTCAAAGTCTACAAGATTTTGATAATGGGCTCGCCTCATATATCCCGAGGCTCGCGGCGGCTTAGGATGCTTGCGTTAATGCTTGGACTCGGAGTTCAAATGCGGCGAGGCAGTGCATCATTGGAGGCTGCTTGTTCGCTGAAGCTTCATCTTAGGGGGACATTTTGGTCTTGTATGCGGCTGGGAAGCGAGGATAGTAGAGCTCGAACGGGAGCTTCAAGCGGCGAGGAGAGCGATCGTCTTGAAGGCGGCGAAGGCCCGACAAAGAAAAGACTCAGCGGTCGTGCGAAGGAACGGAACTCTCGAAGTAGAAGGCGGTTAATATCAAGAAGGAAGCTGGAGGCCCTTAATGGCGTGAGGGGCTTTGGGGCGAGCCGGGGAGGAACCGACAAGCTTTTCTCAATAAAGTATTCTTTGTCACAAATCTGCCGTTTAGAAAACTTGTGTAACCAGTCTTTATCGATAAAACATATTCCGAGTCCTCTTTTTGTGCTCTATTATGATTCTTTTATTTAAATTCGAAAATAATTAACCATAATACTTATAGGATTTTGGCAAACCCTCTGCCAACGATTTGATTAGCCTTTACCAACTACCGCTTGAGGCTAGCGCATGGATTATCTCGATCCGCTCCGCATCGCGGACGCGTGCCGGAAG
Organism: Asparagus setaceus; assembly: GCA_012295165.1. Lineage (NCBI taxonomy): Eukaryota > Viridiplantae > Streptophyta > Magnoliopsida > Asparagales > Asparagaceae > Asparagus > Asparagus setaceus. The sequence continues at coordinate 23,421,303 of CM022701.1, forward strand.
AATGAAACTCTTCTAGACTTGTTGCTATGATATTGAATACATAGGTTCGTACTCACGCGCAAGAGACCACCCGACAGCAGCGTGTGGCGTTGACTTTATCCCTTCTTAGGCTTCGGGATAAAATACCCGAATCGAACTCACGGTGTCTTCTTCAATCGGAAAAAGACTAAGCCGGCAATGCGTGTGGCGTTGACTTTATCTCTTCTTAGGCCGGGATAAAATACCCGAATCGAACTCGGTGTCTTCTTCAATCGAAAGACTAAACCGGCAGCAGCGTGTGGCGTTGACTTTATCCCTTCTTAGGCTTCGATAAAATACCCAATCGAACTCGTGTCTTCTTCAATCGAAAGACTAAACCGGCAGCAGCGTGTGGCGTTGACTTTATCCCTTCTTAGGCTTCGGATAAAATACCCTGCGAACTCGTGTCTTCTTCAATCTGAAAGACTAAACCGAACGCCGCTGAGGCGCTGACTTTAGGGTTATTAGCCAACCCCGCCCTCAACGGATTTGACTAGCCTTTACCAACTACCGCTTGAGTTGGGCTAGCGCATGGATTATCTCGATCCGCTCAAGACGTGACGCTTGCCGAAGAATGAAACTCTTCTAGACTTGTTGCTATGATATTGAATACATAGGTTTCTCGTACTCTTTACGGGCAAGAGACCACCCGACAGCGTGTGGCGTTGGCTTAATCCTTCTTAGGCCGGGATGAAATACCCGAGTCGAACTTCTGGCGTCTTCTTCAATCGGAAAAAGACTAAGCCGGCAATGCGTGTGGCGTTGACTTTATCTCTTCTTAGGCTTGGGATAAAATACCCCAGTCGAACTTCGGTGTCTTCTTCAATCGGAAAAAGACAAACTGATGTGGCGTTGACTTTATCCCTTCTTAGGCTTAGGGATAAAATACCCGAATCGAACTCGGTGTCTTCTTCAATGGAAAAAGACTAAGCCGGCAGCAGCGTGTGGCGTTGACTTTATCCCTTCTTAGGCTTGGATAAAATACGAATCGAACTCGGTGTCTTCTTCAATCGGAAAAAGACTAAGCCGGCAGCAGCGTGTGGCGTTGACTTTAGGGTTATTAGCGACTGACCCTGGCCAGTTTGACTAGCCTTTACCAACTACCGTTTGAGTTGGGCTAGCGTCTTGATTATCACGGATCCGTTCATGCGTGGCGTTGTCTTTGGAAGAATGAAACTCTCTTAGACTTAATGCTACGATGTTGAATCGTGGAAGCCGTCTTTTGTCCAGGAATAAGACTAGACAGCAGCGTGGTAAGCGTTGGCTTTATCCTTCTTAGGCTTGGGATAAAATGCCCGAGTCGAACTCACGGTGTCTTCTTGTCGGAGAAAAGACTAAACCCGACAGCGTGTAAAGGCGTTGGCTATATCCCTTCTTAGGCTTGGGATAAAATACCCCGAGATGAATCTTGGCCCCTTCTTTGTGGGAGAAGGGTTAGAACCTACAAGATTGATTGAGGTGGGAAAGGAAGAATGTATTCTATTTCCCGAATGTGGAAGGAAGGAGGATCTTGTCTCCCTCTCCGGGTGAAATGTGGGATGAACAAGAGAGGAAGGTTTTGTATCCTATCTCTTAGATGGAGGGAGGAGGATCTTGTCTCCTATCTCAGGGTGAAATGTGGGATAACAAAGAGGAAGGTTTTGTATCCTATCTCTTAGATGAAGAGGAAGGAGGATCTTGTCTCCTATCTCGGGATGAAATGTGGGAAAAGAAAGAATGTATTCTATTTCCCGAAAGTGGAGAGGAAGGAGGATTTTGTCTCCTATCTCCGCAATTTGAAATAAGAGAGAAGGTTTTGTATCCTATCTCTTATTTGATGAAGAGGAAGGAGGATCTTGTCTCTATCTCGGGATATTGGAAAGGAAGGATTTTGTCTGTTTCGATGGGAGAGACTAAAATGGGATCTCCATTTTGAGACTCTTGAAAGATGAGACTAAGAGTGGGATCTCCACTCAGAATCTGAGACAAGAGAGGAAGAATGTATTCTATCTCTTGCCGGAGAGGAAGAATGTATTCTATCTCGGGTAAAATGTGGGAAAGGAAGAATGTATTCTATTTCAGATGAGAGAAATTAAGAATGGGATCTCCTCAGAGAATCTTGGAAAGTGCGGATAGCTTTCACTTTCGTGGGATTGCTAACGAGAATTTGAAAGTGGACCTCGTTAGTGGAGAGTCGAGAGGGATTTTGGTTGGGCCGGGGAAGATTTTTAGTGGAGCCCGTCCCGATGAATTTGATTGGTGAGAGAATTTTGGAGAAAACACAATAGCAGGGTTATCCTCATGAAAATGAGTGAGATATTCTCTGAGAACTTCCCATCAAAGCGGGTTATCACAGATGTATTAGGATAATATTTTTGAAACTTCCGTTTATCGGCATTAATGCCGTCGTAGATTCATTGTGATAAAGTGATATGCCGTTGAATAGGCTGTCTATTATAAGCGTCCTTCCCATTGGGTTGAATTTACCTTTCTTTTTAGGGTGAGGATTATCGGTCGCTGCTTGGCCGGGCCGAGATCTCCTCCTTAAAGGTTCTCGTGAACTTTCTTGTTGAAAGCCCTCGACATTACACTGATAGAACTCAATGCATTGTTAAGCCTCGTAGCTTCTCATCTAACATCTCAAGTTCTTGAGGCGTTTTGATGTTCTTGATGCGTCATCTACATTTGCAAGGCGGCCGAAGTGGCGAATCTGGATTTCCAGCGGAGAATTGCTTCACGCGTGAGCCGGAGAGTCAGGGTAGCTCTGTCGATTATGCGTGCGGTTGTGCGATATGCCGAGTGCTTCTCAGGAGTTTATCATCGGTCTGGCTTGTTATTCTTCACAAGCTTCGACAAAATCTTGATGATCGTCTTGTTGAGCGGCCTCAACCCATTCATTTCTTTGGATTATAAGGCGTCGGCGAGACATCTTGTATCGTGAATTTTTAGCAAAACGATGAAGGAATTGGCGATAAATTGGGGACCGTTGTCATGCGATCAGTCTTGGGACACCGTGTCGATAGATGACATGGTGTTTGATGAATCGGCGGCGGTACTTTCATGACCTCTTTTAGTGGGATTGCTTGACCCTTGGAGAAGTAGTCGGTGATCGCTAGAATAAGCGTCGCCTTTGGTAACCGAATGGGACCTAGCGTCCATTCCCCATGTCTCGAATGGCGGGGATGTGGTAGAAAGATCTGGCTACTCACGGGGGTGATGCATGTAATTCAGCGTGAATCGACCGTGGCATTTCGGCGTGCTATTTGCGTCATTAATCATCGTGGGCCAAAGTAGCCCATTCTCTGATTCGCTCGTAGAGCTTGGGACGGTAGTGCGCACCGTTCACAGCCGTGTGCTTCCGAAGGACCTCTTACGCCTCTTTGTTTGAGAGGCATGAATAAAGACCATCATACCCGGCGATATAGCATCACGGGTTTACGTGTGGTAAGAATCTTGGAGCTCTTAGCGGATTGACTCTCTCTCCTTCCGTCTTACGGTAGAATACCATGTAAGGCGTGTCGATGATAGGAAAGCGTAATCTCGGGGCTCCAACTTGGTTTGGGTTGCATGTACTTCTTTGGTAGCTACCCCTTACCTTCTTGTGCCTCATCGTATAATGGTGCGAAGAGTTGGTGAGTCTGGCCGTAACTAGTTGCTTCGGTCGGAAGGTTGTGCTAGCGACACGACTAGCGCCGCCGGTGCATGCATGGCGTTTTGGGCGTGGGATATATTCGATGAAGAATTCTTGAATGAGTGCCATTTCAGCGGCTATCGATGATAGGGGATTAGATCCGGATTCTTGACTTAGTAGTCACCACGAACACCTTAACTATCGGTTGTGAATCTCCATACGCGAGATACTCGACCCCGGCTCTTTAGCTAAGTCCGATAAGTAGCGCGTTGTATTACGGCTCGTTATTGGAGTGAGGATTATCGGTCGCGCGGCGAGGGCGAGATCTCCTCCTTAAAGGTTCTCTGTCGAACTTTCTTGTTGAAAGCCCTCGACATTCGGGCTTGATAGAACTCAATGCATTGTTAAGCCTGTGCTTCTCATCTAACATCTCAAGTTCTTCGAGACGCTTTTGATGTTGTTCTTGATCGTCATCTACATTTGCAAGGCGCGAAGTGGCGAATCTGGATTTCCAGCGGAGAATTGCTTCACGCGTGAACCGGAGAGTGCAGGGTAGCTCTGTCGATTATGCGCGTCTGGTTGTCGCGATATGCCGGAGTGCTTCTCAGAGTTTATCATCGGTCTCTGCTTGTTATTCTTCACAAGCTTCACAAAATCTTGATGATCGCTCTTGTTGAACGCCTAACCCATTCGCCGGATTATAAGCCGCCGACGACATCTTGTATCGTGAATTTTTCGCAAAACCCGATGAAGGAATTGCCGATAAATTGGGGACCGCTTGTCATGCACGATCCGTCTTGGGACACCATGTCGATAGATGACATGGTGTTTGATGAATCGGCGGCGGTACTTCGCCTTGACCTCTTTTAGTGGGATTGCTTCACCACTTGAGAAGTAGTCGGTGATCGCTAGAATAAAGCGACGCTTTGACCGACGGGAGGAAAATGGGACCTACAACGCCCATTCCCATGTCTCGAATGGCGGGGATGTGGTAGAAGGATCTGCTGCTTTCACGGGGTGATGCATATAATTAGCGTGAATTTGACGCGCGTGGCATTTCGGCGTGCTCATTGCGTCATTAATCATGTGGGCCAAGTAGCCCATTCTCACGATCCTTCGTAGAGCTTAGGACGGTAGTGCGCCGCATTCACCTTCGTGTGCTTCGAAGGACCTCTTACGCCTCTTTGTTTGAGAGGCACGAGTAAAGACCATCGCACTCGACTATATAGCATCCGGTTTCGTGGTCGTAAAGAATCTTGGAGCTCTTCACGGATTGACTCTTCTCCTTCACGCCTTCCGTAGAATACCATGTAAGACGAATCGATGATAGGAAAGCCAATCTCGGCTCCAACTTGGTTTGGGTTGCATGTACTTTTGGTAGCTACCCCTTACCTTCTTGTGCCTCATCATATAATAGTGCGAAGAGTTGGTGAGTCCCGACCGTAACTAGTTGCTCGGTCTCAAGGTTGTGCTAACGCGACACGCTAGCGCCGCGGTGCATGCATGGCGTTTTGGAAGCGTGGATATATTCGATGAAGAATTCTTGAATGAGTGCGCATTTCATGACTATCGATGATAGGATTAGATCCGATTCTTGACTTCAGAGTCACCACTTAACCCGCTTAACTATCGGTTGTGAATCTCCATACGCCGAGATACTGACCCCACTTTTGGCAAAGCTAAGTCCGATAAGTAAGCGCGTTGTATTACACTCGTTATTGGAGCAGGGGTTGATGAGTGAATAAGCACGGGCATGACATGATTCCTGAAATCAAGACAACTCAGACTCGTGAGATTTTAGAACGCCCGGGTACTTGCTACATTAGTGGCCCGAGAAGCTCCATCAAAATACAATCGCCATATTTGTTGGTGCGACGAGTGTTGACTTCTCGACTTCATCCCGAAGATCATCATATACCTCAATGCGTCCGTTGTCGGGTTGGACCAAGAGATCGCAAATCGCTTGCCCTTTGGTGACTTACGTTGTTTGAAGTGCAGTCGATTGGGACAAGAGCAAGGCCCATTTTGCCAAACGCCAACTCATTGAAGCCTACTGGTTATAAATATTCGACCGGATTTACGCTAGAGATAACATAAATCGCCTCGTCCGACTAAATAGTGTCGCATTTTGAATCGCGAACACTAATGCAAGGCACCGCTTCGACATTCGGATATCGAGACTTCGGCCGCCGACTAATGTTAAACTCGGGTAATACTTTACTTTGTTGTGACGGTGATCGTCGTCTGGCGAGTAAAGCGCAGTGATCCGTTGCCTTGGCGTAGATCGAGGAGCGGTTTTCGGCTGCGGTGCAACAAAACGAGGAGGTTTAGCGAGATACGATTTAATCTCTTCAAACGCCGACAGCGCCGCCCCAAATAAACGACACGCCTTTCTTGTTCAACTTGGAGAACGGTTGGCACTTCCTGATAGGTTCGATATGAACCGGCCGGATGTACGCCAATCGCCTTGTAACCCCTCGAAGTTCTCTGCATTTCTGAGGTTGCAACTCTTGAATTGCCTTCACTTTGTCGATCAACATGGATTCCTTTGTCGGTGACGACGGCCAAGGAACTTGCCACTAGACATCCCAAGGAAGGATTTGGCGTGGTTCATCTTTAGTTGATGAGTCCGATGAGATCAATACCGCTCCAAGATCTTTGATGTGATCTCCTTTGTCACGCTTTTACGACCAAATCGTCGGCGTAGCATTGACCGTTTTCGAAGATGATCTGGAAAATCTAGTCATTGCTTTCGTGGTATGTTGCCGTTCTTTAGCCGAGCGGCATGGCCGGTGTAGCAAAATATACCGATGGGCTCAACGGGTGTTTCGCCATCGGTGCATCTTGATTTGATTGTAACCCGAGAAACCATCCATGAACGACATTCTTTCAAATCCACCGCGTGTTGTCGACTATGACATCGGTGATTGGAAGAAGTCATTTTGGGCAGCGGCATTGGTCTCGTGAGTCGACCGCAGATCTGATCGAACCATTCTTCTTCATGACCGGACTATATTCGCCACCCAACTGATGTTGAATTTCCTCGATGAATCTCGATTCTATGAGTTTCTTCACTTCGCCGACGCATTGCCTGCAAGATTTGTGGACTAAACCGCCTTTGTGGTTGCTTGACGTGCTTGACACCCTTTGATGTTGAGGCGATGTGTCGCTACATTAGGTCGAGTCCTCGCATGTCCTCATAACTCCAAGCTAATACATCGATATATTCCCCGATTAGGGCGATCAACTCTTCTTTCTTCCGAGGGAAGGGTATTGCTGATGTTTATGAGCTTAGGATGCTCCTCATCACCCATATTAACCTCGACTACCTCGCCCTTAGTGGGGGTTCTCTTTGTTCAATCTATCCCCAAACCGCTTCTCGAAGTTGATGGATCCATGGGTCTTCCCATGTTGGCATATCTTCATCACTCTCAGTAGTAGCGGGGATCGTAGTAGCCATATTTGACATCAAAGCCTTGAAAGCTTCTCAGAAGTGTGGAATCCCAGCCAGATGAATCGGGCGATGTCGAGTCTCCCTCATTGGGTGGATTATTATCAATCACCATGAGCATTCATCTTCCGAGGAGGATTCAGATCCCAACCCTCTGCTGGTCATATCGCTTTGAGACTCGATCTTGTTGCCAAGCCTATCAAAGAGCGGCGACTTCTTTGGCAGTGGGTTACATTACGACAACCCATACGATTGGTTTGAGAACACGGACAATGCGTGTTCAATTGAGAGAACTTCTCTTTGAGATTTTCATTACCCCGGCCGCGATAGTACAACTCATCGGCATGAATGCCGGAGCAACCCTTCGTGTGTCAGTATGACTTCTCGTACAACGCCATCGCCGCCGATGAAAACGCCTTCCGAGGATGAGTCACATTATCGAGGTTCCAAGAGTCACTAATCTCAGCGTTAAGCCTGCTTGGCGAAGTTCGGCCGGGCTCGAACCGATCCGAATTCCGATGAGGCGGCTACGGAATCTTCTTATCACGGTTGAGGTGGGAAGCACTGCACTGTGAGTGACCCGACTTCTTCAACGGGCCCAATCGCTCTTTGATCGAATTTTACCTCGATCATCATGCAATGAGCCGAGGTGCTCCAAGCCGTTTTCTTGCTGCGGGATCATGGAGTTGGCCGGCGAGCCTGGTGGATGGACATTTGATGAAATCACGAGGTGTGATCTTCTTTGAATCAAGTCACCCCGTGGCGGCCGAGCCTTAGCCAATCAGTTTGAGGTGGCCGATTCTGACTAACGTTTGGCCGTCCGGAATCGTTGTTCCGGATTTCGACTCCAAACTTGGCGCATTTTCGTGACTTCTTGTCCACTTCTCCCTTCTTCCACATCCGGGCCTCTGAACTAGAGCAGTGTGTGTGTTAAGTAATGCAGGCCTCGGAATCACGTTCTTCAAGTGTTATCGGTTCCGTTTGGCGGAACCAATCATTTGTTGGCGGCTTGGAGGAGTTGCCGGCACCTATTGATGAGGTTCTTGACCTCTCCCGACTTCAGATCCACTTTGTAGCGGACACCGTCGTGATTCGAGGGCCTTATGAACTCCGCGTCGAGAAAATCGAACGCCATGTTGGCGATCTCTGCGTGATCAGCGATCTTGGATGCTGGAAGGATGCCATTGGTGCTAACCCGACGGCGGAGTTAAGATCCTCGCCTTTAAAGTTCCGGAGCCGAGGACAAATGGATCTTTCTTGCACGAGATCCTTCCGGATTTGTGGGGAGGACGATCCGACAAGGACGATAGTATGATACTCACAGCCGAACCCGGATCAACTTGATTCGGTTGACTTATTTGGAGCGTAGTATACACCCTACGAGTTTTTGAGTCCCTTCTTGATTGCCCGGTGAGGAGTCAAGAGGCGGCGGCCCCGCCTAGTCCGGCGACCACGGAATTTTTCTCTGTCCTTGGCCGGAAGCGTATACAGAATTCTTCTTCGGCCAGGGATGCGGATCAGCGGCTCACGACCGACGGCTTCTTTGTTGAAGCCGTTGCCTCTTGTAGTCGCCCGGCTTGTTGCGGTAAAAGTAGACTTTGTATTCATTGCTCGTTGAACTTGTTTACGGCCGTTGGCCTACAACAAGATTCAAAAGAAAGAAAATTTGCCTTTTATTTAAGGCTTACAATGAAAACAAAAATTACAACTTTTATCCTTTTTGAACAAACACGAGGATCTCTATTTTCCGGATCCTCGCTTGCGTGAGTTCTTTGCACTTGCCCGGGACTTTTCCAGGTGGACTACGCAATTGAGATCGGTGGAAACGGGTTGCGGAACTCTGAGGCGGAAGGGGCTCGTTTTCCGCGAAGGAAGCGGCCTGGGGATCACACTCCGCGAAGGAGAGGATCGCCGGGATCGTGACTCAACGAAGGAGAGGATCGCCGAGCGGTGAGATCTACTAGGAGAAATCCGCGGTGATACGGCCGACCGAGTTAAGCACCTCATGGGTTTGTAGATCACATAGGTGCTCAGGGTGCTGGAATGTCGTCGGCGGCTCGTGGATCTCGCGAGGGCTCTCTCAAGAATATCGAGAAAATCCAATCTCCAAAATCCGACCTTTTCAAATGAGCACCCCCTCACTATTTATAGGAAAACAAGAGGGAGAGGGGGCTTTTCGCCGCCGACACCATTGGTGTCAATTGGCGGACACCAAGCGGTGTCGGGTTTGACCGACGCCGTTTGGCTCCTCGGTTTGGTTCGGACTTTTCCATGACGCTTATTCCGATCTTGTCGCCGCCGCTCTAAGTCCGTGCTTGGTTCACTTGATTGGTTTCATCCCGCCAACGATTTAGGTGACGATCGGTCGATGTTCAAACCGATCTCGTTGATGTTTGGACCCGATCAATCTCGCTGAAGCTTTGCTTGTTGGATTCATTCCATAACACGTAGCCTCGTTGATTAAATGCGCCTTGTTGACCCATTTCGTGTGTTCGCGGACCCGCTTTACGCTTATGCATAGTCAATCGGCGGGTTTGTCGAATGGGTTGTTGGTTGTTAACCCGCGTCCAGTTTCGTTGAGACGCGATAAGCAATTTTAACGCCACAGACGTTTCTTGCATAATTTATGACAAACAACAATAATTAGAAGCTGATGCGGGTATTGGGAGGAATGAACTGAATTTACAACACTAAATTATTGAAAAACTTCCCGAGGTGCTCTATGTTCCGGGGTGTTGTAGAGATTCCCATGGGAATACGAGAGTATGTGTGGTTCTTCAAGGACGGTGTAGGGCCCTCCCAATTGGGCCAACTTGCCACGCTCGGTGTCCTTGTCGAAGGTCGCCTTCCTCAAAGACTAGGTCGCCGACTTGGAACCTTCGGTCGGACTTTCTTTGTAGTATCGAGCGATCCGTTGTGATTGACGACTTACTCTGCTGCGTGAAGCGGTGCCGGGATCTCATCCACCAGTCCACCGCCCTCAAGTCCATCGAATTCACCTCCTCGTCGAAATGTTGGAGTCGGATGGTGGGCATGCCGACCTCCATCGGGTTACCGCCTCCCGTGAGGTTAGCATGAACGGGTTTCTCCGGCTGAACTCTTGTGGGTCGCCCCAGATGACCACGGGATGCTCGATAGTTCTTCGACCCAATTGCCGACGCTTGGTCGACCTTCTTCTTCGTGAGCTTGGAGGATGCATTTATTAGCGGCCTCGCATACCATTGCACTTAGGGTGGGCTACCGGCTTAACTTGAGCTTGATCCCCATTCTTCACAAAAATCTTGGAATCCGCCGCCGAACCGAAAGTGCCGCTTGTCGGTGATGAATGAGCGGGACGCCGAACCGACATAATGATCGACTTCCAAGCAAAGCCGGTGATGTTGTTTCTCCGATCTTCGCCAAAGGCTCGCTTCGATCCATTTGGTGAAGTAGTCGATAGCGACTATCGGAGACTTCTTGTGCCGAGAAGCAAGGGGAAGCTGATATCCGGTCCCATTGGGCGGAGGAAGGGGCTGAAGATGGAAGTTAGCTCGTGGCGGCTCGGGAATCTCCGCAAAGAGTTGACACTTCTTGCACTTGAGCGAGCCACGGGAGTCGGCCACAATGGTCGGCCAATAGTATCCCCGCATATGATCTTCGCTAGAGTTCTCGCCGGATGGTTGCCGCAGTGCCTTCATGGATTTCCTTCAAACATAATCAACCCGATTCGATTCGAGAGGCACGAAGATAAACCCTCGGCCCGACTAGATAGGACGTCCGGTAGAGCTGGCCGTCAATCATGAGGTAGCGGCGGGAGGCTCTTTGCAAACTCTTTGCTTCGGCCGGGTCGGTGGGTAAAGAGCCGGCCACCAAGAACTGGATGATAGGGTCTATCCAGCAGGATTCATGGGGAGCATCTGTTTGCATGACGTCTGAGGCGGGCCCTGCGATGCTGGGATGCGGGAGTGTATCGGCGAGGATGGGTCCGGAGCTACTCAAGGAGCTGGTTGATCACGAGCCGAATGGCGTCCGCGAGGCGTTCGCGGTATGAGGACTTGGACAATTTGAAGTGGGCGGCGGGGCAACAGTCCTTGACAATCTTAGTCTTGAGCCATCCTCTTATCCTTGGCGGCGTATTTCTGCGTTAACAGTGAGCGACCGGTTGAGAGTCGGCCAACACTGTCGAGCTCGGCCTTGGCCGCGAGGCGACCAGCGGTGGCGATGAGGGCTTCATATTCGACCTCATTGTTCGAGGCGGGAACTTGAAGGCGATGGGCGCTCTGTGGCCTTCCCCTTGAGGGCTACATAAAGGCAGCCGACCCGCTCCTGTTTCATTTGAGGATCCATCCACTCTCAATTCCCACCAAGAGGCGACTTCAGGGAGCCGCCCCGTGCTCGGGACATGGGGAGGTGTCATTGCCCAGGGGCTGGCTGAGCAGGACAACGAGGTCATCCGTTCGCCATCCGGCGAGGTGGATTCTATGAGGAAGTCACCAATGCTTGTGCCTTTATGGTGGTCCCGGCTCGAATCGCACGCCATATTCATCGAAGTTCGACGACCACGTGACCATTCTCCCGTGATGTGGTGGGGCTCCCTAGGATTTCTTCATCGGAGGCTCGTCCGATCGGCGATAGGGTGTGCTTGAAAGTAGGGGCCGAGTCTGAGGCGATGGTGATGAGGGCGAAGGATGCTTTCTCGACCGGGGTAGTTGAGTTCCCCGCTCTTAAGATCCGGTGACATAATAGACCGCTTCGATGTGGTCTTCCTCCGAGCGGCCCAGAGCTCACGGCTTAGCAAGACGACCAAATACAGTATAGGGTTTCCCCTTGGTGGGTTGGCTTAAGGCGGCTTGGTGCTGGTAGACCTTGAGCTCTCGAAAATGCCCGACTCCTCAGTCCCTCCGGCTTCTTCTTGGGATCTTTGGTCCCTCGAGTATCTTGAAGAAAGGAAGGCTTCTCGGTAGGCTTGGAGAGGCGCCCTAAAGTGGCTATCTTCCGTTGAGCCTCTGGATATCCTTCATGGTGCGCTGCTCGGGAGTCGCTCAATGGCTTCTATCTTCTCGGGTTGATTTCGATCCCCTTTGGGTGATCATAAATCGAAATTTTTCGATTGGACCCCAAAAGCACATTTGGTCGGGTTGAGCTTCATGCGGTAGCCGGAGGTGGCGAAGGTTTCTTCCAAGTCGGTGATGTGGGCGTGCGAGTCTCAACTTCACCAAGATGTCGCCCACATAGGCTTCCACATTGCGGCCGAGCTAGGGCTTGAAGATCTTGTTGACCAGCCTCTGATAGGTAGCTCCGGCGTTCTTGAGACCAAAGGGCATTACTTTGTAGCAAAGGTGCCCCGTCGGTGACAAAGGACGTTTTCTCTTGATCGTGTTCGCCATGCGGATCTGGTTTAACACAGGCGTCCAAGAAACTTCGACAAGCCCGATGTCCAGCGCTTTGTCGACTAAGCGTCGATGCGGGGAAGGGGTAGCCGTCCTTGGGGCATGCTTTGTTGAGGTCGGTGAAGTCGACGACGCCCTCCATTTGCCACTAGACTTCTTCACTAGGGCGGCGTTGGACAACCATTGAGGGTATTGGACCTCCCGAATGAAGTCGGCTCTGAGGAGCCGCTCGACCTCTTCTGCTGCCGCTTTTGGCTCTCGGGCCGAGTGCCTCTTCTTACGTCGGCGGCTTGGCGTGTCGGTTCGGCGGAGGCTCGTGGCAAATGACGTCAGGTGAAATGCCCGGCATGTCTTCTGGACTCCAAGCAAACACATCAAGATTAGATAAAAGAAAAGCAACTATCGCACCTCGTAATGGTTCCGAGAGGTTGGACCCGATCCTGAGCGTCCTCTCGCCCTTGTGGTCGATGGGGATCTCATGGAGGTCCTCAACTGGAGTCGTCCTCTCGCGCTCCTTCTTCTCTTCAATCTGGAGAGCCGTCTTCTCGATGGGCAGGGCGGTCGCGACTCCTTTTCCCTTGGTGGAGAGGGCGTAACAAGCTCGGGCTTCCTTCTGGTCGCTCCGGACTATCCCCACCCCTCTCGATGTCGGGAATTTGATCATCTGATGATAGGTGGACGGGATGGCTCGCAAGTGGTGGAGAGACGTTCGGCCCAAGATGACATTATGCGCCGACTTGATGTCCATTACTACAAACTGGGCGTCCACGATCGATTAGCGCGGGGTTGCCCAACGATCGGGGAAGGGTGATCGTCCCTCCGAAGCCGAATGTCCCTGAAACCAATCGGGGACCCAGAGACGGCCGAGTTTGGACTGTCAATACCCATACGGTTGAATGCGCCCAAAAATAATATGTCGACAGAGCTCCCGTGTCGATCATGATCCTCTTCACCTTAAAGCCGTGATATCTACCGATATGACGATGGGGTCGCCATGAGGCGCTGACTCCATCCAAGTCGGCCTGTTGAAAGAGATGGATACATCGCCTACGCTTCTTGTCCATTGTTCACCGTAAAGCATGCTTGGCATACCTCTTCGAGGCGTTATTGGATTCTCCTCCCAAGGTAGGACCTCCGCCGATGGTATTGATTACCCCCGACTCCTTGTCGGCTTCCTGCTCCAAGCTAGGTCGAGGCCGGGAGATCGAGAGCGAGGTCGGTGGTGGATCCCTCTTGGGGTCTTTGCTCCCGATAGATCAAGTTCTTCAAGAAACCTCTCTCAATGAGGTCTTCAATGTCTTTACGGAGAACACGTGGGTCTACGGTGTCGTGGCCGTGATCTCGGTGGTATCGACAGAGGCTCGCAGTGGATCTCTCTTGCTTGGGTCTGTCCTCATCGTGGCGGGGGCTTGTGGAGGAGCCCCTCCTCCTCGGGCCTTGTCCGTGGCCCCGAGAGGGATGTATTGAGGACTGTGAACACCGGAGGGGAGCATCTGCTTTCTCCGTCTCTCCTCCTCCTTTCGAACCGACCGCTATGTTGTTCTTGGGAGGAGGATTCCTTGGGATGTGCCGGCTCTTCTTTTCGGAGCTGTGCCGGAGCCGACCTAGCGGGAGGGGCTACCGGAGCCGCATAGGTGGTCTGGCCGAGGAGGATGATGAGGCACCGCACTGCCGGCGGGAGGGCCAAGATACGCGGGTCGCCTTGCTGGACTTCGCGGTGGCGATCTTGTATGCTTCTCGCTTCTTCCATGTTCATGTAAGCGTGGGATTTGGACATCAAGTGCTCGTAACTCCCGATGGGCTTCTTGTTGAGGGCTTTAGACAAGTCAGGACGTTCAGCCATACAGAGCCGCCATAGCGACTTTGCTCCCTTGGTCCTCGACTTCTAATCTCTTCGCTGGAATCTCTTGATGTAGGCTCGAGGCTTTCGCCCGGCTCTTGCTTGGTCTGTCCTCTCATGTGGCGGGGGCTTGTGGAGGAGCCCCTCCCTCTGGGCCTTGTCCAGGGCCCCAGAGAGGGAGGTATTGAGGACTGTGAACACTGGAGGGGGAGCATCTGCTCTTCTGTCCTCCCTCCTTTCGAACCGACTGTTGCGGTTGTTCTTGGGAGGAGGATTCCTTGGGATGTGCACAGGCTCTTCTTTTGAGGAGGCCGACCTAGCGGGAGGGGCTACCGGAGCCGCATAGGTGGTCTGCTGAGGAGGATGATGAGGTACCGGCACTGTCGGCGGGGAGGGCCAAGATGGCCGTGGTCGCCTTCTTTGGACTCGACATTTATGGCGATCTTGTACGCTTCTGCTTCTTCCATGTTCATGTAAGCGTGGGCTTTGGACATCAAGTGCTCGTAACTCCTGATGGGCTTCTTGTTGAGGGCTTTAGACAAGTCAGGACGTTCAGCCATACAGAGCCGCCATAGCGACTTTGCTCCCTTGGTCCTCGACTTCTAATCTCTTCGCTGGAATCTCTTGATGTAGGCTCGAGGCTTTCGCCCGGCTCTTGCTTGGTCTGTCCTCTCATGTGGCGGGGGCTTGTGGAGGAGCCCCTCCCTCTGGGCCTTGTCCAGGGCCCCAGAGAGGGAGGTATTGAGGACTGTGAACACTGGAGGGGGAGCATCTGCTCTTCTGTCCTCCCTCCTTTCGAACCGACTGTTGCGGTTGTTCTTGGGAGGAGGATTCCTTGGGATGTGCCTGGGCTCTTCTTTTGAGGAGGCCGACCTAGCGGGAGGGGCTACCGGAGCCGCATAGGTGGTCTGCTGAGGAGGATGATGAGGCACCGGCACTGTCGGCGGGGAGGGCGCCAAGATAGCCGTGGTCGCCTTCTTTGGACTCGACATTTATGGCGATCTTGTATGCTTCTGCTTCTTCCATGTTCATGTAAGCGTGGGATTTGGACATCAAGTGCTCGTAACTCCTGATGGGCTTCTTGTTGAGGGCTTTAGACAAGTCGCAGGAGCCAGCGACCCGCCAGGCTGCCATAGCGACTTTGCTCCCTTGGTCCTCGACTTCTAATCTCTTCGCCTGGAATCTCTTGATGTAGGCTCTGAGGCTTTCGCCCGGCTCTTGCTTGGTCTGGATGAGCACACTGGAGGGTAGTTTGGGCTTGGCGTTGGCCAAGAAATGGTGGATGAGCTGCATTTCGGTTCTTGAAGCCAATGGATTTCTTCTCCGGCGAATTCCACAGCTTGGCTCCTGTCAAGGTGGCCAAGCGGCGGCGGATAGTCGCTACGGCGCTGCATCATGATCATGGTGTTGTGGTAGTCCTGTACATGTTCGGCCGGGTCTCTATCGCCCCCGTACTTGTCCATCGTCGGCATCTTGAACTTCTCGGCCGGTGCTCTCATGATGGAGTCGATGAAGGGGTGTTCCCTCGATGGCGTGTGGCCGGTGGTATTTTATGATTGTAGTCCTTTGTGTCTTTGGTGGGCGGTTAGAATGGCGTCATGCTGCATGGGGCCTTGAAGCCGTGCACAATGGGGCTCGCCAGCTGGAGAAGACTTTCGTCGGTGGGGTCGAAGGTGAGGCGGCGCTAATATTGGCGTCTGGCGGTATTTGTCTCTGCGAGGCCTCTTAAGCGGTCCTTCCAGCGACTTGTCAATATGAGGAGTTTCCGGAACGGAATTTGCCTCATAATGGCGGTCGCCTCGGCGGTGGAGTGGCGGTGGCGGAAGGCAGTCCTTGTTATTCGATGGCGTTCTTTGCCGCATGAAGCGAGGCGAGTGAAGAGGTCATCTGCAAAAGCTGGCTGGGTTTGCATGGTGGCTCGCATGGCTTGGGTGATCTTCGGTGGATTCACAGGTTGGGCTTGAGTGACATAGCTGCCAGTTCCCAGACCCGGAAAAGATCATCGCCACTGACATAATCAGAAGAAGAGGAAAGGAGGCCCCACGGTGGCCAACTGTTGATTTATATAATCACAGTCACTAACCTCGAGTGACTAACCTCGAGTGAGTTTAGCTTTTAAGAGAGCGGAGTCCGCCTTCTCTCCTAATGCCCAAAGGACATTCCAGCCAAGGGATTCGCCTCTGTGAGAAGAGGGACACGTGGAAGGGCGGAGTTGGGATATCCGTGGTTCCTCCGACGGTCAAGTTAGTAGAGTGGGAGATAATCTAATGGAGCAGGAATTACTCAAAAAGATCACTTACTTGGTTCATTGCTCACGCTTGCTACTTATACCTAGGATTGCGGGGTATTTTCGTCTTTAGTTGGCTAAGAAACCATTCTTGGTCGACCCTCTCATGCCTCGGTGGTGGCCTACAGTGTCAAATTGGGGTAATTTGAGGGTCTCAGATGGTCTATTCACCATTAATGGGATGGGATTGTGGCCTTTGTAGGCTACATGGGTCGAGGTGCCTTAAATACCGCGGAGAGACGGGGAGTTAAAGAGTGTCGGTGTATTTAATGCGATGGCGATGGGCTCGAGTATCGTGTAACCGCTGCTCGAAAGTGGAGGGAATCATGCAGACGAGATAGGGGAGCCGAGGCCGGGTGGTCGGCTCACGGCTTCGGGGCGTCCTTTGAGGCAATCAGCGAAAGGGCGACCGGTCGCTGCTGGCGTCGTCGGAAGGATTGGCGGTGAGAAGGGGCCAGCTCGCCGTATTGTCGAGAGGCGGCGATTGGTTGGATGGGGCTATAATGGGTGGCGGGTTGGGAGGGCGGTGACGCCGCCTTCGGCGTCGTCAAAGCAGTCGCGGTTGGAAAGCGCGGCGATTAGTCCCCACGTCGGTCGTGGGGACGGCGGCGTGGGAATACTTCCGAGGTCAATTGGTACGGACGGCCGATTCCCTTCTCGTCGTCATGGAGAAGTTGTTGTCGGACCGGCTTACACCGCCTTCGCGTCGGCTATGGTGATAGTCGCTTTATGGACCATGGTGGAGGTCGGTAGGTGCGAGCCGCCCGTGGAGTCGGTCTGGGAGGCTCGAGCATTTTCGTTGTGAGACAAAGCGTTTATCCGATGTCGATTACGCCGTTTTTCTCCTTAATCACCGGTTAGTGGTTATGACCATATGATTCGATTATGAAGTTCTAGTATTCTTTTACGTTAGATACTACTTGCACATATCTAAAACCATGAAACCAATATTTGCTGCTTTTCTTTTTAATTAAAAGGAACTTGAATCAGTATCCTATTATTCGGTAAGAAATTATGTTGTTGGAGCTAAAGATTATAAGCTAAAAACTTTAGTTTGATGAATTTCTTCCACAAGAAAAAGAAAAAGAAAGAAGGAAAAAAAAAAGAAAATCTGAAGATAACATTCTTTTTCTTCTTGATAACATTTGAAGCGCAACAAGTTACAAAGAAAAACTTGGATTTCAAAAATCTGCTATTTTCTTCTTCTTTTCCTTTTTTTTTTCTTTTGGTTTCTGAGAGAGAATAGGATGGGAAATATATTCTCAGCCTTTGCTGCATAAAAGAAAAGATGGTTGTACATATTAAGTCATACTTCCAACTCCAAAAGTACGGCCAAAGAGTATCAAGTTTTACATCTTAACCAGCGCAAACACATCCCCATGTTTACAGCAAAATATATCAAACATCTATTGTTCTTGCCAATAAAGCAACACATCTAAAAAAAAAAACAAATGTCCTCCCAACAGATCAATATCTCAATCCACCACCATCGGGTAATCAGCAGTTCCATCTCTCGAGCTTGCGTACACTACCAAACCCCCTCTCAGAATTCCTCATAGCAGCAGCATCAGCATTCAGCCTCCTAATTTCTCGGCCATAGTACTTCATAGAATGAGTAATGAAAGAAATTTACCTATCTAGAAATAAAAAAAAATGGTTACCTTCAGCCAAAACATCAAGAGCATGTCTGGATTTTTATGTAAAAATTATGTTATTTCTTTCATTCCAAATCACCCACAGAGCTACACAACAAATAACATTCGATCACAATTTTTTTGTATCCAGAATATTCAAATTCCAAGAGAACCATAACTGATCCAACCCTGCTATTGTATTGGTCACAGAGAGCTTAAAACAAATAGAGCTCCAAATAGAATTCACAAAGAGACATTGTATAAAGAGGTGTTCATGATTTTCATTACAACTTTCACATAGAGCTCACATAGGATCCACCACTACTTTTTTGCAGTGAGTCTATCTTTGGTATTAAGTTTCTTTCGCATTAGCAACGAAATCAAAATGTTAACTTTATGGGGGTATAGGGATTTTCCATAAATTCACATAGTTAAAACAACCCCCCCCCCCCCGGGGCGAAAACATCAATTAGAAATTGATAATAAAAGTTAGCAGAAATTTTATTTAAACTCTCCCAATTGCAAAGTCTTATATCATCCCTATCATTCTCTCTTACACCATCAATAATTCTCCTAGGTTTAAAAAAAGATAGCACACACTCTCCAATTAATTGTCTCACAAAGCTTATTCTCCATTGTTGGGCGCGCGGACCGCGGAACCGTCGAGAGAAACCACCACAAACGATAGCAAATACACAGCAAAACAGTAAAGACACGAGATTTACGTGGTTCGGCAAGTTGCCTACGTCCACGGGTAAGGAGGGGGATTTTCACTAATAGAAAGAGAGAATACAAATTAGGATTACAAGTTCTCACAAAGAAACCCTAAAAACAAACCTCTCAATCTCTCAAAAGATCTCCTCTCCAAAGATGCACAAAACCCTCTCAAAGGCTGCTCCAAAACGTGCTTAAAACTTCCAAATTATCAGGTTTAGGGTTATATATAAACTCTAAACGAACCGGGTTTAAAACCAAACCCGTATTCGGAATCTGCCCAGATTAGTCGACTACAATACAAATTAGTCGACTACAATACAAATTAGTCGACTACAATACAAATTAGTCGACTACAATACAAATTAGTCGACTACAATACAAATTAGTCGACTACAATACAAATTAGTCGACTACAATACAAATTAGTCGACTACAATACAAATTAGTCGACTACAATGCCTAGTAGTCGACTCTTGAACTGGCTGTCTTGTGCATGTTTTGTGCATGTTCTACAATTCTCCACCTCGTACATCATTTGATTTACCTCAAATTTTGGACGAACACCGAAGAACACCAAGAATATCTAGAGATCTCCATCACCAATCCAGCCAATCCAAATGCGCCACTACACATGGTGCCTACATTACCCTCCAGGGATCAAGCTCATCGTAGTTCACCTCAAATCATCTCCACCTTACCCATTACAGCCCGAAGGCCATGCCCTCTTAGGCGGATCAACACGAAGTTGATATGAAGCAAGTCTAAGCAATGCTTAAACTTACTACTGTGACCACCTTGGTTAACATGTCCGCGGGATTCTCATTCGTGTGCACCTTCATGAGAGAAATATCACCTTCCTCTATGACATCCCGCACAAAATGAAACCCGACATCGATATGCTTGGTACGAGCATGATGAACTGATTCTTCGCCAAGTGAATTGCACTCGACCGCCACACCACAAGTTCACGTTTTCTGCTCAATCCCCAAATCGTCTAGAAGACCCCATAACCACGTGCTTCCTTCACTCCTCTGTCATGGCCATGTACTCACCAGAGTAGAAAGTGCCATCAGAGCTCGTAACATCGACGCCAACTAACCGGAGCTCCATGTATCTTGAATACATAACCGTAGTAGATCGCCGCCTATCTAGATCGCCCGCATAATCGAGTCCACAAACCCGTCAATCGACATGTTTCTCCACCAAAACCGAGACCGTGCGGTACCCTTTAAGTACTGAGGACCCACTTCACGCTTCCCGGTCGCCTTTCCGGATTCGCCATGAATCTATCGACCACACTAACCGCCAGGAAATATCCGGGCGTACACACCATTGCATACATTAAACCGCCAACTACACTAGCATAAGGAACACGCTCCATATCGCCTTCTCTTCCATTGTAGTGGGAGATTGATTACCGTAAAGCCTAAAGTGTGGAGCCAATGGAGTCACCACCGACTTAGCACTTTGCATCCCGAACCTCGCGATCACCGGCTCTATGTAGCCCTTCCGACTCAAGAACAATCGCCGATTCGCCCGCTCTCTTCTAATCTCCATACCGGTATTTTTCTAGCGGCACCCATGTCCTTCATCTCGAACTCTTCACCAAGTTGAGATTTCAACCTATCTATCTCCACCCCGCTCTTAGAAGCAATAAGCATGTCATCCACATACAAAGAAGATAGATAAAATTACCTCCATGAAGCTTCAGAATGTAAACACAACAATCATGATCGCCGGAAAACCCATGCTTCAAAGATGAAGGAGTCAAATCGCTTGTACCATCAGCCGAGATTGCTTTAATCCATACGATGACTTCCTCAAGCGACACACATGATTCTCCTTATCCTCAACCTTGTAGCCCTCGGGTTGATGCATGTAGATCTCTTCATCCAAGTCTCCGTGTAAGAAGGTCGTTTTAACATCGAGTTGATCCGACTCAAAATCACCATAAGCAACAATACTCAATAGCACTGAATAGATGTGTGTTTCACCACCGGAGAAAATATCTCATTGTAATCCACACCCTCTTTCTCAGGCAAAACCTTTAGCCACTAGCCTCGCCTTGTATCTTACACCACCGAAGCTCAAAGATCTTCCTTTCTTTTATACACCCACTTACAACCAATAGCTTTTCTTCCTATGGGCAATGGGACCACCTCCCATGTATGATTCTTCCAAGAGATTCCATCTCTTCCTCCATCGCAGCCCAACCAACTCTCACTATCCTTGTCCCGAATAGCTTCCTTGAAGGAGACCGGCTCGTCCTCCTCCACCGAGTGCGATTCAACCAAATTAACACGCCCATAGTGCGAGGTTGATCGACTGACTTGACACTGCTTGTATGCTCGCTTTGGCCTAGTGGAAGCCAAATTATCCTCGAGCTGGTGTTGTTGTAGTGCCTGTATTTTCCTCGCTGAACCTCCTCCCCGCCAAGCTCATCATCTACCTGACTTCCCACTTGAGCACGATTAGAACCTGGTTGGTCTTTAGGTTCTATTTCAATAACCTGAGACTTAGAAGTCTCACCAGTCATAACACCATCATCCTTGGACGCCCTAGCAATCATGGATTTCTCATCAAAGGTAACATCTCTCCTGACCATGAACTTTGAATCTTCCGTACACCAAAGGCGATAGCCTTTTACGCCTTTGCATATCCCAAGAATATTGCCTTCTTGGCCCTCGCGTCAAGCTTTCCCTCGTTGACGGATAGTAGGCGGTACATCCGAAAATTCGAGCCTATCATAATCGTGATGTTCTCGACCACACCCTATAGGGTGTATCACCATCAATGTCGAATGTGGTGAACGGTTCACAATGTAACAAGTCAGAGCCACCGCTTCGCCCACCATTCGTTGCCCAATCCTCGCATAAGATCGCATACTCACTTGCTTTCCGCGGTGTTGGTTCGATCTCTCCGCGACCCCATTCTGGCGTGGTGTAGACTGTTGTCGGTGTCGAACAATTCCCTCGATCCGCAGAACTCCTTGAAAGCACCATCGTATACTCTGTACCGTTATCGGATCTCGGCGTCTTTAATTTCTTTCTGTCTGTTCTCAACCATTGTTCTCCACTTCTTGAATGTCTCGAACACCTCATTCTTGTGCTTGAAAGTAAATCCAAGCATACCTAGAATAATCATCTATAAACGAGACATAATACATGGAACCACCCTTGAAGTTGTCCGAGCCGGACCCCAAACATCCGTGTGCACATAATCTAGTATCCTCGCTCTTAGACTTGCTGTCAGAACTTGACCTCGTGTGACTTTCCATACACACAATCTTCGCAAAATCCATGCTAGGTTCCTTCAGATTCTTCGCCAGACCCTCTTTACCAAGCGAACTAGACCCTTCTCGACATATGCCCAAGCCGCCTATGCCATAACCGTGTGTGCTCACATGGGTCTCCACCACTTCCTTCAGCTTCCAACCACAGATCTCCGCCACCGCTGCATTCG
This sequence comes from Asparagus setaceus, assembly GCA_012295165.1. Lineage (NCBI taxonomy): Eukaryota > Viridiplantae > Streptophyta > Magnoliopsida > Asparagales > Asparagaceae > Asparagus > Asparagus setaceus. Next base: position 23,443,691 of record CM022701.1, read on the forward strand.
AGAGTATATAGATTACCGTGGCGAACACCCTTCATCACTACTAAGGAACCACGAACAACCTTCTTCACTCCGCTCCGCCACAATCCCGCAACCACCGGAGTCCAAAGCACCAACCGAGATAAGATTCTTTCGCAAGTCGGGAACATGCCTCACATCCGCCAAGGTTCGAACCACTCCATCATGCATCTTGATTTTGATATTACCTAGCCCCACTGCTTACATGCATGGTTATTCCCCATCAATACAGCTTCCACCATCAATGCCTCGTAGGTAGTAAACCACTTCCTATTTGGACACATATGGTAAGAGCAACCGTAATCAAGTATCCACTTCCGGAGATATCCTCGCCACCCGTGACGACATAGCACTCCTTATCGCCCCTTCCTCAAACGTAGCTCGCTTCTTCCTTGCCCTCTCTCCTCTCGGTCTTGTTGTTGTTCTTCTTTCCACCTACTCTCTTATTTGGACGGTCGACTTTGAAATGCCCGGCTTCACCGCGACTTGAAACATCCTTTTCCCGCAAGAGGTCTTGATTTAGATCTAGACTTTCCTCCCTTGCCTTTTCCTCGCTCATTGCTCCTTCCTCTTGCAAACAATCCTCGCTTGTTCCTTGTTACCACCAGTGGCCATGTCACTAGTTGCAATATTCAAGATCGTCCGCTAGAAGTGCCGTTCTAGTCTCATCCATCTTCAAATTTTCTCCCACAAGCATCGGTGTTTGCACGGGTTCTCATAAGACTTGGCTGAGCAGTAGTAGAAGCGCTGATCCTCGTCTCCTACTTTAACATCTATGTCTTTCAAATCGATATGATCCTATCAAACTTGTTGATGTGTTCCGGATTGATGAGCCCTCCTCCATCTTGCAAGTATACAATTTGGATTTTAAGTAGATCCGGTTAGTTAGACTCTTCGTCATGAAGGTACCCTCTAACTTCTTCCACACACCATGGCCGTTTCCTCTCCATCTACCAAGAAAGCTACATCCCTCTCAAGGCATAGGATAATCGGCGGGTGCTTCGGATCCAACTCCTCCCAATCCTCACCGGACATATCCTTGTTCTTCTTCTCCTTTCCATCCAAAGCCTTGTGCAATTTTTGCGAAATTAGAAAGTTTTTCATCTCGATCCTCCAATAGGAAAAGTCGTTCTTCCCATTAAACTTTTCAATCTCGAATTTTCCCACTTTAACCGATTCATCGTTGACGCCATCCTCTGCTTGTCTTCGTGAATCCGCTTTCTCGTGAATCACCAACACCCTCAAATTAGAAATTACACCACTTCCAAACCGAACAATAGCTCTGATACCAATTGATGGGCGCGCGGACCGCGGAACCGTCGAGAGAAACCACCACAAACGATAGCAAATACACAAAGAAAACAAGAAGACACGAGATTTACATGGTTCGGCAAGTTGCCTACGCCCACGGGTAAGGAGGGGATTTTCACTAATAGAAAGAGAGAATACAAATTAGGATTACAAGTTCTCACAAAGAAACCCTAAAAACAAACCTCTCAATCTCTCAAAAGATCTCCTCTCCAAAGATGCACAAAACCCTCTCAAAGGCTGCTCCAAAACGTGCTTAAAACTTCCAAATTATCAGGTTTAGGGTTATATATAAACTCTAAACGAACCGGGTTTAAAACCAAACCCGTATTCGGAATCTGCCCAGATTAGTCGACTACAATACAGATTAGTCGACTACAATACGATTAGTCGACTACAATACGATTAGTCGACTACAATACGATTAGTCGACTACAATACCTAGTAGTCGACTACTCGCTCCCACCAAGACTGCTTATCCATTGCAGATTAGTCGACTACAATGCCTAGTAGTCGACTACTGAACCTGAAACTATCTTGTGCATGTTTTTGTGCATGTTCTACATCCATTGACAAGTACCATTAACATAATTTCTCAAAGAGGAAATTGTTGCCCATGGATTAGTAGCTAAAGCAAATAACTCAGGGAAGAGATTAGCTAAATAGATCTTAGTCACCCATTTGTCTTTCCAAAACTAAATTTTCCTTTCATTTCCTAAGATTACATGAGTGCAACAAATAAAGCTATCAAAATTATTGATGATGTTTTTCCAAAATTTTGACACATATCTACTATGACACACACAGTTCAAATTATCTACATCAGAATCATACTTGATATACACAATGTCTTCCCACAACACTAATGTGTTATCAGTCCATCTCCAAAGCCATTTACCTAGAAGATCTTTATTCATAGTTTTTAAGTCAAGAATGCCTACCCTTCCCTTCCATTTAGATTTACACATTTACCCCATTTAACAAAATTAGAAGCTCCCTTAATATCTTCAGATCCAGTTCAAAAAAATCTCCTCCTAAGTTTTGTTAGTTCTATCAATCATCCAACGAGGAAATTCATATAAAGACATTCAAAAAATCTGCTTTTTTCTTATATCATTACTTCTTCTATTGAATTTAGTTCTGCAATAAAGAAATCCCAAGTTCAAAATCTGAAAACCCCGCCCCCCACAATGCCCACACCCAAAAAAAAAAAAAAACAACAACAAAACATACAAAAAATAGCTGAGAGATCTGAACACCATCTTAAAGAATCCGATGCCCAACTCTTAACAGCCAGGCAGACCCATCTACGTGACTAAATTTGTCTTATGACCTACTGAATCAGTAAACATCAGCATCATCAAAATCAATGAAGCACTGTCTAATCTGAGCGCAAATGATCACCAATAACCACACAAAAATATTACATCATAACGCACAAAATCACATGCTCTAGCAAACGTGAACCCAAAACTGAAGTAGAAATTTAATTTCTCTGCTCATGTTTTTTTTTATTCCAGGAAATACAATTATTGAATTAGACAGGAAATTGATTGCCGGTGTACGTCTTGCCAAAGGTCCAATCTTTAGGTGCAACATCCTCAGAGGATACCGTGACACCGTCGCTGGTGGTGACCTCAAAGGATAGAGATTGGCCTTTGAGGTCGGCGTTTATGTGCCAATTCTGTCCCCAGTTCCGACCCATTTGAAGCCAACCGGTCATTGAACCCTTGATCCGCACGGCCGTCACATCTCCAGCTCCGCCTACGTTGCTGACTAGAACGCTGTAGAAGAAATCACGGCCATCAATAGTGAACCGGACGCCGCCTTCTCTTATGCACTTTACTCTGAAATTTTATTAGTTTATTAGCATATTGTTCTCAAAATTAAGTTCAAACAAAAGAACCCCTTGATCTATGATAGTCAATAAAATCCATAGTTTATTAGTAGCTTTAGGCTGAACTTGTGGTGCACTTAGAGGATTAGATTTAAATTCCGGAAGGGTTTTATGAAATTTAAACATGGTCTGTGGAATTTAAGTTTAATCATCTAACACCCATCAGAAGTTTGGCCTAGAACTATCTAAAAACTAAGAATTTTAACAACTACCTTAGATCACGGGGTACTACCATAAATCAAGTGGTTTTTTGTTGAACTTAATACACGAGGGGGTTTTCCATAATTTACGCTTACTAATAATGACAAAAGAAGAAATTTAATTGCACGCTGATATAAACAGTAGAGAAGAGAGACATAGTGAAGTATTTGGGAGCCAACATACCTTATTTATCGTCCCACCGGACACAACAACTAAAGTTCTCCAGTTTGGGCAATTTTTATAGTTGCGAAAATTTTCTCAAGATCAAACATTTATGATGGGGTTTTTTGGCATTTATTAAGGTTTCCCAAGGGTTATATTTCTTGGTGTCAATTAAATATCTATTCATCTGCTAGCTAGGCGAAGACTGAAGTATCCCAAAATAGTAACTAGTAAAACTAGCAGTACTTCCATGATTATTCAACTACAGTAAAAGAGTTGACAGAAACGATAGAGCAGAGTTAGGACACTAAAAACCTTCTTACGAGACAGGAAAAGAGGTAATAAAGAAGAGTAGACCTAAACTTTTTGAATGGATTGTTCAATATTGATCACATGCATGGAACGGGGCCGAGAAAATTCTTTGCGATGTAAAAGTAAAATAGATAGAGAAATTTGAAAGTAATGTTGTGCATGTTTATACTCTATACTTCATGCTTTAGTGCACATGATACGTTAGGAGGAAGGCAATAATTTTGTAAATGTTTCGTTTACTTTTGTCATGTCCACCAGTTTCCCAATTGATACGTTAGAGTATTAAGGTTATAAAGAAGCGCTTTATAAGCGGTCAGAAAATAAAGGGTTAGGATCTATATAAGCTGATCATCAGAGTTACATTGTAATTTCAATCAATCTATTCTTGGGATAAGACAAAGACAAGAACGGCTAAGTGTTATATTGCACATGTGGCAGCAAAATGATAGTGACTCATGTACATATGGTTCTACGATATTTATTTCTTCCGGATATGGAAAATAATCAATCGTACATGTGAGTATGCTAATGCTCATTATCTACCGCATCAATGTGTGTAAGCATAGAATGGTTAAATGAGCAGAATATTCCTAATGAAGCTTTTAGCTTATACACTGTCATAGATATTTAATCATCATTATAATTAAAATCTAAGATTTATTATTTAAACCTATTAATATATCTTCTCACAATCCATGTTGGACTATTAGCCTTTTTCAATTATATTTAATTGTACATCTAATGACACAAATATGTGTCGTGATTTGTTACACTTTTATTTGTGTCACTATTGTTTAATCTTATGCAAATATTATGCAAATAAAATAACACTTTTATATGTGTCATAAAATAAGTATGGATAAATACAACTTTTATTGTAGTGTGTAATGAAAATCTTACCAAGAAATTGGAAATATTATATAAGTAATAAATATAAAACCAACTTGAGTCATGAAATCATAAGTAATATTTGGTACGCCTTCCATATCAAGGATATGCTAGGATACGTCAAAAGAGCTTTTTTTTTTGGGATAAAAAAAGAACTATTGATACTTAACCATCACGCCCAACATATATGTCACAAGGATTCAACTTAACCTATGAATAACTCCTTACTTCACCAGCTAAAACACTTTCGCAAGTTTTTTTTCTTTCTTTTTGCCTAAAGAATCTGGAAAGGAGAAATTTCTCCTCTCTAAGAATAGTGATAACCTAGTGACAGGGAGAAATCTAGCCCACCGTAGAGTTAATGGGCCTTAAATAAAAAAGGCTAGAAATCTATTTTAACCTAAAATACTCAAGCTAGGAACCAATTTTTAATCCAAAAGCTATAACCAACGTGAGACTATACTTTCCTCCAAAAAAAATGTGAGACTATACTCACACGTAGATACTCAACACTAGAACCTAGGGTCACAAAGTAGGAAATTCTATTTTCTAGAACTCACCTCAACACAGTAAAATGTAAAATATCTAATATAACATAGCCAAATCTACAACCAGTACTATCGGCATCCACAATCATTAACTCAAACACTACTACGTAAGGAATAAATTCAAAGAAAGTAAAAGCTCACCGACGATACTGAACAGGAATAACCCCAGCTTTCCAGATAGCAATCTTCTCAAACGCCACAATGGGCATAACGAAATGCTGATTCGGCGGGGTGCAAACTCCTCCACCATCCCCCGGCGCACAATAGTTCGTTGCAGTAACCGCAATCGACGTCCCGGGTATACAGTACCTGGGCTCATCGACACACTTGATCTCATAGCAGCCTCCACAAGCCTGGCCCTTTACAAACAGAGCCTCGCTCAAGCCCACCGTCGCCTTCCCGTCGTACCCGCTCTTGCCCAGATCCCCATACCCACACGCTCCTCCTTCATTGAACGAAGAAAATAAATTTGGTTAGCTTTTGTAAAGGTGAGTTTTTCCTTTTATTTTTTATTTTTATGTTGGGTTGATGTGTACTGACCAACGGTGACTCCGGGGTCGTCGGGGGCGTAGTGAGAGGCACGTGCGGGGCGCCACTCGGTGAGGGGGGAAGAGGAGTAAGAGGGTGAGGATCGGTGGGCCGATACTGGGCTCGATGGGCTTGATGCTAGTAGAAGAAAGAAGAGAAAGAGAGGTTTGGGGTTCTTGAATGCTGGGGATCTCATTGGAGAGAGGCGGAGTTTTGGGGTTTTGGGTGGTCGGTTTGCTTGGATAGCAGTGGAGCGTGGAGAAAGAGTGAAGATTGCAACTTGGAATGGGTTTTTTATAGGGTAAATTCAAATATTAGAACCCCGCTAACTTTGGACGATTAACGGAAAACCCTAGGGCTAATTGCCCATTATTAATTAGCGCTACCAACCAACTAAGACTCCATAATCATTGCCTATTATTAGTGCTAATTGCCAATTAAGACTCCATAATTTGTGCTTATTATCATATTTATCAAATTCAATTGTCCATAAAACAGCATATTCTGGACATTATTAATAATGAAAAGAAACTAAAATAGTAAAGAATCCAAATTCCATTTCTCTTTTTTTTTACCTTTTTCAAATTATATTTTCCTCCAAAAATATAAAAGAAAAAAATTGATTTCTCTTCTTTTGTGTAACGATAAGTATTATAAGTTGAGCAATATAAAAATTATTTGCGCATATGGTTGTAGTTTTCCTTTTTCTTCCAATCTATTTAAATGCCAAAACATAAAATATGAGAAATATGATAAAAGAGGAAATAAGACACCCTACAATTATATTCAAATAATAAAGGTTGGGGTCAGTAATGTTTGACAAAATAAAGTTTAATAATTTAACTAAATTTTTGATTTATTAAAGTTCACAAAATATAATTTCTAAATTGAAATTTATTAATCATATCCGGAATATCGAGGAAGAATAGCGAAGGGTGTTATTTATGGCATTTAAGCTATCATATTAGTAATTAGTTCCTAACCTTTAGGAATAGACTAAATATAGTATATCCTATCCAAATTAAGAAAAACCTTTAGAGAAAATATAGTTTTCAAAATTGACCTACTTCTGATTAAACTAGCAAACATAGGTCAAAAATGGTAAATAAATAAAAAGTAGGTCGATTTTTATAATTAAATAGTAAAATCAGATTATTTTAAAATTTTTCCTAATTTTTTTATTTTGAAGTGTATTTCTTTGGTGTAATACTCGAAAGTATGTGAATAGTAAAATATGTTTATTTAGTTAAAAGATACTTTTATTTGATTAAAATTTTGATTCTCTTAGTCATACAATTATGAGGTATAAAACAGCAACTTGAATTTTGATTTAATTTTTTGAGGTTATTAAATCTCTCAAAATGAATATATAAGTTAAAATAAAAATACATTAAAATATTAAACATAGACTTTTGAGTGTGCAGAGAGGAAGTAGAAGAAATTTCAAAACTCTTGATTTTGAAACTGAACAGGATATGTTGACCTATGTTAATATTGTTCAACATTGCAATAACATCTCAAACTACTATTCATTGTCTAGACTCAGGTGAATAACACAAGTGTTGTAATGCCTGATAATTAGAAACTGAGATAGGCAACATTGTAGATACATATTAACTCTTGGCCTTTTGAGCGAAAATCCCAAGTCCTAACCACTAGGTCATTTGCATGCAGTGAGTAGGTTAATTTCTGTAAGGAAGTAAGTCATTTATTTGTTTTAATGAATAGTTACTCAATGATATCCTTAAGTATATAAAAAAGCCCTAGAGCGCTATTTGATTCATTAGAGCTGCTTTTTTATCGGAGCTGCTTGCTTCAGCAAGTTTTGAGGCACCTGCTTGCTTAAATGCTCAATTTGGTGGGACCCAGCGAGTCACGTGGCTAACAAGGCGTCTTCCACCTTCGTCTTCGTGCGGCTTCATCACAGCCCCTTTCCACGGGTCAGGCCCACTAAGCCTATTAACAAGGCTCAATCACTTTTTTCCCCGTCACTTTGATTCTTGAATAATAGTTTCTTGGTTAGGTATTTTAGTGGTGAAGTGTTAGGAATTTTAGCCATGGAGTACAGGAAAACAGGCCTGATTAAAGAGGAAAGGCTGTTTGGTTTGGTATTATAGGTCTTATTGACCGCCATTCACTTGGGCTTAGGGGTGTTTGGTAAATAGAAAATAAATCTAATATTGTGCAAGTCGCCTTTTACAAAGTGTGGAAGTACGTATCATTTCACCTTGCAAATAAATATTAATATAGTGTTTGATTGCAAATAAATTATTATTGAATGTAAAACAACTAAAGATGGTGTGACATCATTATTATCAGAGGTGCATTTGGTTCGGATACGGCTCATATATGGTATTTATCATATCCATATCCGCTTACTAATCATAGTTATGAATGCGGATATAGATATGTATCAGTAGGGAAAACTCATGTCCATATCTGCTTACCATCAACCAGGATCACAGATCTGAGATCACGGATACAAATATGCCTTGATAAGAAAAACTCATATCTATATCCGCCAAATTGAATATGGATATATATATATATATATATATATATATATATATATATATATATATATATATATATATATATATATATATATATATATATATATATATATATATATATATATATATATATATATATATATATATATATATATATATATAATGGATAAAAAATATAGTTCATATTATGCAAAAGAGGTCATTAATATGTTCATTATATTTGAAAAGCTACGATTAAATATCTTCATCATCAAAATTAATGTAAAATCCATTAATATAAGGATTAAAACTATCGCGAATCAGATGGCCAACATATATTAGGATACTTTGGATACTGATTCAGATATTTCGCTATGTATCCATATTCGTAATCATATCCTATCGGTTATACATTTTAGTAACCATATCCGCATCATAACAGATATAGACATGAATATTTTTCAGATACTTAATTTTTTAAGCACCCTTAATTATCTTAGATTTATATATTAAACAGTTACCATGCAAATAAAATTATACAATGTTTGATTGCAAATAAATTGTGTTTAAGATAGGACAACTAAAGATGGTGTGACAATATTATTACACATTGATGTATTAAATAGTTTTAAATATAACTTATTAAGTTTTTATAGTTTTCTAAATTATCTTTTACGATTAATTACATCTATAGCTACACGAGTAAGGCAAGTATTCTAAGAAGAAATAAACTTATTACATCATACATCATGGTACTTGAATGTAAGTAATTCTATTTTTAATTGTATAATACTTGTATGCATTGTGATAACATCGATAAAAATAAGTTTTCACTTGAAAAATTAATTAAATCTTCCGTTAAATCTTTGATATTTTGAACTAGCCCCTCAATTGATTTGTCAAATTAATTAGATCTTGGCTTTTATCCGAATGAAGGAAAAATAGGCGGGTTATAATTAGTTATTTTTAGGTTTTTATATTAGTCCCTCAAAGCTTTGATATTTCAAATTAACCCCTCAAATCATTGGAATTGTCATCAGATCCTCGATTCTTATATCTTGTGATGCTACTTTCAATTAGAGAACCTTAATTTGAAACGTCGTATAAGAATTGGGAGATTAATAGCAATTTCAGTGATTTAAGGACTAATTTTCAATCAACTTATCAGGATTAAGGGATCTAATTGTAATTTTAAGATGTATTCACTTCAAGTGTAGTTCAAAAACTAAAGTTTCAAATTTGTGAATACAGTGCAAATTCATTATGCAATTAATCGATAAAATGTGACTTTTGCTCCTTCCACAGTTAGCATATAATATGACTTTCATCTTTCTCCTTGCTCCTTCTAGATACTTCTACAATATGGTACCACAACCACACGTGACTTACACGTGCATTGCACGTGTTTTGTTTATAAACTGCTGTTGAGGTACCAAATACATTTTCTTTTTTTCTTGCTAAAAAAGCCCAAACTGACGGTTACCTATATTCTTGCCCAATGGGCTTGCCAAGCTTAGCCCATTTGGATATGGGCTAACTGACTAACTCGGCGTATTGATCCAGTCATATGGCATGCTAGTTAAGATACAATTTTAGGCAAATTTTTTGAGGAGTTTTCTGAACTTTACCCTTTCTTTTTCTTCTTTGTTCCGTTCATCTTATGAGCTGCCAATCATGATAATAATCCGATCATGCTGATTAATGTGAGAAACTGATTTGTTTTGTCATTTTCTTCTTCTGCGTGAATATCACTTGTTATGTTCAAACACATGGAAGAATTAAGATATGCGTACCCTATCGTCACCAAATCATATCAAATATATAAAACCAATAACTAATAATGTCTTTTTTTTTTGGAGGAAAGAGGAAAATTCCTCTATATTATGATCAGAACTGACTAATATATTACAGTGTTAATCACAATATATATGACTAAAGTCCCTTCTTCTTTGAATGTTTAATGCAAATTAAAGAGACCATCGTCCATATCCTTTTCACTAAATATTTTCTTTAGGATATAAACGTTGATTTGTTTAGTTAGTTGTGGGTTTATGTCCTTACAAATGAAAACATTATTTAGTTAGCCAAAGCCCACATTTCCATTTTAGGGATCAAGATTCACGTAAGATAGCTATTTAATAAAATCATACTCCCTTTAAAAGCACGAGTTGGAAAAATCTTTCATTGGTCAACATTACCCTTTGCTATTTTGAATATTTTATTTAAATCTTAACATATCATAATCATAATTATATCCTATCTTAATCCCACGTGAATTACCTATAGCTCAAAAATTTAAAAAATAAGATTAATAAAATACATGAAATATTACAACAACAATAAAACCCAAAAGTTTTAAAATGCACAAAGTACTCTCAAAAGTTTAAAAGTTGCACATCATAAAAAGTTCTTTGTCGCATCAATTAAGCCTCGTGGATGATAGAGAAAGATAATAGCATATGAACACAAGTTTAAACGATAATAAAAGGTAAATAAATAATAAGTAGCGAACATACTATAATACATGAATTATTGTCAAAAACTAAAAAGTTTTAAAATTGCACAAAACACCGTAATAGTTCAAATTACACAAAACATTCGATTTTTCAAAACTTAAAATAACATACATGAAATCTGAAAATTAGTAGTAGCCCCTAAAACTTTAAAATTTGTAATTAACACCCTCAAAGTTTTAAAATTGTAGAAACACCCTCAAAAATTTAAAATTATAAAAATTGCCCTAAAATTTGAAAAATATATCGATAGATTAAAATTTAATATCACTGTCTAAATTAAAGTAACTGCATATAAGTTTACTCATAAGTTGGAGTATCAAAAATACGAAGTTGCATTAATTAATAAAAGACTAAATCACTTAAAACCGATAAAAGACTATAATATAATAGCTTAACATTAATTGATTATATTCTATAAACATTATTCTCCGATGTTAATAATATTCACATGGTAAAAAATACAATGAGTTATGTATGGAGAAACTATTGAAAAGTTCGAGATATTATTCAAAAGATCAAGCCGCTTTCATTTCAAATGGAAAAGTGAAGGAAATAAACCTAAAATTTAGAAACATACATGAATCACTTAAATTGATATTAACAAGAGACATATCTATCAAAGAAGTACCAACTGATTTTCCCTTAACATATTGAACAACTTGCTCCAATCAAAGAAGCATTTTTCATAGAAGATACAAGAAATATTAGTAAGTACTTATAAAATTTTATATTTTATTCTTCAAATACTAAAGGAATCATAAACTTATTAGAAAATTATATACATATTATCTTGCAATAGCAACTAACGTGAAGCCGTTGATCAACTATATTACAAGATATAACTAGCCGGACAAGAGGAGTAAAATCACTATAATGGACAAAAGGTATACACATGGTACTAACAAGCCAGACAAAAGGTGGGAAATTATTATAATGGACAAAAGGTATACACATGATACTTACTTAATATAGCTTAAGAAAAAAAAAATTAAAACCGATATTTTTTTCCTATACAGTGGCATAGCTCTACGTGTAACTTTATTTAGAAACATGGCTACTGAAAAAGGATCAATTCTTGAAGACACGATTAAAGATAAGCCCATAATAGCATTATTGGATTTCATGATCTCTAAACATAAAGGTAACATATTTCATTATAAAAATTCTTATTAAAGACCACTAAACATAAAATTCACTTATATCTGTCTCAAAGTTGCGGGGGAGATATGCATGTCATTGCAAATTGCGTCAAATTTATATATCAACCCAAAGATACAACTAACTAAAGAAATAAGAGAATGGTAAGTAAACCAAGTAAACATTTATATAACACAATAAATAAGAAACATTACATTTTAAAGTTAATATGCATGACTCATTCAGAATAAGTTGCCAAGATAAAAGTATCTCCATCACTGCTCTTTACAAATACAACAGAAAGTTAACTTAGTGATATTATGCAGACATCACAACATTCAAAAGAGGTATGATCTTAAAAAATCTACTTTATAATTCACATAATTAAACCTAATTATAATTTACCAATATACAGATATGCTATTTCACCTTTAAGGCAAAGATAACTACCATTTATAATAGATTGTGCCGTGGTTTTACGCTTGCAAAGGCTGCAACAAGAAGATGTATAAAGATATTAATAACGAGTGTCCAAAAGATAAATATCGCAGAATCGCCGATGACTTAGGATCAAGGTTAAGTAATATCCCTTCTTCATGGAATAAACATATCAACATAAAATTCTAACATATATCTAAGGCAAATAAATAATGAAAAAATACATGTATTTAGTTAAGATCATCATGAAAAATGACACGGACATTGCAAAGGTAATACTGTTTGACACAGTAGAAACTCTTATCGGATGCACAACACAAGAATTCATTGCAGAGAAAAAAAAGATCAATCCTAACTTAACTTAAGTAATAAATTATGAACATAGAAAAATTATCATATATATGAAATTAATATTTATTCTCATTGAAATAGAAAAATAATCAAAGTCTGTATTTCGATAAGGTTGTGTTGAACGGCGGAAAGACATTCAAGTTACTTGTGAAGTTAGATGAGAAGATAAAAGACGAATGAGTCCAGAGAAAGCTAATAGCATAAGAAATTCAGGTCCAGCCTAATCTCGCAATCGACATAGCTGATGAAGATACTACTCCAGAATTACCCTAGAGAAAGATAAAAGTGGAGAAGGATTAATCTTGGCTCAATCAAAAATGAAACAGAAAGAATAAAAGACAATGTTTTCTGAATGTTTTATAGAATAGCCTAATTTTTGAGTAAAATTAAGAATATTTGGAAGAGATTTTCATGATTTTTAAAGTATTTTTATATACTTATTTTGTGGATGCTTTTATCATATAAATATATAATAGAGTTAGCATTAATATTTAGTTTATGGTTTTAATGAAGTCTATCAATGATTAGGAACAAAATTTATATTCTCTTTTGTGCCATTTTAGCCCACTCCTAATCAATCGTCTAGGCTTATTGGCTTTAAGTATTCCTCTTACTTTTATAACGTCATTTTTTTCAAGCATTTTTCACTTTTGCAACACTAGACTTTCTTAGATAAAGCTTCATTTCATATCGGTCCAAATAACATGAATATTCAAATTGGCTTCACATTGATTTCGTATCAATTCAATTATCAACATGAAACTTTAAATTGGGTGTAGCCCATTCAAATAAACATTAAAGAAGATAAATAATTACAATGCTAAAATTTAAAGACATAAGTGAGCAAAATATCAAATTGAAATCGAGAAATAAATTTTAGTAAGGAAATAATTATGATATTTAACCACGGGCAATGCACGTGCATAAAAACTAGTAAAATAAAAAGAGTCACCTAAGATACCATAACTTGGATCTATTTCGGTACCCGCAAAAGTTGAGTAACTGGCAAACCTTTCGGTTATTTCGAATCCATGATTCATTTTATAAAAAAAAAACCCTCAACAACATTGAAGTTCATACTCTTTACAACTTCATATAAATTTGGGCTCTTATTCTACTATTTCTCATGGCAATTAAAAGAACTTTGCTTGCCGCTTTCGGACGGCAGCCATCATTGCAACCTAGGCACTCAAGGATTGATCCCAATACCATCAAGAATTCTAAACCTATTCCCTATTAGTTTAATACTCCATATATCCTTGATCCTTAAAGCCATGTGAACCAAAACAACGAGTCCTTATTTGAGCTTTGGTTTGTGAAGCTCAAGTTCAACTTATCATGTCCACACAATAAGAACGTAATTTTATATTGTCATCGTTATAATAAGCAAAGTTTGAATACCCTTTAAACATTCTCTAATTTTTCCAAAAAAATAAAAAATAAAATAAAAAAGGCCCTTAGCCAACATTGGAAACACATTTCATGTTTAATATAGGTTTCCTTCGCTATAATCGATTAAAAATAGGGTAGTACAAGGCTTATTGACCATAATCTAAAATAAGATCAAATCTTCATGAAATGAATTCTGAACAAAATAGATTTTAAGTAATTAATATTGACAGAGTTAAAACAAACATAATAATGACTTTCTCGTTTGTTTAAATTATTATTGTCATCAAATCCATCCTTTTTTTTTATTTCTTCATACTCAAACCCTAATTGTTAGACCAAGTTCGATGGAACCTTGGTACTTCGATATGAATTGCATGGGTAATACAAAAATGTAGCTTAACTTTTGCAGATGGATTTCTTGGGTGAAATTCCTCGGACTCTTTCCCCCTTAGCCTTAATAGACTCATTGATTTCACCCCAACCATATATCAAGCGAATTCACAATTCCTCATTTTAGTTAAATTTATTATATTTTACGTTCAATAAATATATGTGCTATTACATTTTTCTTTTTATTTTTTTGTGTAAATTGATAATATTTATTGTTGGTGCGAGGAATAGTGGTGTTTAATAAGTGGAGGAGAAGCATAATTGCATAAACTCAAAAAGGGGAAAGGCACCCAAAGATGGATTGATTAAAAAGGAAAAGAGACAAAGGGCCGGGCTGCAGATAAAAAGTAGATGGGGCCAGCCCAAGTGATCCTGTACTCCTACGTGTCGAGATCACCCTTTGTCAGCACGTGTCAAAAGCGCGTTCCCCTCATGTGGTCCTACTGTTGGTAGGTATGTCCTCCCTTTACCGGTTTTAAGTGTACTTTTGAAGATTCGGGAGATGTTTGGTTAATTTGATATATCGTCTTGATTTGTGAGTTACTATATATATACATTGAAAGATATGCTATATGAACTAATTAATTTTTTAAAGATTAACATTTGGAGATAACATGAACATTTTAGTCCAGCAAGTTAAATTCTAGTAGATTAGTTAATTCGGTACATGCTGTCAAAGGGGATAAGTAAAATTATCAAAATATTACTTTTTTCATGTTAGTGATCGATCATGACTTCGACTTCATGCAATGGAGCAATTTGGTGAAGGAGCACATCAGAAGCTCACGGATGATCTTAACAAATGAAACAAAATGCTCAATGACACATCATTTGATATAAGTAACAACTGAATTTAGCTCTTATATAGTTTTTTTTAACGACTAAGGATGGAACACCAAATATGTGAGGCTCCAGCCACTGCGCTCCTATATAAAATTTATTACCAGGCCCATTTAGATTTACTGAAGTATTAGAAGTAAGAAGTGATTAAAGAAATAACTTAAAACTATAAAGTAGGAAGTATCGAAGTAATACTTTTTTAAAATTTGTTTCACACATTATTTAAAGTAGTAGAAATAGTACTTTTGCCACTTTATTCACTATTTATGTTTGGATAACAATTAATAATATTGTTAGAAAGTAGGTAATATATGGTGTAAACCATTGTGAGATCCCCTTCCTTTTATTATAGTATTTTAACAAATACTATAACACTCTTACAAATAGTAAGACATTTTAGATTGAATTATGATAATTCATAATATAACACATTATAGTGCATTAACATGATTTTTGCTTTATAGATAATTAGCTAGGATGTTTCAGTGTATGAACGAGTACTTTAGAGGGTTCAAAATAAATCAGGGTAAAAAATGGGGTTAAAATATAAACCTTTGATATAAATATGATTCTTTATATTTAGCAGGTGATGTGCATAAACTGGCCCGTGTCAACCATAGAACTAGGAAGATCACACCAACTAGATCACTGATTTTATGGGATCCCCTCTTCACGTATGGACCTCACACAATTCATCCACTTCTGAAGCACTTCCAAGCTTGGAGGCGCTAAAATCTTTTTGGAAAATGAAGGTGGCAAATAGGTGTCAAATCAGCAATTAAGTAAAGGAAGTAATATTACCGACGAAGAAAAGAAAAATTTTCCCTTAAAAGTAGTAAAAGTAGGCTTTACCTCTACTTCATATATAGTTACTTCTTCCATGCAAACAAACGGATTCGGATCCCCTTCACTATCAAAAAAGTAGTGGACATATCACTACATTATCACAATCATTGATTCTCAAATGTATGTGTTAGGAAAGTTGTATCTTGGTTGTATTTGAGTCGTCTTATACCATAATTACTCCTCCTTATATCTATATGTTGGTCTACAAAGCTATTCAATAATATATCAATCTTTTCCCAATCTCTGATTAACATAGTATCGAGTCCTTTGAAAATTCTCTCATTACTCCTTAAATCTCAGCTGCCTAATTTCTTTTTAATCTAAGCCATCCAAATCAAACCCAACTCCAAAGCTAACTCTCCCCAACTTAGCCGCCGCCATTTTCATCAGCTTCATAGTCTTCAACGGCACCTATATCAGGCTCCTTTTCATCTGATCAACTTTCATAGCTAGCCTCTCTACTTGCACAAAATATGGGTCTTAGTGGAGCATCTTCAACTTTTGATTTTGTTACCCTTCTACAAACTCTGGAGGGTCTACACCCTGGATATTTGACTCATGTGCCACTCACCACATGACATTTGATCACTCTATCCTTACTCAATGTTCCCCTATTTCTGATTCCTTATATATACACTGCTAATGGTGCACCTCTTGCAGTCACACAATCTGGTAACATCACTTTTACTTTTGAACCATTGGGTAGTCTTACTCTATCCTCTATTTTCTGTATTCCTAAGCTTACCATGCAATTACTATCTGTTGGAAAATCTGTTGGAAAAATTACCGATTGTGGCTGTACAGTATCATTTACATCTACTTCATGTATTGTTCGGGATCACACTAGCCAGAAGATGGGGATAGGACGTAGGATCAACAGGTTGTATCAGTTGGAGCCCACAACTCTTCCTGTACCGGCGTACATACCCTCTATAGTTGAACCTGTTCCCCCATCTGTTCTGCCCATGCACATGATTGCTAAATCTTTACCTTTACCACCATCATCTATAGACACTACTGCAAATAAAACTCCGTCCATGCCTGCTCCAACTTCTCCGGTGATCAACCTCCACCTCACCGTAATCCATCTTGCTTTCATCAACCTCCCGCTCGGTATCGACCTTTAGCCACCACCATATACTCTTCTTAATTTTCTTCCTTAATGTCTGGCACACACTTTCTATAGGAACCTAAGTCTTACTCGGAGGCTGTAAATAATCTAGAATGGCAACATGCAATGATTGAAGAATTAGAAGCTTTCAGCGCACCCATACATGGGATCGTGTTCCCTTACCTATTGGTGTGAGCCCAGTGAGTTGCAAGTAAATCTACAAAATTAAAACCAAATCAGATGATTCTGTTGAGCGGTACAAGGCTCGCCTTGTTGCGTGAGGGTTCTCGCAAGAGTATGATATTGATTATGAGGAGACTTTTGCTCTCGTTGCAAAGATGTCTTCTATTCGTACTTTGATTGCATTTGCTGTCGCTAAGAAATGTCCTCTCTATCAAATAGATGTCAAAAATGCCTTTCAAAATAGTGATCTATCTGAGGCTGTCTATATGCAACCTCCTCCCGGAGTTTCTGCTCCTCTAGGACATGTTTGTTGTCTTCGAGGGGCTATTTATGGTCTCAAACAAGCTCCCCGAGCTTGGTTTGAGCACTTTCGTCAACCTATACGTTTTGCAGGTTTTATAAAAAGTATGGGAGATTATGCTATATTTTGTTGTACCACTCCTTAGAGTATTGTTCTTCTACTTCTCTATATTGACGATATGATTATCACAGGGAGTGATCCTGTCGCTATTAGACCTTTGAAGCGGCACTTTTAAGCTGAGTTTGTGATGAAAGACTTAGGTTTTCTACGGTATTTTCTTGGCATCGAGGTGACATATTCTTCTCGTGGATACTTGTTGTCTCAACAAAAATATATTGCTGATATTCTTGATCGTGCTATCTTGAGTGACCTTGATGTTCCAGCATCTTCTTTAGTTTCCACACCTATGGAACTTCATCTCAAACTTCGACATGATGATTGTGATCCTCTACCACAGTCTACGAGTTACAAGGAGCTTGTTGCTCTCTCATATATCTATGAGCTACTCGTCCAGATATTTCTCAGGCTATTCATGTCCTCAATCAGTTTGTCAGTGCTCCTACCTCAGTTCATTATGCAACATTACTTCGTGTTCTTTGTTATCTTCACAGCACCATTTCTCAAGCACTATTTTTTAGATCAGAGTAATCTCTTTCTTTACAAGCCTATTATGATACTGGATGGGCAGATGATCCTGATACTTGTCATTCCACTACATGCTTCTGTATTTTTCTAGGCTCCTCTCTTATTTCTTGGCATGGCAAGCGTCTGGATGTAGTCTCTCGTTCAAGCACCGAGGCAGAATATAGAGCTTTAGCTGATACTACCTCAGAACTTAAGTGGCTACACCATCTTTTGAGTGATATGGGTGTTTCTGTAGTGGCACCTATTCCTTTGCACTGTGATAATAAGAGCTACATTGCTATTGCCACTAATTCTGTATTCCATGAACGAAACACATTGAAGTTGAGTGCCATCTTGCTCGTCAGGAATATATTTCGAAGCAGATTATTCTTTCTTACATACCCTCTAAGGATCAGATAGCTGATTTATTCACGAAAGCTCAGATTACTGCTCGGTTTTGCTAGTATTTGTCCAAACTCTCGTCGTTCAATATCAATCTTTTCCCAATCTCTGATTAACAATATGGTTATCATTTGTATCTAAGTGCAAATTAGAAATGAGTGCAATTCATGGGGGGTATGGTGAGTCTTAGATTTAGAATGAATCATAACCATCAATTAGAGACTTAATGATTATGATCAAAAGTAGTGATATCCCACTACTTTTTTGGAATGGAGAGGATCCAAATCCCTAACAAACAGGCCCTAGGTAGTTGTTAAAATGGAGTCAGTAAATATTGGCGCTAATAAGAGTGGGATAAAACTTATAACTAACCATGGGTGGAGCTTGAAGTCGATACAGTACAAGTTTTGATTGGAATGATTAACTTAATTAAGGAGATAAATCTCAACAAATTATTAAATATGAGAATGAGATTCATATATTGGACATGTATAAAGCTAAAGTACGTGTGTGAACATGACCGCCAATCGTCAATGCCGCCAAACTTCTGTAGAAGTTAGCTGGGCCCCATCCCTTTACAGACCGAGCTGACTAGACATCAGCTGGTAGGCCCCTTCAGCACCCGTGCTCCTCCAATAAAAACTTGCCACGTCAGAACTCATGAGAAACCTACCTTCAACAACAGAATAAAATAGCAGAAGCTTTGGACATTTTATAGCCATAAAGAAAGAGCCAAGAGAGCTTCATGAGAACGTCGACGAAGAATCAGAGCCCTCAAACATCAGAAAACTCTTATTAGCACACTATTAAAGCTAAAGAATATAGCCCTTTGCCCAACCTCCCCTCTCCCTCCCTCTCTCCTTTGCCCAACCTCCCCTCTCGGTACTCTCTCTCTCTCTCTCTCTCTCTCTCTCTCTCTCTCTCACTCTCATGCGCATATACAAGTATTTAACATGAAATTAGTTTGTTGTTTCAGGGCTCTTGTACAATACTTGGGAGATTGTGCCCTTTATTATTGAGGCTGGCCGTCTTCATTGTTTTTGTGATATATTGAAGGTCTGTACCTTGTTCATTCTGTTCTTGTTTTTCAATAGGAGAAAATGGCACCTGTGACTTTGCCTCCTGGTTTCCGATTTCATCCTACCGATGAGGAGCTCGTCGTCTACTATCTCAAACGAAGAATCAACAGGCGAAAAATTGAGCTTGAAATCATCCCTGAAGTTGATCTATACAAATGCGAGCCTTGGGATTTACCAGGTATCTAGCTAATTAATTTCTTTTATGGTCTTACAATGGTTAGTTTACTAATTAATTTATATATATTAAGTACGTAATTGAAAATGGTTAGTTAAATTTATATGATCTAATTTAAGTATTACAATATTGCTTGTAAGCAATGGTGAAGTATATCAGAGTTTGTTAGTTTGCTAAGGGAAGCAAGACATCAGAATATACACTATTAAGCCATGCATACTTGAGCTGGAAATTGAATAAGGCATGTATTCGAATGCACTTAATCCATTCTCTTCAATTATAATCCATATATAAGGCACACTCATTACCTTTAATGAAATCCTTGGTTCATTGATATTAGAATTTGATGAATTTCTCCGTCCTCTCTTTGAAAATTTCTTTGCTGCAATTATTACCATTTAATTAATAATATCATGCATATATAATTCAACAACTTGGAAAAATATTACCATATAGCACTTAAAATTTTAGCAAAGGTCGCAGATATTCTCGTCAAACAATTGAAATATCCATTCTAGCAATAGATCGATGGAAAAGAAAGCTAGAGGTGACTTCTCTTCTTTCTGAAATGAAAAAAGAGAGAAAAAAATCAATTTGCAAAAGTAAATCTGGATTTCAATAACGGAAAGGTTATCTTATCTTCTTGACAAATATAAAGCTATTTAAGCTTTTGTCACAAATTGCAAGATCTAGAAGATAAGATGATATCTTAATTATATGATGATTCTAATGTTTTTACTCTACTACCTTTAAATTGTCTACAGTTTTTATTATACAATATTACATGTTATTCCTTTCTACAATGGGAAATCTAGCACAAAATGTAAGAGAATTAAAATCCCTAGTGTAAATTAAGTAGCAGAAACTCAAGTCAAAGAAAGTAGAAAGAAAAGGTTCATGGTCTCTAAGAGATCATCAACGCTATGGGGACATGTGTCTTGGATTTGATGGGGGTATATATTGGATTTGTTGATTGTTCACACTAATTAGTAATTTATATGACGATACAAGATTGCGGCAGCCTCTCTCTCTCTCTCATGCGCATATACAAGTATTTAACATGAAATTAGTTTGTTGTTTCAGGGCTCTTGTACAATACTTGGGAGATTGTGCCCTTTATTATTGAGGCTGGCCGTCTTCATTGTTTTTGTGATATATTGAAGGTCTGTACCTTGTTCATTCTGTTCTTGTTTTTCAATAGGAGAAAATGGCACCTGTGACTTTGCCTCCTGGTTTCCGATTTCATCCTACCGATGAGGAGCTCGTCGTCTACTATCTCAAACGAAGAATCAACAGGCGAAAAATTGAGCTTGAAATCATCCCTGAAGTTGATCTATACAAATGCGAGCCTTGGGATTTACCAGGTATCTAGCTAATTAATTTCTTTTTATGGTCTTACAATGGTTAGTTTACTAATTAATTTATATATATTAAGTACGTAATTGAAAATTGTTAGTTAAATTTATATGATCTAATTTAAGTATTACAATATTGCTTGTAAGCAATGGTGAAGTATATCAGAGTTTGTTAGTTTGCTAAGGGAAGCAAGACATCAGAATATACACTATTAAGCCATGCATACTTGAGCTGGAAATTGAATAAGGCATGTATTCGAATGCACTTAATCCATTCTCTTCAATTATAATCCATATATAAGGCACACTCATTACCTTTAATGAAAATCTTGGTTCATTGATATTAGAATTTGATGAATTTCTCCGTCCTCTCTTTGAAAATTTCTTTGCTGCAATTATTACCATTTAATTAATAAAGTCATGCATATAATTCAACAAATTGGAAAAATATTACCATATAGCACTTAAAATTTTAGCAAAGGTCGCAGATATTCTCGTCAAACAATTGAAATATCCATTCTAGCAATAGATCGATGGAAAAGAAAGCTAGAGGTGACTTCTCTTCTTTCTGAAATGAAAAAAGAGAGAAAAAAAAATCAATTTGCAAAAGTAAATCTGGATTTCAATAACGGAAAGGTTATCTTATCTTCTTGACAAATATAAAGCTATTTAAGCTTTTGTCACAAATTGCAAGATCTAGAAGATAAGATGATATCTTAATTATATGATGATTCTAATGTTTTTACTCTACTACCTTTAAATTGTCTACAGTTTTTATTATACAATATTACATGTTATTCCTTTCTACAATGGGAAATCTAGCACAAAATGTAAGAGAATTAAAATCCCTAGTGTAAATTAAGTAGCAGAAACTCAAGTCAAAGAAAGTAGAAAGAAAAGGTTCATGGTCTCTAAGAGATCATCAACGCTATGGGGACATGTGTCTTGGATTTGATGGGGTATATATTGGATTTGTTGATTGTTCACACTAATTAGTAATTTATATGACGATACAAGATTGCGGCAGCCTCTCTCTCTCTCATGCGCATATACAAGTATTTAACATGAAATTAGTTTGTTGTTTCAGGGCTCTTGTACAATACTTGGGAGATTGTGCCCTTTATTATTGAGGCTGGCCGTCTTCATTGTTTTTGTGATATATTGAAGGTCTGTACCTTGTTCATTCTGTTCTTGTTTTTCAATAGGAGAAAATGGCACCTGTGACTTTGCCTCCTGGTTTCGATTTCATCCTACCGATGAGGAGCTCGTCGCCTACTATCTCAAACGAAGAATCAACAGGCGAAAAATTGAGCTTGAAATCATCCCTGAAGTTGATCTATACAAATGCGAGCCTTGGGATTTACCAGGTATCTAGCTAATTAATTTCTTTTATGGTCTTACAATGGTTAGTTTACTAATTAATTTATATATATTAAGTACGTAATTGAAAATGGTTAGTTAAATTTATATGATCTAATTTAAGTATTACAATATTGCTTGTAAGCAATGGTGAAGTATATCAGAGTTTGTTAGTTTGCTAAGGGAAGCAAGACATCAGAATATACACTATTAAGCCATGCATACTTGAGCTGGAAATTGAATAAGGCATGTATTCGAATGCACTTAATCCATTCTCTTCAATTATAATCCATATATAAGGCACTGTTAGAATTAATATAAAACTATAAACCTCGATCCTCACCATAACTTCGGAGTTTTGGTGTAATGGTCAGAGGAACTAAATTTAAGAGGCACACTCATTACCTTTAATGAAAATCTTGGTTCATTGATATTAGAATTTGATGAATTTCTCCGTCCTCTCTTTGAAAATTTCTTTGCTGCAATTACTACCATTTAATTAATAAAGTCATGCATATAATTCAACAACTTGGAAAAATATTACCATATAGCACTTAAAATTTTAGCAAAGGTCGCAGATATTCTCGTCAAACAATTGAAATATCCATTCTAGCAATAGATCGATGGAAAAGAAAGCTAGAGGTGACTTCTCTTCTTTCTGAAATGAAAAAAGAGAGAAAAAAAAATCAATTTGCAAAAGTAAATCTGGATTTCAATAACGGAAAGGTTATCTTATCTTCTTGACAAATATAAAGCTATTTAAGCTTTTGTCACAAATTGCAAGATCTAGAAGATAAGATGATATCTTAATTATATGATGATTCTAATGTTTTTACTCTACTACCTTTAAATTGTCTACAGTTTTTATTATACAATATTACATGTTATTCCTTTCTACAATGGGAAATCTAGCACAAAATGTAAGAGAATTAAAATCCCTAGTGTAAATTAAGTAGCAGAAACTCAAGTCAAAGAAAGTAGAAAGAAAAGGTTCATGGTCTCTAAGAGATCATCAACGCTATGGGGACATGTGTCTTGGATTTGATGGGGTATATATTGGATTTGTTGATTGTTCACACTAATTAGTAATTTATATGACGATACAAGATTGCGGCAGCCTCTCTCTCTCTCTCTCTCTCTCTCTCTCTATATATATATATATATATATATATATATATATATATATATATATATATATATATATATATATATATCATATTCCCTTTAAATGTACGAGTTCGGAAAAGCTTTCCATGGTCGATATTACCCTTCACTATTTTGAATATTTCATTTAAATATTAATCTATCCTAATCCCATGTGAACTATCTACAGCTCAACAATTTAGATGAAAAAATACATAAAACAGCTCTACGATATTAGTTTGTTCAGTAAAGAACTAACATGCTATAATATATGAAGTATTACAAAAACCCAAAATATTCCAAAATTGCACAAAATACCCTCAAAAGTTTTAAAATTACACAAAAGATTCTAACGTTTCTAAAATTAAAATAACAAACATGAAATCTGAAAACTAATAGCAGTCTCTGAAGAATTTACAATTTGCAATTAACACCCTTAAAGTTTCAAAAATTATAGAAACACCCTTAAAAGTTCAAATAAAAAAAGCACCCTGAAATTCTAAAATTTTAAAAGTTGCAAACAACAAAGATGAATTCAAGGGATTACCATCAGCACATGAAAATTTAAAATTTACAAAAAATAACCTCAAAGTTATAAAAGCTTGCAAAAACTCCTTCAAAAGTTAAAAATCACAAAAAATCCTGAAATTTTAAAACTTATAACTAGTACATATCAAATCTAGATATTATCTACAGACTGTTGAACATTTGAATTTTACAACAAACAATCCAAAATTTCAATAATTATAAAAAATACCCTCAAAATTTTAGAATTGCAAGAAATATCTTGACGTTCGAAAACTTACCACCAACACATGAAACATGGAAATTACAAGCACCCAATTTAATTTTAAAATTTTAAAAACACTCTCAAAGTTTTAAAATTTGCAAAACACAACCTTAAAATTTAAAATCACAAAAAGCGACTAAAATTTCAAAACTCAAAGAAAGAAAAGAGTAGTTGTTTGATATTCTTTCATTAAAATATATAAATTTAACTTTCAATGTAAAGTTTACTATCTCTTTTCAACATCTAAAAGTAGTCTAATTTTATCGAAAAAGATGAAGGTGGAGAAGGATTGATGTCGGCTCAATAAAAAATAAAACAAGGAATAAAAGACACTGCTTTCTCAATATTTTATAGAATAATTTATTTTTGGTAAATTTGGAATCTTTAGAAGAAATTTTCATGAACTTGTTTTAGTACTTTTATATATATGCTTATGTGGATGTCTTCATAATATAAAAGTGTACTAAAGTTATAATTAATCTTTAGCTTATAACTTTTTAAATTCTATCAAGGATCGTGAACAAACTCCATATTCTCTTTTGTGTTGTTTTACCCCACTTTTAACCAATCATCTTATCTTATTAGCTTTAATTATTCATCTTCCTTTTATAATGCTATTTTTCAAGTGTTTTTCACTTTTGCAACGCTATATTTTCTCAGGTGAAGCTTGGTTTCATGTCGGTTCAAATAACATGATAAGTCAAATTGGCTTTGGATTACATTTATTTTATGTCAATTCAATTATCAACATGAAAATTTAAATTGAGTGTAGCTCATTCAAACGAACATCAAAGAAAAATAATCACAATATTAAAGTTTAAAGACATAAGTGAGCAAAACCATTAAAGTGGAACCGAGGAATAAATTTTAGTAAGGAAATAAATCAAAAATACTTAATCATGAAATTTAACCACGTGCATTGCACGTACATAAAACCTAGGGGTGTGTGTGTGTGTGTGTATATACACTTAGAAAAAAGATGATTAAAGGTAACATTAATTAGCTATTTCTTCCTTTAAACTCATCGCATTAATTCTTGCAGATATATATATATATATATATATATATATATATATATATATATATATATATATATATATATATATATATATATATATATATATATATATATATATATATATATATATATATATATATATATATATATATATATATATATATATATATATATATATATATAGACACACACACACACATAGGAAAAAGATGATTAAAGGTAACATTACTTAGCTATTTCTTCCTTTAAACTCATTGCATTAATTTTTGCAGAGAAATCATTGTTACCTAGCAAAGATCTAGAGTGGTACTTCTTCAGCCATCGAGATCGGAAGTATCCAAATGGGTCAAGGACTAACAGAGCAACTCAGGGTGGATACTGGAAAGCCACAGGAAAAGACAGGAAGGTTAACTCACAGAGACGATCTGTGGGTACGAAGAAAACCCTAGTTTACTACAGAGGACGTGCACCACATGGGTCAAGAACAGATTGGGTTATGCACGAGTACAGACTCGACGAAAAGGAGTGTGAAACTCCCTCTAGTTTGCAGGTAAACCTTATGTTTGAGACTGCCTTTGATAGGCCCACTTAAATTTTGTCAAATAGCCCCTTAATTAACACCGTTAGATCCAACTATGCACGTGAAATCACGTGCATCAAAATTAAATACCCTTGATGGAAAACTCATTTCAAGCACCTTTTAATATTTTTAAAGGTTATTCTCACAAAACCCGCTTAAGTTTGGTCCAAGTTTGGCTTAACTTTGACCAAAATGCTCCTGATTAATTTAATTGAATAATTAGAATTGTAATTTAGAAATAACATTGTTAAGTCTTTTTACTGGTCATGTAGTATCGTTAGTGGAGTTTGTTCAAAATTGAAAACATTTTTAATTTCTTTTTTTTGGTGGGGGGTGGGGGGGGGGGTTGGGGGGGGTGTTTGCTAATACCTCCTAGTATTAAGTTCTTCAATGAAAACATATATGTATTCTTCTTTTTCCACTTTAAAAATTATATATATGATTAATATGTGAAATTTTTATCTTCAGGATGCTTATGCATTATGTCGGGTGTTTAAAAAGAGCGCACCAGGTCCTAAGATCATAGAACATTATGGTGTACAACATCAATTGCATCCCCAGTGGACGACAACTAATGATCATCCATCTATCGTTGAGATCCCTCGTGATGGAAGAGGAGATGAATTTGATAGCCGTCCCTATCCATTTCAGTCAGAGTCTTGTTCTTCAGGCATTATGCAGGGAACTGCTTACAATAGTTCACCTGCAACATTAGATCAGGGGAAGTGGATGCAGTTTCTAGCAGAAGAGGCATTTAACGTGACGAATAATGTGCCATTTCACAATTCTTCAAGCTCCTCATCATATGTGCCATCTAAGGTAAATTCTCTCATCAAGATAATATTGAAGCTTATCTTGGTCATGCTAGATATATAGAATATCTATTTTTCTTATACATTCATGTAAATGAAATGAATATGTGAGAATAAAATTGGGAAGTAACTAGACTGGTTATTTCGTATTAGCTGAAAATAGACAATACAGAAATTTTCATTATGCTTTTGACCTTAAATGTTCAAGACATATTTATGATGTGGACATGGTGATACATTTATGCATGCTCAACCAGAAGCTAAGAACCTATGCACAAACCTAAAAGCATTTGAACTAAAGAGACATTGTTAAAAATTGTTTTAAAGATTAAATGTATTAAAATGGTCACAACTCCATATTTAAGATGTCCTTGAAAAATACTTTACTCAGATTTCAGGCTCTTTTTTATTTATCAGGCTCTTGATTTTTCATGATGCAGGTGGATGTGGCATTAGAGTGTGTAAGGCTTCAGCATAGGTTCTCCATGCCTGCGCTCGAGGTAGAAGACTTCCCCCACTTTGATCTTCAGGACTCGAAACTTTTGGATTTAGGTTACAGTACTCAACTGAACACCAATGAAGTTGACATCAATGAGCTTGTCAACAACTCAATTAGTTATCAAGACACTATGTGGGTAGCGAATATGAACCCCAAATTTGAAAACTATGCCTCTCTAGTAGAGCCAAGACATGAAAAAGTAAGTTTACTGGAGATCAGTGATTTGGAAGAGGAGTTTAAGGAAGATAAGAGGAGAGTGGAGAACTTAAGGGCAGTGAAAACTTTGGACACTGATATCTTGCAGGTAAGATTGAATGCTACTCTGTTGTTGTACTAATTTTAATTTAAAAAATATTTTTGATTCTTAGAAACTAACTTTATTTTTTGAAAATGAACTTAAATCCATTGATCAGATAAATTTACAAGGGGAGCATAATGCTATGGTGAATAACATTCCAATTAACCATCAAATAGGGGTGGCAACCAACAATGATCAAGGTATACATTTTCAGACACACAAATATTCTTTTATGTAGGGTTAATTGCACATAGACCCCCTGTAGTATTGCTGTTTTAAGTTACTACCTTGTAGTTTCATTGTTGCAGATAGACCTCCTAGGTTTTTTTTTAATAAAAAAAACTCTGTTATCCTTGGTGAAATTTTGACAACTATTACCCGGCCCAAAATAAAATTGGTGAGTCTGCCTGAGCTTAAAAAAGTCAAGAAAAATGACCTACGGGTCTATCTACAACAACGAAACTACAAGTGGTAGGAAGTTCAAATCAACAGTACTGCAAGGGGTCTTTGTGTGCAATTAACCCTATTATGCATTTACATTAATCTAGACCAAAGAATTCACTTGAACCTAGATTGCAGGAGTAACCAATTATCGAGTGAACAACTCTACTGATCTCGGCGACAGCTATACTGAACCGATCTACTCTCAATCTCAAGAAGACGAGTTCCCTCTAGGATTCATCAACATACACCAAGAAGGATTTTACCAAGATAATCAACTTGCGGACACACCAAATTTTGATGTATATGAGAATATCAAATTCAATCATGGATTATTCATGTCGAACAGTGGGGTGGTAGTCGAAACATTCTTTCATCATGTCGAGCCATCAAAGAAGATCATTGTGCTTTGAATCAAGGCACTGTGGTTGAGAGATCAGAAGAAGTTAGAGATAATGTTTCTTTCTTTGGTAGGTTGAAAGTAGGGATCAAGAAATCCTTGAAGCATTGCAATGATTCCTTTTTAGGAAATGGGATATTAGTGTTGCTTCATGTGATATCAATTGCGTTAACTTCATGTGTTTATCGAGGAGAGGAATCAAAGGAGGATATAAATTGAGGAAGAAGATAAAGAAATTGGGAAGAAATAAATGGGGTAATCATGAGAAAGAAAAAAAAAATTGGTTCCCCATTTATAAGTAGAGGGGAAGGCCTACCCACATGTTTTTGAATGGGAGATGGCCTTAATTAATAACATAACTCACTTATCTGTAATCTTACAAATTTATGTATATTGTAAGATATAGAGGTATACTAGATTTTCATTTGATTACAAATATAGTAAACCTGTAACTGTATTTTCAAGAAACAAAATGATTGTATTCCTCCTGCAAAATGCAGGGGCTTATAACAATTCACTGATAAATTTACTCTTTTTCGGGAAGAGGGAATTTTTTTTCTTTGATGGTGCATGCTAACTGCAGGAATTATTACACTAAAGTATGCATCTTAACATGCAGGAAGTATTACACTAAAGTATGCATTTTAACATGCAAATATAAGGTATTTTCTTTGGCTAAATTACCAAATTGGTATTAAAAATAGACCACTTTTACATGTTTGGTATTAAAAGTAGCTCTGGCAACTTTTTGAAGTTAAAAGTACTCATTTTGTGCAATTAGATCCAAAAACTTATCGCCGGTCGAAAACACTCGCAGTAGTTCACCACGTGATCTCAGTGAGGGAATTATAGACTAATTGCACATTGATGTGCCTAGGACAAGTGTTAGACATAATTATAGGCAGGAATTTAAGTACTCTAAATTGTCAAAAACCCTTATTTTTCAAAACCGCTGAAGGAGAGGGAGATGGAGAGGGAGAGGGAGAGTGATTGTGTTTCTTTCCAAACAGCTTACTTTTTCATTTTGGCACATATGAATCTTCTTCTTCAAAATTTCATTCTCATCTTCACACATCTGGATCTCATACTTCAACTTTGCGTTTTCATCATGGTATGAACTAAGCTCATTACCTGGCTCCCTATTCAATCACGTCATCAAGTTCATTCATATTGAACGACATTTTAAAGATTTCATCTCTTAGAAGAGGCACCAATTCAGAAGCAACATTACACATTAGCCGATCAAACTATTCTCATATTCAACATCTACCTTTCTGTACATTTACCACAAAAAAAAAATCAACAACTCTCCTTGAACAAACAAAACAAACAAAATCAGGAAATTAAGATTTAAATCAAACTTACGTTATACTTTTGGCATTTATAAAATCTTCTGCCAGGGATATCATCTATGAAGGATGTTAGATACACGCACTCTGCCCCACAAGTATAAAGTTTTACCATCTCAAGCTTTGTTGCTTCATTCCAACGTCAAATATAAGCCAACTTGTTGAAACCTTCTTGCAATACCAAATTTCCACCACTAAACCTTGTCCTTGAGCAAGACCTTGAGCTTAAAGACGCTATCATTGAGTTCCCGCTAAGAAATTTTCCCCTTTTTTGACCTTCCTTCAAAATCTCAATTCTGAGATCTCGCCCAAATTTTAGCCCTACGGTTTCATGATCGATTTCTTAAGAAACGCTTATTATTCCCTCCTTAATCTTTTAAACAATGCCACATTATCTAATCCATACCACATTAGCTCTAATAATTATATTTTGCTCATGTGATAGGCATGTGATGGTTTCACCGGAGAAAATCAACACCAATGAATATTTGTACCTAATTACCATTTTGACACACTTTTAATATCAAAAAGATGCCGGAGTTACTTTTAATACCAACCATATAAATATTTGTACCAAATTACCACTTTGACACACTTCATGCATTGTCACGGTGTAAGATGCTTGAAGATCCCACTCACCTTCACTCTCATTCTTATCTTGAGTGAATGTAGCGGCATTTACGTCGGCCCGTTTATGCCAACAATTTCGAGCATAATGGCCCTTCTTTCCGCAATTGTAGCACACTACATCTAGACGTGCACTGATTCTTGAACCTCAACTATTCATTTTCCCACTATGACAAGCTCCCCCTGTTTGGAAACTATCACCTTCTTTCCCTCTTGCAGCACCTTGGCCTCCTGACTTTCCATGTCCTCTTCTTTTATTACAGAAGAGGGCATTCTCCTTATCATTTATTGAGACCTTACTAACTTGCTTGTCTAATGCTTCTTAATTTGCTAGAATATTCTCCAACTCTATTAGAGTTGGTTGTTGGGCCTAATCACAGATGGCTGTGACGAGACCATTATATTCTGGCCTCTTACACCGTGAATAATAAGGTGTCTCCTCCTAGTCCTTGTGATTGAATTTTCTAGATCTAAATTTAAAATTTCATCACAAATACTTTTAACTTTGGTGAAGTATTGACTCACCGTTAAATTTTGCTTTGAGATTGATAGGAGCTCGTTCTCAAGTCATTGGAGCTTTGTATCATTCGTCTTTGTATATAATAATGCTAGTGTGTCTCATGCTTCCTTCGGTGTCTTTGCGCTCTTGACGTGCTGTAGTAACTCATCCTCAATGGTCAGTGACAGCACATACATTGTTTTACCAGCCCTCACATTTCACTTCTTTAAGGTGGTAGCATCAGTTGGTGTTGTAGTGTCGCTACTCCCAACCATGTCCTATAAATCTTGCCCAACAAGATAAAACTGCATGCGAGTGCTCTAGGTGCTATAGTTACCACTGTGGAGCTTCCCAATATAGCTCGCCGAGGTAGCAATATCCGTCATGGTGACATGGTAATATTATCTATTTCTCAAGTAAGCTTGGTCCCTAACCAATCGGCTTCACAGTCCCAAACTATGCACTAGAGGAGTCTCCACATACGTCGGTCCTCGAACGTGCCTGCTCTGATACCAAATTATTGGATATCGGAAGGTGGTGGAAGCCCAAAAACTGAAACTCTTATTGATATGTAAACAAGACGTGTACAAGATACAATTATTACTAGCACTCACACAATGTAAAATTCTCACTTGCACTAACGAAGGAGAGCACTATAGTTCACAAGGACAGACTTCACACTCACTACACACTTGACTCGTGAGAACTTGTATATTTTTGGGATAGTTACAAGTGAACACTCATGACCCCTATTTATACTGGTAGGAAGTAGGCTAATGAATCTTCTAGAAAATTAGAGAAGCAAGTCAAAAATGACATGAAGTGAATAGTCTAGATAAAGAGAGAAGTGATGAGAAGGGAGCGAGAGATACCATGAGAGAGGGAGAAACTTGGAGAAAATTCTAGAAGATGGACTCTCCATGAGGAGTGAGAGAATTGGAGAACCTTTTAGAAGAATTCTCAAAAGGAGGTATTGATTTCTTAACAAATGTTGTCTACTTTTAATACCAATCTGGTATTTTAGCTATTTTGGCTTTTCATATTTACTGATAGTCCTACGTTAAATCATTTTACGTTTAACCTTTTTTCAGCTATGATATCATTGCTTCTTGTTTGTAAAGGGACTCCATTACCTGTTTTCTCTTCGATCCTTCATAACGTTTTACCTTTGCATCTACATAATTACTCTTTTACAAATTAAAGACCATAATGTCATTGTTAAAGCCAATTCCTTGCGTTCTCAGAATGTTTCTTCTAAAATGTAGGCAACATAAAGGAGTTATATTCCACAAATATATAATTGAACCACCCGAACCAACACTTTTCCTTTAATTTCCAACATATATAGAAAAAGAAAAGGTGAAACAATAAAATATTCTTTATATGTTACTTACATGTATCAAGAACATATCAAGAAAATAAATTTGAAGGGCCACAATTAAAAGAACCAAAACCAACCTCAATTAAGAGACTCATATGCAAGCTACAAGCATTGCCTATGTACTTGTCAAGACTCTCTTTATTACACAATTAATCATAATATTCATAATAGTAATAATATTACCCAAATCATGTTATTAATCATGCACCACCCAATATCATTCAAGCCAAAAGGAAGAAGAAAACCAAGAAAAACCTCTCAATTAGCAAAAGCCACACAAGGAGAAGGATGAGGAATACTTTCATCATCGACACCACCCTCATTATTAGAGCACCATGCATCTTCGGTGATGAACTGCATCCATGCATCATCCTTGTCATCCTCATCGATGCATGGTGATGATCCTATGGGTACCTCTGGCGACATGGTCTCATACTGATCGCTGACGATTGTTTGAGGGCTCTCGATCAGTAGTATGCTACTGCATTGTCCTTGGTCTTCCACTTCTGCGCACACCACATTTTTCTTAAAGACTCTACATAGTGCATATGAGTCCTGCGCAGATAAAACCATTCGCAACATGAATTGACCCCTTTTTCTTTTTCTTTTTTACTTTTTTTTAATAGAGTTATGAGTGAGTTTAATTGCGGATAGATCCCTTGGACCATTGCCAATTGCGGATAGACCCCTTGGACTATTGCCAATTGCAGATTGATCCCTGTAGTTCTATTGTTGCAAATAGACCCTTGAGGGAAATTTTCTGACTCTTTTATGTGGTCTACTTGTTATGAAACAATTCTCTCTTCCTCTGAAGGTAAAAGAGTCAAAAAATTTCAACCAGCTAGGGTTCTATTTGCAACAATAGAGCTAAAGGGGTCTAAATTGGGTGGTAATACATAGGATTTATCCAAGAAAATTAAGTAACAGGGAGGAATTTGATTGCAGTATGAAATTAAATAAGAAGACCAGAGTAAGAAATTAAGTAATCTCAAGGAGAATAATCACTATATAAATTATGTGAGAAAATAATCATTATACTATATTGGTCTTCCTTTTGAGAGTTTTGTTGTTTCACAAGGTACCTACATCACTACATGAATCAGACAATTAAGTATAAAAAGACTCAACAGAATATATATATTACTTTGATGGCATAACATCAGATATTTAATATCATTTTCCCTTGTTTTTAATAACTTTAATTTTTAATAAATGTTATATAGTGATCAGGGGTTTAAACATGGAATCTTCCATAATCAAATCTTCTGCTTTACAACTGAAGTAGACTTCATTATCACTATTCATATCTTTAGGTCACCTGAATCCTATAATAAATCTAGGGCACAGATAAAATTCTTTGGCTGAAACAAAAATGAAATATTTGAAGAATTTTTTAGAAAATGAGAGTACTATGGGCCAATTTAGTATTGCTTTTTTAGGCTGCTTCTACTTATTTTTCAAGAAGCAGTAAAATAGTGGGGTTTGGTGAGTTGTTGCTTTTAGAAGCAAACCGGGGGATGCTTTAAAAAGCAAGCGTTTGCTTTTTGTAGTTTTAATACCATATATATATATCCTTTAATTTTTGACATTATTATTTTATCTATTCTAAAATTACCATGTCTATTTTGATAGCTAAAGTTCAGTTTATTTTTGTCATTTTCACTTATAATGATCTAAAGCACAATTTTACCAAACACCTTACTACTTTTGGAAATAGCTTATAATATATGATTATCAAATAGCTTTTTTAGTAACTTATATAAGTTGCTTCTATCACCGATTATATAAATAACTTATCATAAGCTCCAACAATATTGAACTGACCCATAAAGTTAGCTAGTGTATAGGCGCTGGTTTAGATCAAATGATTCTTATTTGACAATTAAATCTTTACCCCATGATTATTGAATCATAATTTTGTATAACAATTATTTTCCTTTCTTAGAAAGAGAGTGAGACAGGTGAGAATATTATAACATTAGGAGGGTAGTTTAGGAATAAAGTGAAAGCCACCGACTACGAGGACACCAAGACAGCTTTAGTTAAAGTGTTAATAACACCTCTAGTGTACTGATGATGGTTGGAATAAGATTTTGGGAGCTTGTTAGAGGAATGATAGATTTGTCTTATATTTAGTATACAATATTATAGAATAAAAATGAAAGCGGCCTGGAGGTACTTTAGCAAGGATCAAGGACCGGCGGAAGAAAGGAATGTTTATCTAATTTTTTTGGATAAAAAAGTAATTTAATAAAGATGAAAGCCCTAACTCTTCATGCACGTCATGCATAACTCTTACGTAGAAGAATCTCTTTTTTCCACTACTCTCTGAGTGTGCGTGTCGCTCACACGCACAATGCACACACAATAAGGCTAGTTTCTTTGATTAGGTTCAAGGACTGAGCATGGATCATTGTGCAAAGAGTTGAGAGTTAATACTTTGTAAGAAATTGGACAAGGCCGTTCATAATTCACTTTTTATAACTTATTGAAAAGCAAGAGGTAGGCCATTATATATTTTGTTTTCATTTCATAATTCATTAGGGAAACTCTAGGATCAATTACTATGTATTTATTGAAATATGTAAATTATTTATTGAAATGTATTGAAAGAATATTGAGGTAGCATCATATTTACTTTAAATTAAGCATATGTAAATATTATCGGAAATCTCTTAGTTTTGATTCAACCTTATGATAATTAGGTCACTTCCCAAATAACTAGTAGATTTGTCAATATTCAAAACTGTCTTGAACTATATATTAGGTTTTGAACAAAATTATATATCATAAACTATTTTATTAAAGAAAAACACCACAAACTTTCAAATACCCAAACTATCAAGAAGTAGTATGATAATTCTATGATATTAGTTGAAAAATTGAGATAGTTAATTATCTGATAATTACATAAAGTTCATGGTAACTTAGTGAAAATTCATGGTAGCTTTGTAAAAACATAGATAAAACTTCATGGTATTTAAGTTCACTGTATTTTGATAGTATTTGATTTTTTTTCTTATGGAATTTTTATACAAAACCCTAATATATATGTCATGATGGTTTTAAAAAATTTATCCCGAGTAGAATGATGATCATATATCAATATCACCTGCATTCCCATTGTATCTTCACATTCCTTGTCATCCAGACGGTACTCATGCATAACCCAGTCAGTTCTGATTCCTTGAGGTGCTCGACCTCTGTAATAGACTAAAGTCTTCTTCATTCCAATAGCTCGGTTCTGAGAACAAACCCTTCGATCTTTTCCTGTCGATTTCCAATATCCTGCTCGAGTTGCCCTATTGGTTCTGAACCCGTTAGGATATTTCCGGTCTCGTGGTCCAAAAAAATACCACTCTGGATCCCTACTTGGCAAGAATGATTTATCTAGTAGGAAATATACCATGAGAGAATCATAAGTTTTCTTGTATATAAAATTTAACAATCGAACATATCCGTTTTCAAATGACAAAGAAAACTAAAACAAGAAAATGCGTTTTAATGTGAATGGTTCGAATTAACAATATTTTTGTAAAAGTTGATTCAAATGGTTAAAAAAAATTTTAGAAAGATTTCTACCATTTCATAATACAAGAGATTGCAACGAAACTTGATATTTGGATAAATTATTACACATTACAATGTGGTCGGAGAAGCACTCATTATCTATATCCCGTGCATAATTGTCTTTATCCAAAGATCATTTCTCCTCCGTTATATGATGCAAATAAGATATAAGATAAAGTAAAAATATAATTAAAAGAAAAACTAACCTGATAATTCCCATGGTTCACATTTGTAGAGGTCGACTTCAGGAATGATGTCGAGCTCAATCTTGAGGCCATGGATCTTCCTCTTGAGATAGTAATTAACGAGCTCCTCATCGGTCGGATGGAACCTAAAACCTGGAGGAAGACCCACCGGCGCCATCCCCTCTCTCTCTCTCTTTCTTTGTTCTTGACCTCTTTGCTTTCCTTTTGATCACCATCATGACCGTATATATAAAAGGATTCAAAGGAGTCGTTTTCATTAGCTTTATCTTTTACAGATTCTCAGACAATCTTCACGCTTTCTACACGCTCTCTGCTGAACATATATATGCTAGTCTCAACTATTATTAACCATGGATACAAAATTTTTTACCGTCCTCAATTAGACAAGCATTCACTGTGAGATAAATGCCTAATAATTCTAGACACATGATTAATAGTGTAGAGATCCTCTACATCCTAAGTTGTAGAGAAAATTCCGCACCCCCTTCCCCGGGGGAGGAGGGCTACAAGTGTCTATTTACCTATTAATAAAAATATAGTACTAAAATATAGTATTATAGTTAATCAAATTATTGTTCTAGTTAATCAATCATTTCGTTTCTTTTATATTTAATTACTAATTCTCACAATTTTTCCTTTCTATAATTTCTAATTTTTATGACTCAATTTAATTTTCAATGCAAAGAATAATCCATTAACTAGATGTTCCCTTTACATTTTAATATATTTGAATTTTTAGTGAAATTGAATAAACTATTCGATAAACAAAACTACTTTATTGCACTGCATTCTTATTTTTGGTATACATTAAAATTTTTTAAGTTGTGTTCATAAATCATAGGTGTAAACATGTAAATGCGTGAAAGTATGGGCTTTAGTGCTTAGGTATATATATTTGACTTGATTGTTGGAAATTTAAATGGGCTTTTACTTTCCAATATGTTAATTCAATTTGTTACTAATTTCTTTGATGTTTCTAGATAGCTTGGGACTTGGGGTGCAATTTTTAAATATTATAGCGCGGCAGATTGTAAACATCAAGTGGCTTTATATGTAATTTGTAAAATTTCCCCAAGGTTGTAAGTAATTCCACCCCCGACTTTATATGTAATTTGTAAAATTTACTCAGTGAACCCCATAAAATATATTTTTCATCTAAATTTTATTAAAAAAACTTTTAATTGTGAGGCACATTAAAACAAATCAACAAGCCCACATAACTAATTGTAAGCATCCTCTACCAGTAAGGTTGTAGAAGATCCAGACTCTGATTAATGTGCATGTCAAATATATTATTAGGGTCTAATTAGTGGTGGAGTACTTGTCATGATCAGCATCTCATATATATACATTATATATCTAACTGGGACTAGGTACAGAGTAATTACTTTTTGAGGGAGGCTAACTTAAAGTTTCTCAATAACAAAGCTGTTGAAAAGTTTGACCACCGTTCTAAAATGCTGCATTGGGTAATTTGACCTTTGACTTTTTTAAGAAATTGATTGAGTAAATTTTCAAGAAATTACCATAAAACTGATAGAGTTTTGTACAAAACTTTCAGATACTATTTTTATTAGAGAAAATACCACAAAGTATTACATTCGTCAAAAACAATATTACACACCACTAAATTGCTTGACTATGTTAATTACATTGTTAAAAAGTCTAAAATACTCATAGGTCATGTTTGGATTGGGTATTATTTTGAGTTAATAACTCTTTATCCTTTAAAATAAAATAGTAACATGTTTGGTTCAAATTTTTAGGGATATTAGGTGGGACTATTTAGTCCATTAAAATGAAATAGTCCAAAGATTTAAGACTAAATAATGGGGAGAGGGGTGTTATTATAGTCCTAAGACTATTTCTCATTCAGGATTAGATCTAAAATGACATCATTACCCCTTAACTTTCTAAAAGTTATTAAGATTTTTATTCTCAATTATTTACCTCATCCACTTTGATTGCATATTAATCATCCCATTTATGTATCCCCACTTCGATTGCTTATACTCAATACTCATCCTCATTTACATATTAATCCCCCAAATCTAGATATTTGTTAATCCCCCGATATTTGGAAAGATCTTTTGCCAAAATGGAAATATATAAAAATTACAAAACATCCCCTAAAGAAATAAAATTATAAAGAGCCCCATAATCCAACATTACAGTGACCCTTGAAAAATCCAAAACTACAAATAAAGAAGTAAAAACAAACAAACAAATAACCCCATGAAAAAAATGAATTGCAACAACCCTTGAAAAAATTTGCAAGTTTCAAACAACACTTGAAAATTTAAAAATAACAAACAACCCTCCAAAAATTTTAATATAATTAACCCCTAAAAATTTGAAAATTACAAACAACCCCTGAATTTCAAAAGTTACAAACAAATCCTAAGAACTTCAAAATTTTCAAACAACCTCTTTAAAGTTTGAAAAATTATAAAAACTAAAAAATATGAAAATTACAAATTTTCCTTTAGAAAAATGAATTACAAACAATCCCTGAAAATCTAAAAATACAAACATACTCCTAAAATACTTTGTCGATATGTAGAGGGCATTGTGGACATTTACTGTTATGTTCTAAGCTTATACCCCCTTATAATGACAAATTTCCAAACATGACATAGGTATTAGAGGTGTTAATAATAATTTGAACCAAACATATCATTAAAAATTTAACTTACTATAGTCCACTGGACTATTATATCCCAGGACTATTGTGATTTAAATTAGTCCTAGGATTAAAAGGTCCCTAATCCAAACATAACCATAATATTTAAAGAAGGGAGAAGAGAGTGAGAGAATAGTTATATAAAGTAAATTAGAAAAGTTGCACAAAAAAAAAGTCACATGCCTATCACGAGTCAATGTACACTAACGTTTAACAACCATGATAGTTCAGTGAAAATTTTGAATTCTCTAAGGGGCTGTTTGGTTGGTCAATTTTATAGATTAGGATTAGGATTTGGCTCTGACAGGGGTAAAATCGTAAATAACGAAATCTAACTAAATCCTAATACAGTGTTTGGATCACCAAAATTTATAGATTTGGTTATCTATAAAGGGGCTTTTGGAGGTGTATTTTCTGGATTTCGAAATCGGAGATATCAACTCGGATTTGGGTCTCAACTTTATAGATTTGGAATCCATAAAATAAATTCCTAATCCTAATCCTATTCCTTTTTTTTTTTTAACCAAACAGCCCCTAAAAGAATAGTTTAGGATTTCCTTTTTCACAATCCGTAATACTTTTGTGGTAGTTTCCATCCAAGTTGATCTTACCATTCAAATATCCTCATCGTGTAAATCGTAAATTAAATTTTGCTTCCAGGGTGCTCCCCTCTTAAGATCCCGCCAAGGTGAGCTGTCGATCGGGACAATCACCCCTCAACTTGAAGATTAATTTAACCCCCTTCTCTCTCTCTCTTTTTTTTTTTTTTTTTTTTTGTATTTGGTAAATTAAGGAGATCTAATTCAGTTTAAACTATGCATAAATTCTTTTTGTGTTTGGCAACTAACTTGTCCCTTTTAATGCAAGATTTAATACTCATTCCCTTGCACTTTATATACTTGGAATCATGACCTCCAGTCAACAGAGAAACGTGCTGTGCCGAGGCTCCCCCGAAATATTAAGGAGTGAATATCATGATATTAATAATCATTATTTATGGTACATTTTCTAGTCCTACAAGGTATCATGATGCTAATACCATTTTTCTATCAGAGAAGTTTCCGTAAAGCTATTTTCAGTCAATTATAATTGACTTAAAAAGGAAGTGACAATTTAATTAATTAGGTCCCAGGCCACATTATATACCTTATCATATGAATGTATGATACCTTTTGTGTTGTTTAATCAGCACTGATTGGAGAACATTGGGACCGTGCATTTTTTGCTTTAGAAGTCGTGAGATAGAAGGGGGAAGCCGAACAGATTTGCTGTCCCTCTTTGCTTTCGCCATCTCCTTTACCTTTTTCCACTTGTATCCTCACTTAGCTTTATCATGAATTCATTATAAATAAATAAAAAACTATACAAGAAATGATTTAAATGCATACAAACTCTTGATTTTTATCATATTTGTCGAGATTCACCTTATAAAGTGAAAGAATTAGAAGAA
The DNA here is from genome assembly GCA_012295165.1 of Asparagus setaceus. Taxonomy (NCBI): domain Eukaryota; kingdom Viridiplantae; phylum Streptophyta; class Magnoliopsida; order Asparagales; family Asparagaceae; genus Asparagus; species Asparagus setaceus. The sequence goes on from CM022701.1 coordinate 23,484,287, forward strand.
AAAGAAGAAGAGAACTTGATCATCTTGCTCTAGTTTAGAGCAGGACTCGAGACGATCAGTTTGTTTCTAAATAGTGCAGGTCGAACATACTCGCTTAACGTTGTCGCGAAAGCAAGTGTCGATATAGCACATGGGTAAAAAGAAGCTCTTTTCATTGTAAGCAGATGTACAGCAAAACTAAAATTTCCACCCCCCGCATTTTTCTTGTACATCCTACAAGTTTTTTACAAAAGGACGACATTTGTCAACAGAGATTTTGATCTTTGATGATGAGTCCATGTTAAAAGATTTGCATGAGACAAGATTTTGGGTGGGTGGGGTGGGGAGATAGAAGACAGACATGTGGGAGAAACATCCAGTGTACGTAGATGGAGAGCTTTCTGACTCATATCAAGCAAGAAATTTGGACAGATCAGAAGCTTTAGTTTGGCCTACAGTGATGCAAATGCGGCCGAGAAGGCAAATTTATATGCTGATAAGATTTATCACAGAAGAATGAGACACATTGACCAAGCCAACTCCTATAGAAAAGTTCAGAGGAGTCTTGAAGTTGAAGTTCATTCAGGCATTCAAGCGACATGGGGCCTCATGCGGAGGTTGTAAAGTCAGGACAAGGGGACCAAGATAGTGAAGGGAATATGAGCAAGAAGGTTTTAGCTGTAGCTTGTTCAAGTACAAGCAAACATGGAGACTAAATTGATCTCTTCAGTTCAAATGATTGGAGTCAAAGCACCACTATTTGGATTAAATTAAAGTTGACTTTGATTGAAAAACAAGTTATAAATGAAATCACATAAATTATTTCAGTTAGATGATAAGAATTGAATAATTCGAATCAAAGATGCTCAAATTCCTCCTGTCTTAATGCTCGAACTGCACAAATATATCAACTCCAAGTTTTCAGAAGAAAACTTTGCATGAACTCAAAATAGGAGGTTGAGAGATTTATTGGAACCATCAAGAAGAAGAACCTTCAAAGAAAAATTACAATTTTTCTTTAAAAATTACAATTGATAAATTACTTGTGAGATTTTCTAAAGGGGGTTTTCATGAAATCAACGTTTAAAATAGGTAAAATCGATAGAAACTACCTTTCAATTTTTATATACGAAATAATCTTATAAGTGAGTTTAGCATTCAATCAACCACAACAGAGCAATTTTTGTTCAATTTTTATCTAAAATGCTCAAATACTCTCCTCTTTCTCCCTCCTCCTTCGTCCCAGTATTTTCGTCCTCCTCCACCACCTATATATGCTAATTTCTCCTCCATCTAGCCTCCTCTCTCCTCCCTCCTCCTTTCTTCTCCATTTCACTTTCATCTTCCTCTCTCCTCTTCCATCCACACCCTTCTTCTTTTCTCTTTCATTCCATCTCACCCTCCTACCTCCTTCTCTCTCATCTCAATCATGGTTTGTACAAAGGAGGACGAGGACGGAGGTGAGGGAGGTGAAGGTGGTTAGGGTGGGTGAGGAGGGAGAAGGGAATTTCGGGCATTTAGGGTAAAAGTGAACAGAATCAACGCGTGGTTAATTGAAGTAAACCCACTTATAAGGTGGTTTTTGCATAAGAAAAACTTGAAAGATGGTTTTTATCTATTTGGCCTATTTTATAGATGGTTTTCATGAAAAAGCCTAAAAAATATTGCAATAGTCTTCAAGTAAAAATAAAAAAAAACCTTCTCTCTAGTGGATGAAGAGAAAACTCCTCTTTGCTTTTGTTTGTCAAGGGATTTCAGATACTTTGACCGTAATTCCAATAACTGGTATCGAGTTCTTCTATTTTCAACACATATTAAGGCTTCTTTGGCAATCCACTAAAATTGGGTCAGGTTAAAACTTGGCACACATTTAAAGTATCTTGTATTGAGGAAAAATTGGGCCAATTATGACATAGTTTTTCTTAGCTCAATTTTGGCTCTAAAATCAGGATGAAACTGATCTACCCTCACCCTAAACCAAAAACTAGATTGGTCTAGTTTTATGTTGGGTTGTCAAGTAGTGTCTTAGAGTGTGTGCATTTGACAACTCGAAAAACCTAGTTTTAATGGATACAAGCATAATCCAAAACTAAAAATTAGCTTAGTAAAACTAGAGCCAGATTTGGACTAGTTCTTTTACTTCAAATTCTAGCTTTTAAATTAGTTTTTTTTTAACCAATTGCTATGTAGATCAACTCTAGCTTAGTTAAGCAAAAACGAATCTTATTTTGGAATTGACAAACACAACCTTATATATTTAGAACCCACAGCGGATTTATGGACCAGATATGGCCTACAAACATTCTACAGACCCTTACAATAAATTTTTTTTAGGAATGACCCTTGCAATATTAAGCCCACTCGTTTCTGGCAGTGGAAAATTCAAACATCCATAAGATTCTAAGAAGACAAACACAGAGACACAAGTCATAATAATAAAACAAAAAGTAGTGGAAACTCCTGGCCCCTCATTTTAACCCAAATCCCTCACATTTCTTCACGCGAGATAAGACACTAGAAAAGCTACTCAAAAACCCCTATCCCCATGTTCCAACTGTACAAAATACACTGAACCAGCTACAAAGCCAAGAATATCACGTACACCACCAGCAACGGGACAAACCCCCCTCTAATCCTGTCACGGGCCAAATCTGCAATTCTCAATAAACAAACCCCAAAAAGCTTCCTTTTCTCAGTACCTACCCCTTAAAAAAAAAAAAGAAACAAAAAAAAAATCAAAACCTCTTCCTTCTTCAAGTTCTGAGTTCAGGTTCAGGAGAGAAGGCAGCCAACTGTGAAGTCAGTTAAGCTATGGGCACTTCCATTGACATGTTTGCCTTGTTCTCTGTTTTGTTCATTTTGGGCCCATTTATGGTGGTTCAAGTGAAAGCAGCAAGCAAAGTTGTGCCAGCAGGGGATATATCTAAAGTGGAGGATGCTCAGCTGTTCCACATTTACTATGGCCAGAGCTTCAAGGTCATCAAGAACTCTGTTGATGGAAAGAGTTATCTCCTCTTGCAGGTGAATTTCTTTTTTTTTTTTTTTTACTACTTAATTTTCTACATTTTTTTTTCCTCCGGCGTATAATGTTTGGGTGTTATTGGAATTAGAACAACTCGAGGATGGCCACTCGGACTAAGTACTGCACTGGGAGGATCAAGTCCTTTGTCATCCCTCTTTCCAGCTACTCTGCTGACACTACATTTTTCCCTGGTATATGTTGCTAATTCCTTCTCCTTGTCTTGTACACTAAATTAGTAGTCTGATGAAATTAGACCCAGCCCATTAAAGTGATAATAACCTTAATTTATCATCAGTTGCTTTTCTTTCTTTTTTATTTTTCCCTTTTATTAGAATAAAACACTCATAATTTCACTGACCAACAAAAGAAGTGATGTTAAATATAAAGCGTCGGATATCAATTATATCAGAGCACACCAAGTGTGATTGGAGCGTTTGGCATGATATTAACTATTCTGACTCCTTGCATGGTTCAGAACATTCTGCTACTATGTGTGTGTTCTGATACGATTTGTACTCAAGACCATCTACTGATACAAGATCAGTACCCAAGATAAACATAAGAAAAAGGGTTGCACAAAGTCGTCAAACCCTGGCAAAAATTGATCAAACTGAACTAGAATTTAAGAAAAGGATAGCAAATAACTTTTTATGCAATTTTCAAATTGGTGAATTGCATTTGCGGTTGGACCTCCTGTACTATTGTCCAATTGTGTAGACCCCTATAGTTCTATCGTTGTGAATAGACTTCTAGAGTGAAACTTTTTGACTCTTAAAAAGATAAAATTCTTTCCTGACAAACTGACCTCCTAAGGATAAAAGAGGCAAAAGAATTCACTCACGAGGTCGATCCACAACTGGGTGATAATATGGGTCCGCAATTAACCCTTTTCAAATTAACCAGACACTTAGTAAACTCTACATCACCTGCCACCAAGAGTAATTGACTCTCGGACTGACATCCAACAGCTATTATAAGCCCATAATTAGATCCATCATCTCCTGGAAATGGTTACTTTCAAATGTTTGGCTTTTTCTTTTTTTTTGGTGCGGAAATTCGTTCCCAGTCCTCTGACTATAAGAACAATCTATAAAGCTCATTGTCACTCTAGTGGGTCCAATATTTAATCAATTCTAAAATTCTAAATCTTAAAATTTTCTTCTCTAAAGTTTTAATAGCTTAGAACTATAAACTATAGAGAGAATTTCTCTCCAAAAGAAAATTATAAAGAAAATCCTTAAATAAACCAATGCAAACGTTTCAAGCATAGCCTAGTGACTGCATTGTAGCATCATTTGTTTTTCTAAGAAGAAGATTTCCTCCTGATAGCATGCGCGTATTTAAAGCTCATTTCATGGCATGACACATTGCTTGTAGCATTTTATAATCTCATAGCTAAAATTTATTTTTATGTTTCACTTAAGAGACAAAGCATTCTAACCTTTTCCTTTATACCTCGATTTTGAACAGTGTCTTTCTTCGAGGTGAGGACTGCTACCATGTAAGTAAGATTGTCTAATTGCATCTCCAGGGACATCTTCATAAAAGATGTTTCAACTGCAGCAATGCTGCATCAAAATTCCTAACAAGCAGTTTCTAGTTTTTATTTAATGGAAGTTCTTCATATGTATAATTTAACATAAACCAACTCCAAGCATAAAGTTCTAGCTTTGGATGTTAACTGTTTCACAAACTTATTTCTGTCAAAGTCTTCTACATAATTTGCTAAGGTACACCCAAGTGAACATGCCAAGTAAGTAATTAGAGGATTTGCAATCAAGAGTTCTCCAAGTATAAAAAAATAGCATAACAGAACAAGCGTGCGGAAATCTAAGGAAGAAATCGTACACCTCCATTTTTGTTTAAATCAATCGATACGTTACATAAGATTATGATAAAAGAAAGGATGTGCCCAAGAAAAATCACATGCTGTTATATCGATTCCTATTGAGTCCCACACACAATTACATGGCATATCCATTTCCTGAATTTTCATAAAGTTTTTAACGTCACTCGTACATACTATTGCAACATAGATCACCACTTCTAGAACATAACTTTCTTCATCTCTTCTGTACCAACTTAATGATTGCTATTAATCTTAGTTCTTCAGGTTACTTCCTCCACTGTTTCTTTCTTTGATTAACATTGGTTGAGGTACTGCAGCTACTAGGTTTGTTAGAGAGCTTGAAGGGCATTACATCTGACTCTGTAACTTCAGAATGTGTACTGAAATTGTACACTAGTGGTGGCATCAAGCTTGTTAATAAAACAGATATGCAACAGCTTTCACAGTTCACAGCACACTTCATAAGCAATATAGATGAAGAACAAGCATGTAATTATGCAGCTTTTGTACCGCTCGAGGAAAGGACCCCTTTGCAGGTAAGTGAACAATACTTCACCTCTCCTATGCAACTGTGAAATTTTGTTTAAACATGAGGAACATCTTAATATACATTCTGATTCTCAGAGAGCAGAGTGGATAAAATACTTGGCTACTTATACAAATTCAGAAGCCCGAGCTAATGTGGTCTATGATGCAGTAAGTCTAGTTGAACATAATGTTAATTATGGAGAAAATTTAATGTTCTATGCGAAAGTCTACATTGCATATTAGCTGGATTAGATACATTTCAAGTTTTGTTTTCCTACATGTTGGTAAACTTTTGAATACTCTCTAAGCATAGCAGCATGAAAAAATAACTGTATTTCATAAATATATTAGTTCATCTCATATTCTAAGTTGATATATCGCTGCAGGTTAAACAAAACTACCTGTGTCTGAGTAAAGTTGCTGCAAATCTCACAACACGCTTCAAACCCGTAGTTGCTTGGGTGGGGTACTACGAGGTTAGACAACACTTAAAGTTGTAACATGTAAAATAACAAATATTTAGAGGAGTCTCCACTTTGAATGTAAATGTACGTTGGTCAGAATAAGAATTGAGGAGGAAAATAGGAAAATATGAGTTTAAGCACTTTCATACCTGAGGCTCATCCCTTCACCATTTCTGCCTGTTTCTTCCTAGAGAATCAAGCAAATTCCTAACTTTAATCTTGACACGGGCTTTTCTTTCTTTATTTTAGCGAATACTGACACCGACATAAAATCCATGTTTCGCCTTTCCTAATTTCACAGGGCATATGGTCTTTTGGTAAAGAAGGCTTCAAGCTGCAGGTTAGAATCTCCCCATGCTTCTTTACTTCTTTTTTTCACATGTTACATAAAGCTCGTATAGCAGTCTCACGTGCTTTTTTAGCAGTATGTGTCTGATGCAGGAGGGGAGAACGTTGACGACACCATCAGCAACAACAGTTACAATGTTTCTAATTCGGATGAAATGGAGAACTTTTATGCCATACTTGGTGTAAGAATTGATCAAACTCTTCTCCCCTTCTGCTGCTTTAAGTGTCAGGCATAAAAATAGTAGCAAAATTAAATGAATGTTGTTCTTGAATCAGACTGTCGATGTGGTAATCGATGAAACCTATGTTTTAGAGCCTGAAGAGTACAGACTTTCGGCATTCCTTGAAAACATAGGTGTGGATGATAAGTCTTGTTTTGGATTTTTGACAAATCAGAGGCTGTGGAGATATGATAAGAGAGCCCAGAAGCCTGCCACCTTAGGTACAATGATTCCCCCCATCGTATTATATGTTGGCTTTTTTTTAGAGGAAAAAAAAGGCAAGAACTACTCGATTTTATTTATGATAGGAATTTATTTTAACGTCGGTTTTGAATTCTTCTGAATTCCAGTACCCTACACTTCAGACCTGTGAACTCTAAGCACAACATCTCCACATTTCTCCAAGATGATTAATTGCACACTACTTCTTGTTTTAAACAACCTGAAATCTTAAGTTTGCTGATGAGTTAATTACTTGCTTTTTCTAGGCAAGTTATCGTCTATTTTCTTCCTTAACGGAAACATTCAAATTTCAACATTCTGGAATTGATTAATGTTTTCTTATTAATTTAATTAAGCATCCATGTGTAAGAACTTCATATCTTTAAGTTTTAAGCTAAAAATTTGAATGTTTTGAGAGGATCAGTGCATGTATATTAGTTTTATCAGTTGATCCAATTTGGGTAGAATTCAGATACCTTCATGTAAGTCCAATTCAAATTAGATCAAAATGATAATGCTGGTTTTATCCTTCATCACTTTCCCTTGTGAGGGAAATTGACCTGTAGTCATGAAATAAATTTCCAGCATAAAGTGACCAAGCTATTAATCTTGTTTAAAATTTTCTCCATAACAGAATTAGCTTACCATCATCACAGATGTAATTATTCTTGTTTGACTTTTATCTAAGTTATCTTTCTTCCCAATCATTTTACATGTGGATTCTTTATAGAGTTGTGCTCTAATGAGCTCCATTGAAATCATGAAAGAGAACCTTACTCTGCGACACAAATCAAACAGCAAAAGCATGATCATGAATTTGAAACCGAAGAACCTTAAACAATGGTCAACCTGTCAACAAATATTATATCCAGATTCACCCATTGTTAAGCATTTTGATGTTACATTGACATCAAATGTGATAAAATCACTAGCACATATTAGGCCAGCATATATACATGTAATATTTTGTTATTATGCCTCTATTTGGGTTTTTTGCCCCTTACTGAATAATTTTCTCGATTCAATTTTGATTTGGGGTTTAAAGATTGGTATGATAGAGCCATCTCTCAGCCCCAGTTAGTAATAGCAGATTTGATGGAGGCATTCTTTCCCACTGGAAACTACACCACAACTTTCTTCAGAAACCTGGCCAAGGTTTGTGCATCCTCTCGAAAAAAACGCTCTCTACACTGACATTAAAAACCAAGTCTATAGAAAGAATTAAAACCTGATGCATTTTTATTATCTCTATGATCAGGATGAAGGAGTGATAACAGTAGGTCCCGAGATGTGTGACAGAAATACCTCCACTCCTATGGAGCCTACCATTCTCCCCTGCCAATCAGGAAATTAAATGGAAAAATGTTATAGAGTTGTATGATCTTGAATGATTAATTTGGTTTAGAAACCCAAGTAACATACTGATAGATTGATTTGATTTGTCCAATTAAATTCTATTTGTATGATCAGAATACTATTGTTCACATTAATTTGGTGTTTATTCTGTTAAGAGTTTTTCTTGCTTGTTATACTCTTCCTATTGTGTGTATGCTATAAAGTTTAGAAGTGTAAAGTACGCTAAACTAAACAATTGTGCCTCAAAAAGGATGAAAATCTCCTCGTGTGATATAAGAAGGTGCTGTTGAAATACTTAGCGAAGAGGAATAAGGAAATGAGACTTATAGACCTTCACACGATTCATCAAAATGGTGAAAAATTTATGCTTGCATCATATATCTTGATGATTATCTTCCATATTTTCTTAATCTATTCACATTCGATCGCAAACGATAACTAATGAAATGAAATGCCTTCTCTCTGAAGTCACCATTACATCCTTAAGGGATCTTGAACATTATCAGAGCTATTTGCTTCCCGAACACCAAATTTATGACAGTTATTCCTAGCCAACAGCGATGATGATGCTTATATGATAGAGCACTTAATTTTTTATGGGGATTACCTGAGCTTATAGTACATAGACATGTATCAGTAGAGAAGGAAAGACCATTGCTACAGTGATTTTTGTTGTGTTAATAGATAGATCACCAGCTCTGATATAACAAAGAACTTGGCATATCTTCAACCATACTTAGGATGGTATAGGAATTTGAGAACAAAATATCACAACAAGCAATGTCGAAGACTATACAGCAAGTTAAGCAAAGATATTATCTAAGAAGAAGCAAGCAAAGGATACATGGGGTGATTCTCACAGTATTATCGGAACTGTATCTGGATGTTCTCAGAGGAAAAACCAGATTGTTTTTGAGTTTTCTTCCTTACTAGAAGTTAACAAGATTTTATTAAATTTGTTTTCGGCTAGAAAAGGTAGAATCAACATTAGTCAGTCAGCAAAGAGAACAGTAGAGTTTGAAATTTCGATTCAAAATAAATATATACAGCATCATGATTTTAGGAGAATTCTCGATTCACTTGTCACAATCGCCTAGGAATACAATTCATTACATTCTTCAAAAATCAACCTATATTTACATATATCTTTTTTTTTTAATGTTAATCGACAATGAAGCTACTCTGGATCCACTTTCTAATGGGAAAAAAAGATCACTAACAAAATCTTGAACGTGATGCCATTTTAACTAAAACAACAACTGTCTAAATATGTTCAAAACCCTAAATCTTGGAGTCCCAGGAAGCAAGAAGCTCCCTTCCTCATTTAGCATGCTAGAGACCATCTGATTTTTGTTTCTTTTCCTAACTTAGAAACACCTGTAACCAAACAAATAGAACTATGGAAATAAAACAAATCATCAAACATGAAGCTGATGAGGAAAGAAAGCAACCAAGGCTCTTGTAAGAGCAAAACTGTCACGCCTTGGGCCCGTTGGCGCGATATAAGCCGTGAGACCAATCGAGTGTAACATGTTGTTTGGCTAAATCCACTGCCAAAAGTGCTAGTACTTATTACACTTGAGCCTTGGGCATATCTATTTAAGCCACTCAAACATTTCACACTTTTCCGATGTGGGACTAAACATTTGGGGGTCTCACAATCACCCCACCTCACATATGCAACGTCCTTGTCGCGACATGACGATTGGCACATCCCAATATCGCCAGACGATGTGGACTCTAGAGGTGGCTCCCACCGCGCTCACGCGGCGTAGCCCTTGGTCTCGCATAGCACTTAGCTCCACACTTCCGGCTGGCAACTGCTATGATACCATTTGTCACGCCCCGGGCCCGTGAGTCCGTTGGCGCGATATAAGCCATTGGACCCACCGAGTGTAACGCGTTGTTTGGCTAAATCCACTGCCAAAAAGTGCTAGCACTTGTTACACTTGAGCCTTGGACATATCTATTTAAGCCACTCAAACATTTCACACTTTCCTGATGAGGGACTAAACATTTGGGGGTCTCACAAAAACTCTAACAATTATCTAGAATAATGATAACCCATAAAATCAACACTAGGTATGAGATTGTTATGATAATTCTTTCATATTACTTGTTTTTCCGCAACATGACAATTTTCCTTCACGCTCTTCGAAGCTTCCCCAAACAGAAACGAACACTGGAACGACGACATATCTCTTTCCTCCAATAAAATCAGCATATCTCCAATTTCAATTTTTAAAATATGAGGATTAACCCGTCTTTTTGATGTATTCAAACAGCTTTATAATGCACAAAAGGATGTATACCCCTCAAACATCAGACTTTCAACACAGCTTACACACATTATTTTTGGGAGGAAATGTTAAAACCTTACGTACCGCATTAATCTCATTTGATTAAATAAAATCCCACAAACACTAATTCTAGGAAAAGCTGGTCACAAACTCACAACGAGCAATTTCAACCTTGTATCATGCTCTGCTTTAAAATTTTCGCCAGTTAACTAAATGTAATCAAACCCAAAAAGAAGTCGCTAATTAGCCCTTCAAGATTACGATCCACTCTTAATTTACTCAGCAATAGTTACAAACTACAGCAATGTGTTAACATCAGAACTCTCTTCAACTTGCTTCCTCCTCGTAGAACACACCCACTGACTATGCTCAGGCCCTTCACAACTGTGGCACTACAACATATTATGACCCCCTAACTTCAAATGACCTTCACAAGATAGTTTATAGTTTGCCTTCACTTTTCATCAGTGTGTCGGCTTTGATCTTAAGGCTTTGATAGGTTGATTGATACCTTCTTTCTGAGTGGAAGAATTGTCGACTTGGGAAGAAAAAAAAATGAAAGAGCATCTCTTAAAGAGAGGGTTGTAATTCCAGGGACCTCTCACTTCCACCAGGGTGATTAGACAAAGAAACTGATTTATTGCATGGTGGAAAGAATTAATAATAAACTGAGAATGAAACTTAAAGCCTAGATCAAAATTTTGACCCTACTAAAGTTTAAAAAAGAAAGAAATGTACAAATCCATGATGATTGATCATAAGATTTTCCTGTTAGAATGATCTATGAGACAGTTGATATAAACAGTTGGTATAAGAGTGAACCTTATCTGCATTGTATAATAAAGAGGCTATTATTTCAAAGAAGCAACTTAAAATTTATTTAAAAAAGAAAGATGAATTGGTGAACCTGGCTACACAAGATTACCAAGCTTCCAGAAAAAAAACTGACAGGAATATCTAAGCACTGAGAATAGAGTGTGATCAAACCTCAATATCTCATGGCATATGAAGAAGAGCAATCCTCTCATCGCGTGGTAATTAGACCAGTTTCCATAAGCTTTGCTGAGAAAAGTGATCATCTTAGTTGAAGTTGTCTGCACTATCATTATTCCTATTCCATGTCAAGTATCAGGGATCTCCTTGTGTCCTGCAAGTTGTCTGCACCATCATTATTCTCCTTATTCCGGTTCCATGACAAGTATGACGGATCTCCTTGTGTCCTGCAAAAAAGTTGTCCCAAGTTGAAGTTGAGTTCTAATTGGCGCAGGATGATAGTTGACTGTCAATCAGAAGATTTTAGGATTTACCATAATAATTTTCATTTTATCAATATTTGATGTAATCTTTAATTTTAGAAACGATTTTCTTAGGATTTTTATGTACTATTTTCTTTTAACTAACCATAAGGTTTTCTTAGGATTTGATTTTAGGATTTTAAGTATCTCTAAGGTTTTCTTGAAAAGGGTCTATTTTGAAAATTTGTCCTATTTAATTTCCTTTAGTTAGGATTTTATAATATTTTGTGTCCTTTTATTAATATTTATTTAGGATTTCATTTAGCTTCCAGATTTGGTCTTTTCTCTTCTATAAATAAACGTGTAATCTTCCATGAGGAATAGGCTAATTAATAAAATTTCTGAGTTTCGAACTTTTCTCTTAGCATGTGAATTTTGGCACGTGAAGTGTCATTTGGTGTGAAGAAGCCCCCGAGTATGAAGCCTAATTATTTATCCAGAACCCCTCCTTTATACCTAACCCTTAGATCAAGATCCATCTCAATCTCAACCACTGGTCAATTTATACCTTTCAATCAAATCCTCTCCTCAAAGGAACCCCTCATCAAAAGAACCCAAAGCCAGGTACTGATCACAGATGAACGCTCATGTACTGTTCATCCGCGTAAATGCTAACTTATTATTGTTCATCCACATGAACAATAACTTTGTTACTATTCATTCACCCTCCCTCGACATCCTAACCCCTTGCGCCTCTTCATCGACTAGATCCGACCATGCTCGAGTTTCGGTGAGCCATGATGATCTCTTACGATCCCATCGAATATCCCATCATTGGATCTCACCCTGCCAAGCAGTTGACAATTTCTCTCCTCCGGTGAAGCTCCGTCAAGGCCTTACAATGTCATTCGAGATTCCTTTAGCTCCCCACCATATCCGAACACAATTCTGAATACTTGCTGAAAAGTTCACAATCTACCTGCTCCCGCTTTCAGTTCATGATCAGACTACAATAGACACCAAAGTTCGCACTATCGATAACCTTATGCTTTTGGATCAGATCCAGATAAGTACGGAAGGCATCATAGTTGAGAGCCTCCTCTTTTGGATTGGAGCCTCTGCCCCAGTCCGCATCACTAATTTAATTCAAACATCTAACATAATTTATTTAAGTGATGGTTAACATCATCGTAAAATATTCCAAAAGAGCATCAAAGATCAATTACCAAAACACCTTCAATTTCTCACCTATAGTCTCTATTCTACAAAATTTTGGTTCGTGACTAGTGTTCTCAGTGTACCATAATATTCATTGTTTATTCACTTTTATAGCTTGCATTCGACGATTTAAGTCAGAATGAATCTATCTCATATTATGTTTTCTCTCTGTCGCTGTTACATTGCATATGAATAATGAAGAAACCAATTTCACATGAATCATAAATACTTTTGCCAAGTGCACATTTAACTTTTGAAGTTTAGTACAGGATTTCACTACTTTCTCCAAGCCCTGATAACTAGCTCGGGAATAAAGAGTTAAGTCTTAGTTCGAACTTCGAAGTCTACCTCAAGACTTTCTTCATTGAAGAAATAATGATAATACAAACTTCCACTAAAATGGGTTAAGTAATATGTTCTCACATGCTGTTTAAATAGCACAAGTTTCGACCTATATATGCATTTTAGAAAATGGATGTGATTATTTAGATATGCTCAACCACAAGAAAATTGAAGTGTTTGGTGATCTTCATAGTTCTTTAAAGAATTCAATATGACCGTATACTAACATTTCGGTAAGGTAAAAGAAATATCAAGTGCCTTCATAATGACCTGCAGATGTAATGACATCCATTAAACCAAACTTGGCAGCAGCTGATTACAGGTTATAAATATTTTTTTTTTAAATAGTAGAAAAAAAAACGTTTACTGTCTAATGCTTGATGACAATATCTAGAAGGCTGGAGACTAACGTGTTAAATCATCATGAGCTTTCTCTATATTCCGACATGTCAGTTCTAAAAGCAAAAAAGCACATTGAACAAAAAAAATCACCAGATTGTCACCTGGGGTTTAACATATGCACCAGCAAGAATGACATTGCCAGGAAAAGGCAGAAGCCACCAACACAAAGATAGGCTACTCCAAGAAATTCATTTTTTCCACCTATCCAAGATGTAGTTGAAAGGACCAATCTTTTCTTCCCATCAAAGCTATATACATTATAATGATTCTGTATTACAACTGTTATCATCTCCTTTGCTTCAAGGTCCACCTCAATCCTCCCATACAGTTTTCTGAATGTAGGTAGCGCTGCAGTTCGCATCCAAACCATGAGATCCTCTTGTTCATTTAACTGGAAAATGGTATATGATGTCAACACATAATAAAAGAAAACTATTGTAGGCAAATAAACTACAATGCGAATTACGCTAGTCCTTACAGGAACAGAGGCATTGAGTGTGGCGCCTCCAATCAAGTCTCCTCTCTGGAAGTTCTTGGGATAAACACCACTTCCGAACTTGTGCTCCTTGTCACTTGTCCAAGCTATATCCTTCTTATTTACCTCCAAACTCTTGTTATTAACAGCAAATTTGTATGTGTCGTTAAACAAGCTCCAAGCAATGAGACCACAAGGAACTATAGGATCTCCAGATGCAGTGGTAGCTTCAGGATCACAACTTTTAATCGCATTTTCAGGTTTAATCTCCTTACCCACCAATTGTCTATCATTTCGGCTCTTCACATACCTAAAACAAAATGTGGATACAGTTCCTTAAAGCAACAGATTCTACCTAAATGTTTTACAAGTACATATACAAGCAATGATAATGGAACAAAAGTTAAGGAAAAGGTCCTGGCCAAAAGCAAGAGTCAGTAGTCCCTTTAGATATCCATAAAACTTATCATAACTTTTGAGTTCATCTGCAGTGGCAGGTGGCCTCATGATTGATAATTTTAGATCTAATACATAATATTGTGATAAGAATTTGTGGGCATTCCGATGGGGATAGGTTTCATCCTTGATGGGTTAAAGTGTCCCAATTAATGAGTATAAATTAACAATCTTTACTCTTCCAATATGGGTAGAAATTCAGAGGGAATAATATCTTGAATTCAAAAAAACACAACTATTTAAGAGAAGACAATACTAAAATCTGTTTTAGCAGTTTTAGCAGTTTTACCAGAACATAATAATAAATGATAAAAAGAAATTCAACGCAACTTCCTTTTACAAAAATTCCTGTTTGTCTATTTTATCAAGGACTTGGGCAGCTCCGACAAGTAATAAAAGCAGATATTAATAAAATAAACATATATTAGGAACATGAATGGGATGATATTGATACTGGCTATGTTTACATACCGCCTATGGCTTTGATAGAAGTTATCGAGCTGATAATAAATGTAGATAGGGCTTTTCATGAGCTTTGGCACCTAAAAGAAATTTTGCACTTCATCATAAGGGTGAACTATCATATAGATCAAGTTGAGTATATTGAGCGAATGCTATTAACAAGATCAATTGACAATTTGACATGAATGAATCATCTAGCAAAAGAATACTCACAGTTAAATTTCTGATACATGTTTTGTTAGTCCCATCACTTTGAATGTATTGAACTTTATCCTCGCTATGAATGCAATCAGCATCATACCGATCTACAATTTCAACCACCTATGTCAAGTTTAAGTCAATAGCCAGAAGAAACGTCTGTGTCTACTAAAAGGAACCCATTGGGTAAAAAATTATCAGTACTTGTTCAGATGCATAGAAGGAAGCCAGCCCGATTGGAATGAAGATAATGCCAACTAGAGCCAGTGCAGATGTAACCTGCAAATAGAAAGACATAAAATTAAAATATAAAAGTACAACTTTGAATATTTTAACAAAGAATAAGAATGTCATGCTTACAATTGCTGGTGTTAGTATTGGTTTGCAAGCAGGAAGCTCTTGTTGTGTTAACTTAGAATCTGCATAGAAAATGAAACATAACAAGGCACCCATAAACGAAAAGAAAAACTAAGGTTATTTTTGGACCCAGAGTCATCCAATACATGATAAAATAAAGTGTCATTTGACACATATTGAAAAACTAAGGTTAGTTAATTGCATGGAATCTAGGAGATCTCATTTGGAGTGCACAGAATCCAAGAGCTCTCATCCACTTTTCAAACGGAAACACTTGTTTACCATCTGGTTTGGACTCCAAAGTTTAGACGGTATACACCTACTTACTTGCGTTTAGACCTCAAAGAACTCTTCAACATCTTAAAGTGGCACAGATGAACTGAAGGGTTGGATACTAGAACTTGGAAGGTTAATACAAAGAGTATCTTTTCACTTGAAAAAACACAAAGAGTATCTTCACGGTCAAATTTCTTTACCACTCCCTCATCAACAAGTTTCATGTTATATCTTCCCTCCATCAAGTATGGTGTGACCACTCCACTCAAGGTGAAGATTCACATGTGACGAGCACTAAATGGTTGAATGCTCACTACCGATAATTTTGCCAAGGGGAATTTTTTTTTTAAATAACATATTGCCAAAGAGAAGTTGGCTACATAATCCTACATGCCCCTTTTATAACAATAATCCTAAGTCCAATGATCACATCTTCCACATTACTTTTAGACTCTCATTATCTGGGATCATATCCTTGTTCTACTGCTCCAATCCACTTCCATCATCGACCAAAACACTTTGGGACTCTTGGCATCAGATCATCTCATAAATCTCCTTCATCAATGTGATTGTATCATCATTGCTTATTACTTCTACATTCGAAATGACTGGGAAGAGAGTGTTTCTGAGTAACTAAGAGATGCAAACATTCTTCATTGCCTCATTGTACAATCATCTTTTGAATGGTATGACAACATTGTCTTACACCAGAGTAGAGGATCAACTCAGAGCTGAGCAAAAAGTTGATTCAGAAACCTATATTAGTATGTTTCGTTTTCTACATTTTTTTAGAGTGTTTTTTCAGGGAACTACCCCTGACTTTGCCTTTCCTTTATATCACCACCCTTAATTATCCAAAACATAGAAAACCGCTCCTATATACCGTTCCATTAACATAGAACTATCCATGCCCTATTCAATCCAATTTTGACCATTTTACCCCCACATAAGTATAATTTTGTTGAACTTAGGGATCAAAGTTAAAATACCCGAAATTATTTCTCATTTTCACTTTGATACCCAAAATTTATTTGCCCAAATATACAACTCACTTCATTTTTCACTTTGATACCCCCACAATTCTTTTTTGCCCAAAAAATACCACAAAGTTTGTGTGATATCCCAAGATTTAGTCCCACATCGGATATTGATTGAGTGATTGAATAGTTTAAATGATGGGTCTTGAGAGCCAAGTGTAACATTGGCTAGCCAATTTTCGCAGTGGATTGAGCCAAACCACGTGTTACACTCCGTGGGTCCCAGGACTTACATCGCGCCAACGGACCCACGGGCTCGGGGCGTGACTTATGGTATCAGAGAAGTTAGCCAGCCGAAAATGTGGAGCTAAGTGCTATGCGGGACTAAGTGCTACACCGCGTGAGTGCGGTGGGAGCCACCTCTAGAAGCTCGTAGGAGCCACCTCTAGAATCTACATCACCTAGTGGTGATACTGCGATGGACCAATTATCATGTTGCGACGAGGACGTCGCGCCATTAAGGTGGGGTGATTGTGATGCCCCAAGATTTAGTCCCACATCGGATATTGATTGAGTGATTGAATGGTTTAAATGATGGGTCTTGAGAGCCAAGTGTAACATTGGCTAGCAAATTTTGGTAGTGGATTGAGCCAAACCACGTGTTGTACTCCGTGGGTCCTATGACGCATATCGCCAACGCCTCATGGCTCGGGCTGACTTATGGTATTAAAGAAGTTAGCCAGCCGGAAATGTGGAGCTAAGTGCTATGCGGGACTAAGTGCTACACCGTGTGAGTGCGGTGGGAGCCACCTCTAGAAGCTCGTAGGAGTCACCTCTAGAGTCCACATCACCTAGTGGTGATACTGCGATGGACCAATTGTCATGTTGCGACGAGGACGTCGCGCCATTAAGGTGGGGTGATTGTGATACCCCAAGATTTAGTCCCACATCGGATATTAATTGAGTGATTGAATGGTTTAAATGATGGGTCTTGAGAGCTAAGTGTAACATTAGCTAGCCAATTTTGGTAGTGGATTGAGCCAAACCACCTGTTGCACTCCGTGGGTCCTATGACTTACATCGCGCCAACGGGCCTGCGGGCTCGGGGCGTGACTTATTGTATCAGAGAAGTTAGCCAGCCGGAAATGTGGAGCTAAGTGCTATGCGGGACTAAGTGCTTCACCATGTGAGTGCGGTGGGAGCCACCTCTAGAAGCTCGTAGGAGCCATCTCTAGAGTCCACATCACCTGGCGGTGATACTGCGATGGACCAATTGTCATGCTGCGACGAGGACGTCGCGCAATTAAGGTGGGGTTCGACAATATTTAACTTTGATACCCAAAAATTTTAGCTTAATTTTGATACTTCAAGTTTCAACAAAATTTAATTTTGATACTCAAAGTTCAACAAAATTTAACTTTGATACCCAAAATCAAACAAAATGTGGGGATAAACCGTCAAACTATATATTTTGAATGGAAATTTGGATGGAAAAGGTAATGGGTGGTTAAATGTTAACAGAATGGTAGACAGGAAGGTTTTCTGAAATTTGAGTAATTAAGAGTGGTAACGTGTGAAAATGTGGCCTAAGTTAGGGGTGGTTCCCTTGGGGGAAAAAACTTATATCTTCTTCACCTTTAGTTGCATATTTTCAGCTCTAATATCCATGGATCAGGTACTACGTTCATCATTAATAAGCCAATATCAGAAAAGTTTTAGATCAGAAGTATTTTGCTCGGTGAAAAGAGCTAAAATTTATACAAATCTACAATTCCTATGAGGTTTTCTCCCTAAAGAGGGGTTCCTAAACCATCAAATTTATGGGGTATAAGGTGGCATGTAAATAGTCAATCTAATACATAAACTCAATCTAAATTCTAATACATAAACTCAATCTAAATACTCAAAGATATGCAAGATTATGCACACAGAGATTTGCATCCACATTCTAAAATAAAATGTTAGAAAGGAAAGAAAAATAAATAAATGGCATGTAAATTGGAAGAAAAAAAGAGGGAAAATAGTGTAACATACATCTAGGTTTCTTGGTATTCTTCCTCTTCTTCAGCGTGCGCGAATCTGAGGATTCATCATTTATTCGAACGAAGGAAGAACTCTTTGCCAGATTCATGCCAAAGAATCAAAGAAATTAAAAAAAAAAAAAAAAGGGAAAGGTAAAGAAAGAAGAAGATAATGATGATGTTGTAATTGAGTGGAGAAAAATGCAGCGTCATTATACGCGAGAAATTTTGGGGCTTTCCTTGGAAATTGGGGTTTGTTTCAACCATCACGCAGGTGAGCTACATCTTTCTACTATTAACACAGGTTTGAATTAAAAAAAAAAAGGCTAAATTGCACTTAAATGCCCTGTGGTTTCACCAACCTTGCATTTTAATTTTAATGCTCTCTATTTTAAAACTCTGCGCTTAAATATCCCAGAATATTTAAGTATTACTGATAAATGCCCCAAAATTTTCAAATATTGCATTTGGTGTCCTCTTGTTTACCTAATGTTTCATTTAAATACCCTTAGTTTGTAAATGACCTCATTCTAAAAGTTGTACTTTACTACCCTCTGTGATGTGATATTCTTGAATAGATATAGAAAAGTGAAAGTCTTCGGAATATTTTTAACTTTGGGTCATTTATCTGCAATATATAAATATTTTGGGACATTTAAATGTACGATTTTAAAATAAGGGGAATTAAAGTGCAAGGTGGGTGAAACTAAAGGGCATTAAGTGCAATTTACAGATTGTTTCCATTATGGACATCTTCAATTTTCAAGTAAATTACACATAACCTCCCTCATCTATACATTTAGTAGTATTCAACTAATTTATTAGCAATAACACTATTGGATTGTCATTTTAAAAGGATAAATTGCATATAACATCCGTCTCCCTCGTGAATTGCTGATAGTTATAAATTAGTTGAGGGGTGTTAAAGTATTGTTTGTTAGACTAGGAGGGTTATGTGCAATTTACCCTTAACTTTCGGATGTTTGGTTTGTTCCACTTGAAAAGGGAGAGTAATAGGAATATTTACAAAACTACCATGAAATTTTAGTGATTTTGAACGAAAATACCCTAAATTACTTTTTGAAAAAATTGTCATAAATTTGAAGTTAACATAAAAATAAGACAAAACTATCCGTGAATTACATACAATAAACTTTTATTTTTACTTTGCACAACTATCATGCACTAAGTAGCAACAATGTGTTGCAGGAAATGACGTTTAAATCTATAATTATGGATTCTTTGGAATTCTTTCAGAAATTTGAATTTGGTGGTTATTAGAGCATCAATCATGAGGAAGTATTTGGATAGCTAGTGGGTATGTGTTAGCGCATCAAAATTTTCCTCTCTCATCATCTCCTATTATGAGGCAATATTCTACTAATGTATACGTATTGCGCATATTTTAATGGTACTTCCATTTCTTGTTCTCTATGTTCTTGGTCTCACTTTGTTCTCTGATAGGTATGTTACACATCTGTTAATAAATGATTGATGTATCATGATCTTGTCCATGAATATTATATTAGATTGTATGTTGATGCAGAAACTAAACAAGGATCTTTCTATTAATTTTAGTTGTTAAACTCTTTATCATGTAATTCAAGCGCATTTTATGTAAAATCTGTTTAATTGCTTATTGGGTGAATTTGGATATTGTTTAACACTCTTATTGTTTTTATAAAATTGATTGAGAGGGGAAAACTACGATTCCACAATAATAGATTTTAAGTAGCACTATATGGAAACAAACTATCGAAATTTGCTAAATGCTCTCACTCGAGTATACTACTGTAATGACCTGTATATATGATTGATATTTGATATACACAACTCATATGCTTGGAAAATTTTATGCAGTAATGTTTAGACTGGATTGGAGGGGGTAACTGTGGATATGGATGGATGACTAACATACAATCTGATCCCCATAAATCATAAGAGATATGTTCTCCATAAAACATGATACAATTTTTTTGGATTTTACATTGTATATTCTGTTACACAATCTTGATTCAATCTTTGCTCTGAATCTAATAGATCAATCAATAGGGTGCTGACAGCAACTTATCATCGGCTAGAAACCTTTTTGAAAGTTGCAGAGCTTGACCAGGAATATTTGTTGGCACTTGGTAACCAGAGCCCCTCACTGTAACAAAGGTTAGGCCTTCATAGATCTCAGTCCAACCACCAACCTGAAATCCAAATTAATTATTTGCATTTCATTATTCATTACTACAAGAAAATTAAGAAATCAAAATACATATACATTTATGTACGTAATAGTCTAATACCTTTTGTAGTAGTACCAAGGGGTCCAGTTCTCTGTCATGTAATGTTCAATCCCAATTTCTTTAATGCATACCGTGTTGATGTCACAGGAACTCTACCATCTGTGTCACCACAGTTAAAAAAAGAATAAATCAATAAATTGCTTAATCAATATAAAGTTTGACTTAAAAACTTCTTATATGGCTTTTTTAGCTTTGGGGCTTGCCTGAAGATCCATATGCGAATTCTTTCATCGATGAGTTTCTGAATGAACGAGAGCACTGATTTAGCAGTGTCATTCCACGCACGGTTAACAGATAAACTACAAAATTAAGAGGATATCAACCTAGTACACTTTATAATGTCATTGAATCAGAGAAGATAACTAAAAATTTTAAGTTTTTGTTGAATTTGACAAGGTTAAAGTATCTGCAGAGGGAATAAGGACGCGACAATTTTGTGACATACGCATGAAGATCTTCTTGACCATCTGGGCACCTGAAATACTTGGTTGCATAAGTTTGTTGACAAGGATCATACTGAAAATGATCCTATGCAAGGGGAAAAAAAGTTTCGAAATAGGACATGTTAGTGCACCAAATCTAATTTGATAAATTTCAAAGAACTATCATGAACTATTAATAGAGATGTTTCAAGAAAAATACTAACTAGTTTTATAAGAAAAATCTATAACAAACTTTTAAACCAAAGAAAAATTCATATAAGAACTTACTCTAATGATGGTGAGCATGATTGTTTAGTGAAAACTGTTTAGGAGAGTTCTTTCCATTAAAATAATTTAGATAATTTTTTGTAAAATCCCTAATAGTTCATAGTAGTTTCTGAAATTTAGCCAATGTAATTCAAAAGTAAAATAAACTTACAGATAGGCCAACAGATTCTGGGGGTACTTTTGCTCTGAACTGAGAATGAAGCAGCAGGGAATGTTGGATATCCACTCTCACAGCTAGGCGTATATAAGCTATACATGTCGATAATTCCATAAAAAGAAAAATACTGTTGCAATGCACTGTTGCATTCCTGTGACTGATTGTCGATGAAATTGCAGGTAGTTACGATGTTCTGATAAACCTTGTCGGAGATCACTGCATGGTGCCATGCATAGTCCACCATGACCTTGAGATCTGTCTCATGATCTATTAAGCCGTTTCTAATCTGTGATTTAAAATTCTAGGGTTAGTTGTGATTATACGATGGAAATAAAAAAATAGTTAAATTGAGCATAGACCCCCTGAAGTATCCCTGTTTTCAACTTAGCCCTTCTAGTTTTATCTTTGCAGATAGACCCCCTGAGCGCAAATTCTTTGACTCTGTTACACTCACAGAAAGAGAAATTTGTCTTGCGACAAATAGACCCCCTGAGGTTAAAAGAGTAAAAGAATTTGCACTCAGAGGGTTTATTTGCAAAAATTGAACTATAAGGGTAGTAAGTTCAAAATTGCGATACTATAGGTGGTCTAGCCGTAGTTAACCCTAAAAAAGAAAGTTGTTCTCACATACACATGTACATCTATATGGAGTTAACCACTTAGTATCTCTAAACTTTTTATTAGCAACTGCAAAAGAGTATAGGATCTCCTTGAAACACATTAGAAATTTAGAGACTTCTATGCAATACATTAATGTAATGCAACAGCCATGTAACATGTACAGATAACAGAAAGATAACTTAATCTGGACAACATGACGTCTGAAAAATCAAAAGGTTCATAAATAATAAGTGGTCTCCTATAGTGCAGTAAGTGTATCTGCAATTAACCTAAAAAAATAAACTTATGGATTTCTTTGATAGAGGCATATACCATGATGCCCTTGAGATTTATGTACTTCTCCTATAGTGCCCTGTGGATCGATCAAATAAATAATTCTTTTAGGAATCACGGAGAGATGTTGAAGGCAGACATAATCAAATTATATTGTTATGTTTACTACCATCACAGATCTCTCCAGCAATTTATAATCCATTTAATTTGTACTGTGGGAACTTTTGGAACTAGTTTATGAGGGATGCATAAGAACTGGATGCTGAAAATTTGAAACAGGGGAAAAAAACAGAGTGAGTGTTTAAATTGGTAGCATAAAGGCATTAGAATCCTTAATTGGATCCAAAATCTTATGTTTGTTTGATACAAAAAAAAAACCAGTTGCATTGTTGCCGTGAGCTTGCTTATCGGAGGTTAGATTTGAATATGGGAACCCGACGTCCGCTGGAGTATCCAAGAACAAAAGATTGGGCTCTGTACAGACAATAGAATGGGTAAATGTATTAAGACACCTTTAAAAAAAAAGAAACTATAAATGAAACTGGATCATGAGTACTGAAGCTCTTGCCTTGGTTCCAAGCAAAACCATTCAACTCTAGCTGAGGCTCACCTTTCTTCACAGTAAATGGTCCGGTATCAAAAAACCATGCCTCAGAAATTTAATTACAGAAAAACGAGGGAAAGGAGGAGGATTATATATAGTTTGTGGCCATACTTGACATCTCTACGAGTACAATGCAAACCCTTTGGATTTTGCATTTGCAAATGAGTTGTGTCATGTTGTGTCACTAAAAACATGACACAAATGGTTAATTGGAGATATTCTTCTGTATTTTGAGGGTGTAACCACTTATACCTCCTAACCATTTTATTAGCAGCTTTTATCTTTGAACTCCACAAGACATTATTTCAGATGTCATGTGAGAATTATGTGAGGATAAATTAATTTTTTTAAAATGACCAAATTGACCTCGAATTGAGAGCAAGAAAGTAACATAGTCTATGTGTTATGTGGGACTAAGTACTACATCACGTGAGTGCGGTGGGAGTCATCTCTAGAAGCCCGTAGGAGCCACATCTAAAGTTCATATCGTCTGGTAGTGATACTGAGACGGATCAATTGTCATGCCACGATGAGGACGTCGCGTAATTAATGTAGATTGATTGTAATACCCCAAGATTTAGTCCCACATTAGATATTGCTTGAGTGATTAAATGGTTTATAAGATAAGTCCAAGGAGTCAAGTGTAATATTGACTAGTCAATTTTGGCAGTGGATTGAGTAAAATTATATATGGCACTCAGCAGGTCCCACGAATTACATCGCGCCAAATGGCTCGCGGGCCCGGGGTATGACATAAATTTTTTTGGGGTTTTTAGATATTAGTCCCTCAAAACTATCATACTTTGAAATTAGTCCCCAAAATCTTCATATTTTTAAATTAATCTCCCCAATCTTATAAGTGCTCTGATATTAGTCCCTCTAGTTATCACCAGATTGAAGGATTTAAGAGACTAATTTTAAAAGACTATATACATAAGATTTTGGAGACAAATTTCAAAATACATAAAGATTTGGGGACTCTAAGAGGTTGTTTGGTTCACATGACAAATTTCAAAATGCATAAAGATTCGGGGACTCTAAGAGGTTGTTTGGTTCACATGGAAACCTCAAAAAAGTAGTGGAAACCCTCTAACACACTCAGAATACGTCAAGAAACCCCCAAAATTTTTCTTAATAACTCGTTTGGTTTCACATTTGATTTCCATAAACATTTTCCTGAAAGGTTGCTAATTATGGGAAAACTCATTTCTAATATTTTAAAGATAAAATGGGTAACAAAGCTATTATTATTAACATATTGAGGGCCTAATACTGAGACATTGACTGTAGGTAAAAAATAATTATCTCTTCTTTTATTAAAGTGGTGATTCTTTTGGGAGTAGTGCTAGGAGGACCCAAAAGTGAGACAAATATAAGGGATAAATGATGTGGCTTATCTATAAGTGTACATTGAGTCATCAATGTAGTAAGGGTAGTTTAGGAACTCTATCTGATTATCTCTTCTAATCAATAAACCCAACTCAAGACATAGCTATTTTTTCCCCAAACCCACAACCAGCAACCAAATACTCCTCTTTCCGTCGTCATGACTCGTGATCTCGCTGCTTGCACTCCTACTGACATTGCCTCTGGTTTTTCGATCCTTTGTAATGGACTCGGACAATTATCCATGAATCTGACATTCTTGGATTGGGACGTGGACGTAGATTTTATGGTTAGAGACCCGAACTCTTGAATTGGATTTTGATTTTTTAAGTAGAATTCCTGAACTTTTGGTTTGGATTCTTGAACTTTTACTTTGGATTCGTAGACTGAGGTCGGATTCTCAGATTAAATTTTAGATTCGTGGATTATTAGCATTAGGAGTTTCAACTTAAATTATTATGTTAAATATTAATTATTAATAAAAAATAAACATTAATTTAAAAAACTACCTCATTTCGATTAACGGATGACAACAAAACTAAATGCATCTTGTAATCCATTAAAATAGTTCAAATGATGTCACATAAAAGAAGATAACTAGTGTTCGAGCACATAAATAAAAATAACCAATGTTCCAGACATAAAAGAAAATAACTAGTGTTTGACCATATAAAACTAATAGTATATTTAAATATGTAAATATTAAATACATTAGAAATAATTATATCAAACATTTAACATCGACTACTTGAATGATTTAATATTAAATATTTTATTATTTAATATATTAAAATTTTAAATATTATAAATATTTAATATTTATGTATTGAATATATTTCATATCAACATTCAAATAAAAATGAAATATATGTAATATAATATTTATATTTAAGAAATGTTAAATAATAAATAAAATTAATTTAATATTAACTATTAAATATATTAACTAATTAAATATTGTTAAATATATTTTATTTTAAACACATTAAATAATTTTTATAAGTTGATTACAAATATTTTAAAATTAAATACATTCAATATTACTATATGAATAATTTAGAAATATGGAATATTTTAAAATTAAATACATTCAATATTACTATATGAATAATTTAGAAATATGGAATATTTTAAAATTAAATACATTCAATATTACTATATGAATAATTTAGAAATATGGAATATTTTAAAATTAAATACATTCAATATTACTATATGAATAATTTAGAAATATGGAATATTTTAAAATTAAATACATTCAATATTACTATATGAATAATTTAGAAATATGGAATATTTTAAAATTAAATACATTCAATATTACTATATGAATAATTTAGAAATATGGAATATTTTAAAATTTAAATATATTTAATTTAAAATATATTAAATATTTAAATAATTAAAGAGAAGATCAGTGAGAAAATCCACGAGTAAGATCACAATCCACAAATTTTAACTTGGACTTTCTCTTGAAAATTTCTCATTAAAACCATAGAGTTGGAATCGAGTGTGGATTTTGAAATCCTACCCCTAATAGCAATCCTAGACAACCAATAACAACTTAAATTTAAATTTAAATCCTAGTCCTAAATCAATAACATGTTAAATTTAAATCCTAGTCCTAAACCCATAACACCTTAAATTCAAATCTGAATCATAGTCCTAAACCAATAAGATGCTAAATTTAAATCCTAGTCCTAAACCAATAAGATGCTAAATTTAAATCCTAGTCCTAAACCAATAAGATGCTAAATTTAAATCCTAGTCCTAAACCCATAACACCTTAAATTCAAATCAATCATAGTCCTAAACCAAGAACATTTTAAATTTAAATCCAAATTCTAGTCCTAAACCAATAAGATGCTAAATTTAAATCCTAGTCCTAAACCCATAACACCTTAAATTCAAATCAATCATAGTCCTAAACCAATAAGATGCTAAATTTAAATCCAAATTCTAGTCCTAAACCAATAAGATGCTAAATTTAAATCCAAATTCTAGTCCTAAACCCATAACACCTTTAAATTCAAATCAATCATAGTCCTAAACCAAGAACATTTTAAATTTAAATCCAAATTCTAGTCCTAAACCAATAAGATGCTAAATTTAAATCCTAGTCCTAAACCAATAAGATGCTAAATTTAAATCCTAGTCCTAAACCAATAAGATGCTAAATTTAAATCCTAGTCCTAAACCAAGAACATTTTAAATTTAAATCCAAATTCTAGTCCTAAACCAATAAGATGCTAAATTTAAATCCTAGTCCTAAACCCATAACACCTTAAATTCAAATCAATCATAGTCCTAAACCAATAAGATGCTAAATTTAAATCCTAGTCCTAAATCAATAACATGTTAAATTTAAATCCTAGTCCTAAATCAATAACATGTTAAATTTAAATCCAAATTCTAGTCCTAAACCAAGAACATTTTAAATTTAAATCCAAATTCTAGTCCTAAACCAATAAGATGCTAAATTTAAATCCTAGTCCTAAATCAATAACATGTTAAATTTAAATCCTAGTCCTAAATCAATAACATGTTAAATTTAAATCCTAGTCCTAAACCCATAACACCTTAAATTCAAATCTGAATCATAGTCCTAAACCAAGAACATTTTAAATTTAAATCCAAATTCTAGTCCTAAACCAAGAACATTTTAAATTTAAATCCTAGTCCTAAACCAAGAACATTTTAAATTTAAATCCTAGTCCTAAACCAATAAGATGCTAAATTTAAATCCAAATTCTAGTCCTAAACCAATAAGATGCTAAATTTAAATCCAAATTCTAGTCCTAAACCAATAAGATGCTAAATTTAAATCCTAGTCCTAAATCAATAACATGTTAAATTTAAATCCTAGTCCTAAACCAAGAACATTTTAAATTTAAATCCAAATTCTAGTCCTAAACCCATAACACCTTAAATTCAAATCTGAATCATAGTCCTAAACCAAGAACATTTTAAATTTAAATCCTAGTCCTAAACCAATAAGATGCTAAATTTAAATCCAAATTCTAGTCCTAAACCAATAAGATGCTAAATTTAAATCCAAATTCTAGTCCTAAACCCATAACACCTTAAATTCAAATCTGAATCATAGTCCTAAACCAATAAGATGCTAAATTTAAATCCTAGTCCTAAACCAAGAACATTTTAAATTTAAATCCAAATTTTAGTCCGAAATAAATAACTTTAAATTGAAATCTAAGAAAAATCCAAGTCTAAATCACAATCCTCAACCAATAACCCTCCCTAAACATAAAACTCTACACCCGTTTGAACTACTAAAATCCCTCAAATACCACATCAAATCAATTAGTAATCCATCAACAAAAATCATATAATTTCCCCTAAAATTCCACTGCAATCTCCTCACATAAACCACCCTCTTCTTATCAATACTCACAACCATTTCCAAATCGCCATTATAGCTGCTAACAATCTCATTGTCCTTCCCTTCTTTACTAAACCTCGCTTTAGTTCAATAAAAGTTATGGCCTAAGATTTTCTCTAATTAGGAAAGTATCGGGAATTAGGCGATTTGAATCATGTTTTGAAACCTTTTGATGTAGTCTCTGGTCAAATCTCCGAGCAAAAGGGCGACCTCAGCGTCAACGATAATGACAATATAGAGATCAAAGATGGGTGTCAGGATCTAAATCGTTTCCATGTTATAAGATGATCACAAAATTAACCAAAATTCTGCAATTTTTTTAGTGGAAAATTCTACAAGCCGGGCTAAATTGCATACCTAAGTTGCTGAACTTGGTCATGGAACAGTCCTAATGGATCATGATGAGGTAAAAGCCCCTACCTTAGATTGAGAATGACCTGATTTCCATGATTGATTTCTGGGGGATTTGGGTGAAACAAAAAAAAAACATAATTCCAAGAAAATTTTGAAAAACTTCAGAAATGATATTTCCACACTGAAATGGGCTTTATTATCAAATTTTAGGAAATAAACCAATTAAGCCCTAATATCAAAATATGAAGATTTGGGAGGAGTAGTTTTAAAATGTGAAAGATTTGGGGACTAATGTCAAAACCCTCAAATTATGTTTGAGTCCAAGGAGATAGTGAACAAAAGAGTAACATCTACAAAATGAGGAAATAAAAAATAATAAACTAAAAATTGCATATCCATTAATGATTATCATCGTCCTTACAAACATTTACTCAAAAGAAAAGAGATAAACTTTCTTACAGATACTCTAGGATGCCAACTTTAAAAATCTTCACATTTCTTTCCCATAGATTCTCTACACGTAGTATAATTTCCTAATCAAACAAGAATGCTAAGAGAATTCCCCAACAGATACCCATCAAAGCTAGAAAAATCAATAAGAAAATATCAGCAAAGAATAAGATTTAATCTTCTTAAATATATATTCACTCATCTCCTTGACCACTTCATTCTTCTTCTACGCTCCCTTAGATCCAAAGGGCTTACCGTTCTTCGCTCCTAACGCATAAAAATGCATTCTTTCGAGCTTAAAAACAAAAGTTTATTATTTCCTCCTCAATGAATCAAATAATATAAAAAAATCTAAAAATTTCTCTAATTCAACCATAACTGGTACAATCAAGATCAAGCTTCCAACTTCTAGTACTCATGCATGACCCAATCAGTCCCTTAGGTTCTAATCCAAATGAAACACAAGGGTGTTCTTGAATCCTATCATGTTGCCATGTGGTGTCACCCTATTGATCCTCATCGTATTGTAACGAGGAGGAGAGAAAATGTTATTTTGGGGGCTCCGATGAAGAGGGTTGTACTCTTTTTCTGTGTTCTTTCACAAAACCCACTCTTTATATAGGCTATTCTCCCAATCATCTCTACCCCCAAAATCAGCCTATTTATTTTTCTCATTAACTGCAAATTAAAGCCAATTATTGCTCTAATTTAAATTCTGATAATGACCCATTAATTCTCCATTAATGGCCAATTATCACCCATTAAACATATGGATTATTTGGTTGATTTGGTCAACCATTTCTAAGATCTCCCACTTGGCCAAATTAATCAAATGATATACCTCCCACTATCCGTGAGATTAAATATCTTATTCTTATCATTACTCCCACTATTCATGAAGAGTAACTTACATTTCATTATTCATGAAATTTACTTGGACTTATTTATTTCTAAGTCCCATCAAACTTACATGTTTGATAAAGAATTCCGCTGGTATTCCTTTTGTTAAAGGATCAGCAATCATATCTGTAGTAGGGATGTAAGACACTTTAACTTCTCTCTTTTCTACAATATCTTGAATATAGTGATACTGGATCTCAATGTGTTTTCCTTTGAAACTATTAGCTCCACTATTGATCAAGCTAATCGCTGCTTGATTATCACAATAAATATCAATGGGTCCTTCTAACAAATTGAGATCTAGATCAATCAAAAACCGTCTTATCCAGACAGCATGTGTAGTTGCCATACTACAAGCTATATATTTAGCTTCTTGCGTATATCTAGCAACACACCCTTGTTTCTTGCTACTCCAAGAGACAGCTCCTCCTCCAAAAATGAACAAGTGTCCTGAAGTGGACTTTCCATCATCTTTATCACCCCTGAAATCAGCATCGGAGTAGCCGAGGACTTCAAGCGAACTCGCTTGATAAACCAATCTATGAGTCAATGTGCCTCTAATATACTTCATAATCCTTTTAACAGCCTTCCCGCAGGCCGGTCCCGGATTACTTTGATATCGGCAACTGCACTTACAAAGATAAGCTAAATCGTGTCCGGTGCATAACATTGCATACATCAAGCTTCCAACTGCTTAAGCATAAGGAACATCTAATGGCTTTTGCCCCTCTCCAGGGCTTTGCTCTTTACACAATCTCTTTCCCATGACCAACGGAGTTGGTGCCGGATTGGAATTTTCCATTCCAAACCTTTTAAGAACTGATCTTAAATACTTTTCTTGGTTTAAACTTAACATTCTAGACTTTCTATCTCGAATTATTTGAATTCCAAGAATATATGATGCATCACCCATGTCTTTCATCTCAAACTTTTCGCTGAGATCTGCCTTGGTTTTATTCAACATATCTATGTCATTTCCTGCGAGCAATATATCATCTACATATAAGAATAATATAGTAAATTTGCTCCCACTTTTCAAGACATATACACAATTATCTAATTTATTTTGAATAAAACCAAGTTTGGTGACCGCATCATGAAATTTGAGATACCATTGTCTAGCAGATTGTTTTAAACCATATAGAGATTTTATTAACTTGTAAACTTTATGTTCCTGTTCTTTTACCTGAAAACCTTCAGGTTGTTGCATATATATCACTTTCTTCAACTCTCCGTTGAGGAATGCTGTTTTAACATCCATTTGGAATAACTCCAAATCAAGATATGCAATAATAGCTAAAATGATTCTAATGGATGTAAATTTAGCTACAGGAGAATACGTCTCCTGAAAATCTATTCCTGCCTTCTGGTTGTAACCTTTGGCAATTAACCTTGCTTTAAATTTATCAATAGACCCATCAACACGGTATTTCTTTTTGAGCACCCATTTGCATCCTATGGCTTTTCTATTTTCTGGTAGATCACTAAGCTCCCAAACTTTGTTCTTTTCTATAGAATCAAGTTCTTCTCTCATGGCTTCCAGCCATAGATTTGACTCATGCGATTTCATCGCTTCAGAGAAGTTTAAGGGATCTTGTTCTTCTATATTTGCATCTACCGAAAAACAAGATGGTTCACATGAATACAAATAGTAATCATCCATCCATGTAGGTTGTGTTCTAGGCCTTTTACCTAAAACACCTATATGCTGAGGTTCATCATTTTCCATAGGTATTTCATCATTTTCAAGGTTAGGTTCATTCACAATATCAGGATCATTAGTGAGAACACTACTTGTAGGCATCAAAAATTACTGAAGAAACCCAAATATGACTTAATCATGAGAAGATCGAAGGACGATGTCGTCAAAGTCTCAGGAAGTCAGTCACAGGGTGAAACCAATGCCCGGGACACCTATCGTGTCTCGCCGTTGGCGCGACACCTGATTGTGTCTCGCCATTGGCGAGACACTTACTTGTGTTGCGCTATTGGCGCGACACCTTATTGTGTCTCGCCATTGGCGAGACACTTACTTGTGTCGCGCCAGAGGTGAGACACCAAGAATATCTGGTACGTGCTCTTGAAGCTTTTAAATTAATGCTTATGGGGCCCACCTGACGTTTTCAACGCAAAGAGACGTTCAACTATGTTAGTGGGCGGTTACACGCTGAAAATACGCCCACTAAGCGTGAAATTAGGGCATTTAATCGTGCCTAAAATAGAGGAAAGCCGATACAACAGCGGAAGACGTCTCCTCTTGAGCTGTAAATAACACTGCCGCTGACGCCAGCGACAGCCGATGCGCGGCAGTCAATACTGTCGCGCCCACTACGGGTCTTGGACAATTGATGATTCATGTTCTTTTCAGATGTGACGCCCCCCAAAGGCTATAAATACCCCCCTACGTCCACTTGGGCAGGGGATCGAGATTTGGAGGGCAGAGTCTTGGAGATCAAGAATTTCTTAAGCTAAGAGTCTTGCGTAAAGAGAGAGAAAAGGAGATTTTAAGCTTCAAGTAT
This sequence comes from Asparagus setaceus, assembly GCA_012295165.1. Lineage (NCBI taxonomy): Eukaryota > Viridiplantae > Streptophyta > Magnoliopsida > Asparagales > Asparagaceae > Asparagus > Asparagus setaceus. The sequence continues at coordinate 23,516,663 of CM022701.1, forward strand.
TCAAGAACATCATCCACGTGGAGATCCCTCGAGTTTAAGCTTAGACTTATTCTTGGGAAGAGTAGATATCTTACCTTGCTAAGATATTTGCTTAAGTTCTTATTTTCTTTGCGAAGCATCAACTCAACCCCGTTAATTCAACGATCGTTGCTTAGGTGGTCCACGGATTACGCATTCCCGGCACAGGCAAAGAATCCACGCAAGCAGGAGATCTACACGTGTAGTGTCTTCTGTTCGTGTTTGTGAGAAAGCGATTCAAATTACTTTGTAATAGAGAGTTACACGTGTAATTTTCTTATTTTCATTGTCAAAATGTGTTGCGATGGAAATGACAAAGAAACCAGCTTTCGACCGAAACACGATGGCGACCACAGTGGGAGCCAATAGTCTCAACATTGAGACTATTGTGTCGCAGCCAAGCAACGCTCAAGATGAGTTGATGATCAGTGGGAGCCAATAGTCTCAACATGAGTGGGAAAGCTTCCGAATATGAATTCCCGTTGCGGAAGAAGAATCATACGCCATCCCCCACTGAGATGAGACAATATGGTTCTCGAGGCACCCAATTACGACCCAAGTGGTGACTTTCAAAATGAAGATGATCAGTTCAAATTCGACTTCGTCATTTCAACCAATCCAAATACAAATGCAACAGCTATTGATCCCAAAATATGATCAGCAACGCCGTAGCTTTGATATCGGCTAACTGCACTTACAAAGATAAGCTAAATCAGTCCGGTGCATAACATTGCATACATCAAGCTTCCAACCGCTAAGCATAAGGAACATCTAATGGCTTTGCCCTCTCCGTGGCTTTGCTCTTTACACAATCTCTTTCCCATGACCAACGAGTTGGTGCCGGATTGGAATTTTCCATTCCAAACCTTTTAAGAACTGATCTTAAATACTTTTCTTGGTTTAAACTTAACATTCTAGACTTTCTATCTCGAATTATTTGAATTCCAAGAATATATGATGCATCACCCATGTCTTTCATCTCAAACTTTTCACTGAGATCTGCCTTGGTTTTATTCAACATATCTATGTCATTTCCTGCGAGCAATATATCATCTACATATAAGAATAATATAGTAAATTTGCTCCCACTTTTCAAGACATATACACAATTATCTAATTTATTTTGAATAAAACCAAGTTTGGTGACCGCATCATGAAATTTGAGATACCATTGTCTAGCGATTGTTTTAAACCATATAGAGATTTTATTAACTTGTAAACTTTATGTTCTCGTTTTTACCCGAAAACCTTCAGGTTGTTGCATATATATCACTTTCTTCAACTCTCCGTTGAGGAATGCTGTTTTAACATCCATTTGGAATAACTCCAAATCAAGATATGCAATAATAGCTAAAATGATTCTAATGGATGTAAATTTAGCTACAGGAGAATACGTCTCCTGAAAATCTATTCCTGCCTCCTGGTTGTAACCTTTGGCAATTAACCTTGCTTTAAATTTATCAATAGACCCATCAACACGGTATTTCTTTTTGAGCACCCATTTGCATCCTATGGCTTTTCTATTTTCTGGTAGATCACTAAGCTCCCAAACTTTGTTCTTTTCTATAGAATCAAGTTCTTCTCTCATGGCTTCCAGCCATAGATCTGACTCATGCGATTTCATCGCTTCAGAGAAGTTTAAGGGATCTTGTTCTTCTATATTTGCATCTACCGAAAACAAGATGGTTCACATGAATACAAATAGTAATCATCCATCCATGCAGGTTGTTTACCTAAAACACCTATATGCCGAGGTTCATCATTTTCCATAGGTATTTCATCATTTTCAAGGTTAGGTTCATTCACAATATCGATCATTAGTGAGAACACTACTTGTAGGCATCAAAATTACCGAAGAAACCCAAATATGACTTAATCATGAGAAGATCGAAGGACGACGTCGTCAAAGTCTCAGGAAGTCAGTCACAGGGTGAAACCAATGCCCGGGACACCTATCGTGTCTCGCCGTTGGCGCGACACCTGATTGTGTCTCGCCATTAGCGGGACACTTTCTTGCGTCGCGCTATTGGCGCGACACCTTATTGTGTCTCGCCATTGGCGAGACACTTACTTGTGTTGCGCTATTGGCGTGACACCTTATTGTGTCTCGCCATTGGCGACACTTACTTGTGTTGCGCTATTGGCGTGACACCTTATTGTGTCTCGCCATTGGCGACACTTACTTGTGTTGCGCTATTGGCGTGACACCTTATTGTGTCTCGCCATTGGCGACACTTACTTGTGTTGCGCTATTGGCGTGACACCTTATTGTGTCTCGCCATTGGCGACACTTACTTGTGTTGCGCTATTGGCGTGACACCTTATTGTGTCTCGCCATTGGCGACACTTACTTGTGTTGCGCTATTGGCGTGACACCTTATTGTGTCTCGCCATTGGCGACACTTACTTGTGTTGCGCTATTGGCGTGACACCTTATTGTGTCTCGCCATTGGCGACACTTACTTGTGTTGCGCTATTGGCGTGACACCTTATTGTGTCTCGCCATTGGCGACACTTACTTGTGTTGCGCTATTGGCGTGACACCTTATTGTGTCTCGCCATTGGCGACACTTACTTGTGTTGCGCTATTGGCGTGACACCTTATTGTGTCTCGCCATTGGCGACACTTACTTGTGTTGCGCTATTGGCGTGACACCTTATTGTGTCTCGCCATTGGCGACACTTACTTGTGTTGCGCTATTGGCGTGACACCTTATTGTGTCTCGCCATTGGCGACACTTACTTGTGTTGCGCTATTGGCGTGACACCTTATTGTGTCTCGCCATTGGCGACACTTACTTGTGTTGCGCTATTGGCGTGACACCTTATTGTGTCTCGCCATTGGCGACACTTACTTGTGTTGCGCTATTGGCGTGACACCTTATTGTGTCTCGCCATTGGCGACACTTACTTGTGTTGCGCTATTGGCGTGACACCTTATTGTGTCTCGCCATTGGCGACACTTACTTGTGTTGCGCTATTGGCGTGACACCTTATTGTGTCTCGCCATTGGCGACACTTACTTGTGTTGCGCTATTGGCGTGACACCTTATTGTGTCTCGCCATTGGCGACACTTACTTGTGTTGCGCTATTGGCGTGACACCTTATTGTGTCTCGCCATTGGCGACACTTACTTGTGTTGCGCTATTGGCGTGACACCTTATTGTGTCTCGCCATTGGCGACACTTACTTGTGTTGCGCTATTGGCGTGACACCTTATTGTGTCTCGCCATTGGCGACACTTACTTGTGTCGCGCCAGAGGTGAGACACCAAGAATATCCGCACGCGTTTGAAGCTTTTAAATTAATGCTTATGGGGCCCACCGACGCTTTCAACGCAAAGAGACGCTCAGCTATGTTAGTGGGCGGTTACACGCTGAAAATACCACTAAGCGTGAAATTAGGGCATTTAATCGCCTAAAATAGAGGAAAGCCGCTACAACAAATGAAGACGCCTCCTCTTGAGCGCGAAAATAACACCGCCTCGCCAAAGACGCTGCTGACAGCTCGATGCCGGGCAATAATATCGGCGCCCACTACGGGTCTTGGACACTTGATGATTCGTGTTCTTTTCAGATGTGACGCCCCCCAAAGGCTATAAATACCCCCCTACGTCCACTTGGGCAGGGGATCGAGATTTGGAGAGCAGAGTCTTGGAGATCAAGAATTTCTTAAGCTAAGAGTCTTGCGTAAAGAGAGAGAAAAGGAGATTTCAAGCTTCAAGTATTCAAGAACATCATCCACGTGGAGATCCCTCGAGTTTAAGCTTAGACTTATTCTTGGGAAGAGTAGATATCTTACCTTGCTAAGATATTTGCTTAAGTTCTTATTTCCTTTGCGAAGCATCAACTCAACCCCGTTAATTCAACGATCGTTGCTTAGGAGGTCCATGGATTACGATCCCCAAGACAGGCAAAGAATCCACGCAGCAGGAGATCTACACGTGTAGTGTCTTCGGTTCGTGTTTGTGAAAAAGCGATTCAAATTACTTTGTAATAGAGAGTTACACGTGTAATTTTCTTATTTTCATTGTCAAAATGTGTTGCGATGGAAATGACAAAGAAACCAGCTTTCGACCGAAACACGATGGCGACCACAATGGGAGCCAATAGTCTCAACATTGAGACTATTGTGTCGCAGCCAAGCAACGCTCAAGATGAGTTGATGATCGGTGGGAGCCAATAGTCTCAACATGAGTGGGAAAGCTTCGAATATGAATTCCGTTCGCGGAAGAAGAATCATACGCCATCCCCATCGAGATGAGACAATATGGTTCTCGAGGCACCCAATTACGACCCAAGTGGTGACTTTCAAATGAAGATGATCAGTTCAAATTGACTTCGCCATTTCAACCAATCCAAATACAAATGCAAATGCCTATTGATCCCAAAATATGATCAGCAACGCCGTAGCTGTGGTTCGAACTGAAGCAAGATATAGGCCCCTTCTATAAAGTTCAACGTTGAGCGAAGCAAAGTATCTTATCCAAAGTATTCCGCACCCTCGACAAAATACGAGGAGTCCGAAACTTTGGAGGGGTATCTGTAGGCATCAAAAATTACCAAGAAACCCAAATATGACTTAATCATGAGAAGATCGGGATGACGTCGTCAAAGTCTCGTGAAGTCACCACGAGTGAAACCAATGCCCGGACACCTATCGTGGTTCCCGCCATGACACTGATTGTGTCTCGCCATTGGCGACACTTACTTGTGTTGCGCTATTGGCGTGACACCTTATTGTGTCTCGCCATTGGCGACACTTACTTGTGTTGCGCTATTGGCGTGACACCTTATTGTGTCTCGCCATTGGCGACACTTACTTGTGTCGCGCAGGTGAGACACCAAGAATATCCGATGCGTGCTCTTGAAGCTTTTAAATTAATGCTTATGGGGCCCACCGACGCTTTCAACGAAAGAGACGCTCAGCTATGTTAGTGGGCGGTTACACGCTGAAAATACCACTAAGCGTGAAATTAGGGCATTTAATCGCGCCTAAAATAGAGGAAAGCCGCTACAACAAATGAAGACGCCTCCTCTTGAGCTGGCAATAACACCGCCTCGCCAAAGACGCTGCCGATTCGATGCGCCAGTCATCATGCCTAACTACGGGTCTTGGACAATTGATGATTCATGTTCTTTTCAGATGTGACGCCCCCCAAAGGCTATAAATACCCCCCTACGTCCACTTGGGCAGGGGATCGAGATTTGGAGGGCAGAGTCTTGGAGATCAAGAATTTCTTAAGCTAAGAGTCTTGCGTAAAGAGAGAGAAAAGGAGATTTCAAGCTTCAAGTATTCAAGAACATCATCCACGTGGAGATCCCTCGAGTTTAAGCTTAGACTTATTCTTGGGAAGAGTAGATATCTTACCTTGCTAAGATATTTGCTTAAGTTCTTGTTTCCTTTGCGAAGCATCAACTCAACCCCGTTAATTCAACGATCGTTGCTTAGGAGGTCCATGGATTACGCATCCCCGGCACAGGCAAAGAATCCACGCAAGCAGGAGATCTACACGTGTAGTGTCTTCTGTTTGTGTTTGTGAAAAAACGATTCAAATTACTTTGTAATAGAGAGTTACACGTGTAATTTTCTTATTTTCATTGTACAAACGTGTTGCGATGGAAATGACAAAGAAACCAGCTTTCGACCGAAACACTACTGTAATAATCATTATTTATTACAGTTAGAGGTTCTATTTCCTCTTGAACTTGTACCTCTTCCTCTAGATTTTCTAGAAATGTAACATCTCTGCTTTCAATGACCCCTTTTTCTTTATTATAGAACTTATAACCTTTTAATTTTTCTGAATACTCTATGAATCTACACTTTAATGTTTTAAAGTCTAACTTATCTCTAAGTTGACTTGGAATGAGAACATGGGCTATACATCCCCATTTTCTGAGATGACTTAGATCTGGTTTCCGTCCATTCCATAACTCATAAGGTGTAGATGCAAGTGATTTGGTGGGAATTCTATTTAAAATATAATTTGCAGTTAACAATGCTTCTCCCCTAAATTTTTTAGAGAGACCAGAATGAGACAACATGCATCTAACTACATTCAGCAATGTTCTATTCTTTCTTTCAGCAACATCATTCTGTTGTGGTGTATACGGCATTGTTGTATGCCTTTTAATTCCATGTTGAATACAATAACTCTCAAATTCTTTAGAGTTATATTCCCCACCTCTATCAGTTCTTAGTATTTTGATATTCTTTCCAAGTTGGTTTTTAACTTCTGTCTTATATCTTTTAAAGCAATCAAAAGCTTCCAATTTTCTAGATATAAGATAGACGTGTGCAAACTTGGAATAATCATCTATGAAAGTAATAAAATATTCCTTATTACTATGAGTTTTGACACTTAGGGAACCACAAATATCCGAGTGTATCAATCCTAAAAGTTCATTGACTCTTTGTCCGCCAATAAAAGGTTTCATTGTCATTTTACCAGTTAAACAATGTTCACATGGTGGCAACTGAATATTAGATAGTGCAGACAGTAAGTTCATTCTCATAATTTCTTTCATTTTTAAAATACTAGTATGTCTTAGTCTAGAATGCCACAATTCAGACTCAGAAATATAACAGGACAAGTAGTTTATTGATGTATATAATCACAGTCACTAGCCTCGGTGTGAGTTTAGCTTTTAAGAGAGCGGAGTCCGCCTTCTCTCCTAATATCCGGTGGCGTTGCTCCGGTCAGAGGTTCACCTATAGCAAGAGGACACCTGTGGAAGAGGCAGAGTTGAGATCTCCGGTGGATTCCTGGAGTTGGGGTTGAGTGACATAGCCCGCCGGTAGATTCCCCAACCCGGTAAGATCATCACCGCCGGACATAATTGTAAGAAGAAGAAAGGAGGCCCCACGGTGGGCGCCAAACTGTTGATGTATATAATCACAGTCACTAACCTCGGTGTGAGTTTAGCTTTTAAGAGAGCGGAGTCCGCCTTCTCTCCTAATGTCCGGTGGCGTTGCTCCGGTCAGAGATTCACCTACAGCAAGAGGACACCTGTGGAAGAGGCGGAGTTGGGATCTCCGGTGGTTCCTCCGACGGTCAAGTTAGTATGAGGGAGAGAAAAAAATAGGAGAGGAAATCTAGTCAGAGGAAATCACTTACTTGGTTTGCTGTTCATATTGCTACTTATACCTAGGATTGTGGGGTATTTTCATCTTTCCATTGGGTGAGAAACCACCGATTAGTCAGCCCTCTCTTCCACGTGTGGGCCTGATTGGCTAAGCACCTCTTTGTCAGCTACGGTGGCTGGCCTTTACAGGTGTCGAGTTGTGGGCGGATTGAGAGTTAGTGTTGTCTATTCGCCATTAATGTGATGGGATCGGCGACGCCTGTAGCCACATGGGTTCGAGGTGTCTTAAATATCATGAGAGATGGAAGAGTTAAGGGGCTGTCAGTGTATTTAATACGATATTGATGGGTTCGAATACCGTATAACCGTCGTTCGAGTGGAGGGAACCACATAGGATGGGAGAAAGGGGAGCTGACGCCGGGTGGCCGACTTGCATGGCCTCTTGAGGCGTCCATTAGAGTAGTTAGTTGAAGGGGACGCCTAGTACCGCCCTTCGCGTCGTCCCAGAGGACGGGTGGCAAAGAAAGGGGGGCTAGGTTTGCTTCGCATTGTCTGGAGAGACAGACGACCGGTTGGAAGGGATTATGGTAGATAACTGGTTGGGAGGACGATGGCTGGTCGTCCCCCATATCGCTCGGGGGGACAAGCGGCTTAGAAGGATAGCTCCGAGGCAGTCAATTGGTTGGGCGGATGACTAGGTTCGCCTTTCGCATCGTCCGCGGGAGAGAGTTGTTGATGGGCCGACCCACACCGCCTTTCGCGTCGGCTATGGTGATAGTCGTTTAACGGACCGCGGCGAGGACGGTAAGCGTAGGCCGCCCGTGGGTCGATGCTCTCAACAGAAAAGAAACCCTTCGTCCTATCCCCGCTTTTAGCAACCGACGCCGAGATGAGGTTCATGTCGCTCCAAGTTGATGAGCAAAAAGGTTTATCCATGTTAACACTTGGCTTTCCTCTTTAATCACTAATTAGTGGTTATGACCATAACATAGTTCAAATTGGAAATTTTATTATCAGAATTATTACAAACTACTAGAAGAATGCATAATTCATGCTCGGGTACATATTTTTCCATAGCATACACTTTATTATTCTTACCTATAGAAACCCGGTTATTGTAAAACCTAACTTCCAGTCCTTTCTTCATCAAGCTGGGAACAGAGATCAGATTACGCTGAATTCCTGGCGCATAGAACACATCTTTGAGGACAAGAACATTGTCCCCAAGATCCAATCTATATGAACCAATACCTTCTACATCGAGATAGGTATTGTTTCCCATATAGATCCTCTGTTCTCATTTCTTCAGCTCAGTGAATTCTGTGACTCCATTCTTGTCCTTTGCGATATGTCTGGTCGCACCGGAGTCGATCCACCAACCACTGATGTCCGTCATCACAGCATTGCACTCCGTCACACCGATGAATTCTCTCTTGCTGGTACTTCCTGGCTTATAGCCTCCCTTGTTCTCTTGCTTTTCTCCTTGTGGACAGTTGGATCTGAAATGCCCAAACTTTCCACAAGTGTAGCAAGCGCCACGGGGTACATTCTTCTTAAATTGCTGTGATTTTAGACCTCTAAGTTGTGGTTTATTAGGGCCGAGGTTTCTATTTCTTCCAGTTTATTGCCTCTGGTGCACATAGTTCATTTCCTGTTGCACCATGTTTAGTTCTGATTCCTTCCTACTGGCTATTAAATCTTGTTCTATAACTAAGTGCATTGGCAAATCCGTAACATATTTAATGGCAAGATTCATTATTAATGTAGTGGCAGCTACAGTAAGGGAAGGTGGAAGACTATTCAGTATAGTTGCCATTTGCATTCTTTCTGGGATTTCGATCCCGACAGTAGACAAGTCCTTAGCCATGACAATCATTTTATTTATATGTTCTACAACATTGTCTCCCTCTTGCATTCTAGAAGAATTATACTTATGCAAGAGGAGTTGAATATTAACTTCGAGGCAGTGTCGTATTTATCTTTTATTGATTGCCACATGTCCATGGAAGTTTTACAAGTTTCAAAAACTTTAATTAAATTATCTTTCATGAACATTAGCATAAGGCTTTTCGCCTTTTTGTCTCTCGACTTTCACTGCTCGAACCCCTTCTTTTCCTCAACAGTAGAGGTATCAGTTAAGGTAGGAGCACTAGTTTCGATGACTTCATCTATATTGTCATGTATAAGGTCATATTTTATTTTTCTATGCTACATATCATAATTACTACCATTAAATTTTTCGATCTTTGCCAATTCACTTAGAACCAATTTACTATCCATTTAGAAGATAACTAAAACTAAAGTTCTAGTTTAAAATATGTATAAGGTTTGTGTATAAACATATAAACCAAAAAAAAATAAGGTTAGATAAAAAATAAAAATAATAAATTTGAAGAACCCGATCGCTAAGAACCGATTGGTCCGAGTGAAAGAAGTTGATTCGATTCGTGCAAGCTCTTCGCCGAGTGGAGTCGATCGGAGAATCACTTGTCGAAGTTTTGTCGTCGTCTCTGATCGTTGATCGCAGCGAGGTTGGAGATGATCTGGTCGGCGTCGAACTGATTTGAGTTGCTAGGTTGAAGATGCGTCGAATTTGATCCAAAGGGAAAGAGATGATTGGGATTCTAGTTTGGAGATGAAGGTCTTTTGTAGAAAGAATAATTATGGCGAGGGGTTTTTAGAAAAATTGAAATAAACTATTGGATGTTTCAATCACAAGAGCTCTCTGGAGAGAAATAAAAAATATAATAAGGGGCAGTTAATGAGTATGATGGCAGGTTCACGTGATGGATTTTTTTTTTTGAGAGCACAAAAAAATGATAAAAATTTGAAAAGTCAGGGATGCTTGCTCAAGACCTGAGGAAGAAATAACAATTAATGGTAGCTTTCTCAAGACCCGAGGAACAAAGATGATGGAGTTTTTAGAAAATGGCAGCAGGGAGCTTCTTCTTCTTCTTCTCTGCTCGTCTCTGATTTCTGTTGAAAAATGGCAAGGTAATTGTTCTTCTTCTCTGTTGAAAAATAGCAGCGGGATGAGAGAAGTTGTTGCCTGCTCTGATACCAATATCGTAACGAGGAGGAGAGAAAATATTATTTTGGGGGCTCCGGTGAAGAGGGTTGTACTCTTTTTCTATGTGTTCTTTCACAAAGAAACCCACTCTTTATATAGGCTATTCTCTCAATCATCTCTACCCCCAAAATCAGCCTATTTATTTTTCTCATTAACTGCAAATTAAAGCCAATTATTGCTCTAATTTAAATTCTGATAATGACCCATTAATTCTCCATTAATGGCCAATTATCACCTATTAAACATATGGATTATTTGACTGATTTGGTCAACCATTTTTAACACATCGATCGATTGCGTGGCTTCAGAGTCAATGGCTTAAGGATGTGGGGTGAAAGCGAAAGCCTAGAAGCAAAGAGAAAGATCAAAGTGAATGAGGAGGAAGATTAGGAGAAAATGCAGAGAAAGAGAGAAGCCCTACTCAAGATGGATGCCCCCACGAACTTTTTATTATAAAAATATATAATCTCAACTTGCCTATCATTCTAATTTTATGATGTGGTAAGATTTAGAAAGTAAATTAGAAAAGTGAAGATTATGGGTCTTTTATGAAACTAAGAAAAAATTTTAGGATCTAATATGATAACAACCCTAAAAATCTTAAAATAAGTTGATCTAAGTATCACCTATAGATTAGACTCCATACCAATGTGTGAAGGGGAGAATCGAAGAATAAAAATGTAGGATATCAATCAAATTTTACCAAAAAGAAAAAGAAAATGGAAGGGACAAGGGGTCCTCAAACTGACAGAGAATATAAGAGATCAAAAAAATTTGGACATAACTTCGATAGAGATTACCCAATGCGTATCCTCCATCTATTTCCAATCGGACTTTATTGTTGGATCTATGATACAAGCCTAGGGGGGAGGGGGTGAATAGGATTGCTATAATTTTTCGACTAACTCAGAATAAGTAGCTAAAATAAAATAAGCGAAAAACTAAAAGCAAACCAACACAGTAACACACGAGATTTTTATAGTGGTTTGGATCAAAATCCTACGTCCACTCTTCCTTCTCATGAAGGGCCTTCTTCACTATGATCAGAATTCACCAAAATCATAACCTGATTTGGTAGACTTCAAAGACCGCACCCTGAAATATACCCGAAACTAGACGTCTAACCTAACTCTTCACAATGACCAGAACAAACATAGCCCTAGCTAGCCAAACCCTCAATTAACTTGGCTTGAGTACGTCAACCCTCAATTACCCCAGCTTGAGTATGCTGTCAAACTCACAAGTTTGAAACACAACCAACCAAAAAAAATAAAGAACAAAAAAAAATCTTACAGCCCTTTATCAAACCGTTCTTCAAATCGATGAAGATGAAGATCCATGAAAAAGCGGTGTAGCAGTGTAAGCATAGGGCACTCCTTCTCGTTGAATCAAACTCTGATGAAAAGCGCACCGAGAAGAAATTGAACGAGGCTCAGGGGATTAGATCAACTCTCTCTCTCTCTCTCTCAACCTCTAGAAAAAGATCTCTCTTTTTTATGCAATCTCTCTCTCTCTCTCTCTCTTCTTGTTGTCTCTCCTCAAATATGATCTCCAACACCTCTTATATAGACCTTGATAGAATAGGAAAGAGATACTCTAATCAGAGTTCCACTAGGAGATGAAATCAATCAACAAACGGTTGGGATTAAATCTGAAAATCTGCCAAGACGCGTCATAACCATCGATTGTGGGTCACGATCATCGATGGTTCATTGATGATCATCGATTTTTAATTGTAGTCCATCAATTGTGCAAATTTTGGTTTCTAGATTTCTCCGATTGTTGACTATAGTCCATCGATGGTCCTTGCGATCATCGATGGTCGACTGTAGACCATTGATATTCTAATTTCTAGTTTCTGTTTTCTCCGATTCTTTCCTATAGTCTATCGATGACTTGCTTGACCAACGATTGTGCCTCTTGACCATCGATGATTCAAAGGCTGAAATCAACGTTCGTGTTAATTTTTGCATCGTTTTGAACCGCAACTTATTTGTACATATTTATACTTAAAATATATCATCTCACAAACATATCAGTAGCAAATGAGAGTTTGTTATTAATTAAACAAGAGATATTGCACGAACAACATTCTAACACTTCTTAGGTGGAATCCGATGATTCACAAAATTATTGTGTTAGCACATGGTGTTTATATAGTTGGATTTTATTTTATAAGCATTGAATCTGTTCATAAAGCATGAATCTGAATGCATGGGTATATCTTTTTGATATTCTAAAATACCTGATTTAATATTTAATTATTCTTTAACTAAGTTGCTTGTAATATGCATGAATTTAGGATGCAGGTTATTTCCCTTCAATGAATGGTAATATTTTACCAAATACGGTGTTTCTAATTTTTCTCACAAATTAAATCCTTGCTTAGTACAAGATACACCCTCTTTCTATCATCCTCTTATTGTGATGCATGTATATTGATATATTTTTTTATCTAAAAGAAACAGGATATTTTATTAACGTTACAAGTATATTAGCAAAAGCTGTGCACATGAATTATTTCATAAGAAAGTTCACTTTATATAATTTAAAATTTTGACTGAAAGTTTGACTGAGGGCTCCTTGTCTCTGAGCATAAGAATAATATGGTTGAAAGATAAAAGGGATCAAAATATACTATCATGTTTATAATAATTAAATTATATGATATTATAGTAAACGTATAAATGATTATAATATGAACAAACAAAATGAATGTATGAATCCCCATAGTCTATTTGTTTAATATACAAATATGAAGAAGGGTTTTTCTTAGAAACCACCTTAATAATAGAGATTATATGGAAACCACCTTTCATTTTCAATTTATACATAAACCATCTTTAAAGTTAGTTTTGTTGCAATCAACTACCTCCTAGTCAAATTTTACAAAAAAATTAAAAATAAGCTTAAAAATTCAAGTTCAAGATACATGAGTTGTATCCTAATAAGACCTAAATACTAAAAATGAGTCATGTACATTGAATGTGAGTTTTAAAGGGTAATTTTGGGTTTTAAGTGAAGAATTTGATGGGAGGTAGTTGATTGCAACAAAATCAACTTTAAAGGTGGTTTATGTATAAATTGAAAATAAAAGGTGGTTTCGTATAATTACCCTATTATTAAAGTGGTATCTAGGAAAAACCTATGAAGAAGTATTCAAGTATTTTTAAATGATCTTAAAACAAATTATGATAAATAGTTAAAAATAATTACTGAAATATTTGCAATTTAACATTTTTAATATTCATTTATTAGAAATCTTAAGCATATTGATGGATTTTAAATTATTTTTCAAATCGAGTTCTAGAAAACTAACAATTAATTATCAAGTTATTAATGGAGTTTTTATATTAGTCCCCACATCCTTCATATTTTGATATCAATCCCATAAATCTTTATAGTCTGAAACTAGTCCTCCAAATCTTTTAGTGTTTTGAAATGAGACAAATTTCAAAATACTTAAAGGATTTGAGGGAATTTCAAAATGTGCAGAGATGGAGGACTAATTTCGAAATATGAAGATTTGGGTGATTAATATCAAAATATGAAAGGTTTGGGGGACTTGATATCGGAAAAACCCACTACTAATAACAATTCAATAAAGTTCTTCCTCTACTTAAAGGAGAAACCGAACTGTTTTCCCAAAATAAAGATCACTTGTTATACTATAATAGAGTACTGGTAACTCCACTATCACTGCACTACTTCTACACTATAATAGAAAAAAATGTGGGATCCATTCTCTTCAATTTTTTTTTTCAAAAATTGATGATTTATCAAAGGAGCCCATGCTTCTCTCTCCTGTGGAGCGAGCAGTTTAGTTAACATTATTCCAATTTTGGTATTCACACCTAAGAATACTCAATAATTAATCCAATTTAAGGTTGATAAATTTATAACAACAAATGCTTACAAGTGTAAGACCCATTACCAACTGGCATCACTGTCTCACAGTACAAATAATTTGTCGAGCGAATACCATAGAAGCCATCTTCTTCCCATCTTCTATGCACTGCCATAAAATAACAATGCATGTTATGGAAACGTTTAGTGAAATATTTTTAGCGCTTTAGAGATTATGAAAAATCTATGTGAAATTTTTTTTCTTAGGTTCTAGTTTGGACATTCTGCCTGGAATACTATTGAATAAATTTTGAAATCTTAGCTTCAACTTTGAATCCCAAAATTTACAGTAACTACATCATACAATAAAAATACAGGTGAAAATACTAGCTGCCCCCACCCCCAAAAAAAAACAAATAAAGTAATAAATACTGAAATATAACTATATATGCATAACAAATTGTATGACACGAGAAAAATTAAAGAAAGCTACTCAAAATACAGTTTCATGGGGCTAATTTAATTGAAACGTGTTTTCTTGAATATAGACCTTCTATTAAAGTACAAAATTATCACCCCTAATTCTCACCATAATTCCAAGAACTTTAGATAATAATAAAATTAATATATATAGATGAAAAAAGGTTTTTGTTGAACGTAATAGATAGAGGTGTTTCTTGAAAAACTGAATACAGATGAGAGGAGTCTTTTGTATACCCTTGCTAAAAATTACCGTGCCAACGTAACTCATCCTATTTTCGAAGTCACATTTTTCATTTAATACATTTTTCCCTTTCTAATTTCCCCATTCATTTGACAACATACATTACAGTCTCAACAACCACAAGAATTTAATTTAAAGCCTCTTCAGATCTGAGAATTTTGTAGAGTACAATGATAATATCTGATGAGAGCTACCAGCCATTCTCCTCAAAGATCACCTTAACCACTTTAATCTGCCGTCGTAATTAAGATTAACTACCAAATCAAATTAATTCTCATTTACTTACGTGGCCTTTTGTGTTAAACGCACTCCCGGTGACGGTAAGCCCTCCACATACTTTTCTTCCCTCTCTTCCCATCTAATCTAGGCTAAGTCATAATTATTGGTCAGTCCTTTTTCTCCTCTGACAATCCATTTGGAAAGCGCACCTGATTTCTATTTATCGATCTGTATCTAATTAAGAGAGCACTCAACCGACGAAAGAGGAGAAATCCAAAGAGAGAAGAGAACCTACCCTCTCTCTCCTCTTAAATAAATAAATAAATAATTTCTCAATAAAGGAAAACAAAAATGTCGTGCTCATCGTCGTCGGGGTCTGAGGAGGAGGACGAGGGCGTGGATTCGTACAGGAAAGGAGGTTACCATGCGGTGAGGATAGGCGATCAGTTCGCCGGCGGCCGATACATCGCTCAGAGGAAGCTCGGGTGGGGGAATTTCTCTACTGTGTGGCTCGCCTTCGATACTCAGGCTCAGGTGACGAATTTGGCTCGATCTCAATCTTGTTATCTACGTCTTTCGATTTGGATCTTTTGTTTGATTCCAATTTCGGTGATTCTGTGCCCTTTTGATCTGAGTTTTGATCGAATTGCTTTAGGCCCGCTCCTTTTTTTTGATAATCTTTTGTTGATCTGGATGTTTTTTGTTTCGTGTGATTTTGTTATCAAGCTTTTGCGATTTGGGGGAGTTTATTTTTCTTTGGAATTTTATTGAGAATAGAGTGTATCTTCAAAAATTCATCTTTGATGTTTATTTTGTTTGACCACATCTGTTTATAATCCATTTTAACTGTAGATTCTATTTTTCTTTGCAAATTCTAATGTAAATATATCATCTTTGCGAGAATTGTTTTCAAATATAATTTGGGAAGTATCATGCATATCATTTTGGACCGTTGTGATATCTTCTGATCCGAGGCTGATCTATAAAAGAGAAGTCTTTATGTGTCGTCAGTTGGAGGGGAAACCTGTAATGGGTTATCTTTGTATTGTGTTTGTCTTGTTGGTCTTTCTGATGAAGGTTTGTTCTTGGCATTTCTTAATCTTGGTCATCTCATTTTTAATCCAAGCTTATTTGACATTTTATGGATCAAGTTTCTTATGTTCAGTTGGTTGCTGAGTTTTTGGCAACTTGGTTTATTAGTATGTGCATGTGCTTAGGTAGTTGATAATAGCTCTTCTATTCTGGATCATCTTTGCCTTTTGATCATATTTGGAGGCCACTTTCTGTGAGTTGATATTTGAAATTAAATTTCTCCCTCTTTTGATGGTCTTAGGTTCTCGGTAAAAGAATAGTTTATTTGTCTTAATATTCGTAATCCCATGTATTTTAATGGGTTTCTGGTTTAGGGGCACGCCTCCTTCATTAAGTCACCCTATATGCCATTTTTTTTTTGCAGAGATTTGTTGCTCTTAAAATTCAAAAAAGTGCAACACAATTTTCTCATGCTGCTCTACATGAGATTGAGATTCTGTCAGCAATTGCTAATGGGGATCCTTCAAACTCCAAGTGCATTGTCCAATTACTTGACCATTTCAAGCATGCTGGTCCAAATGGGCAACACATATGCATGGTCTTTGAATTCCTAGGAGACAGCCTACTCCGCCTTGTCCGATATAACCACTATAAAGGTATCGGACTAGACAAAGTTAGAGATATATGCAGATCAATCTTGTTTGGTCTTGATTACCTGCACAAGGAACTTCGCATCATTCACACAGACTTGAAACTGGAAAATGTTCTTCTCATCTCCTCGATTGATCCTGCTAAAGACCCTATAAAGTCTGGAACTACTCCAATTCTTGAGAGACCTGAGGGCAACCCTAATGGGGGAACGGTAGTTAATATTATTGAGAAGAAGCTGAAGAAGAAGGCAAAGCGGGCAAGAGCAAGGATCTCTGAGAGAAGAGGGTCAATGCTAGAAGCACCAGTAAGGGAGAAGACAGAAAGGAGCTTGGAAGGGATTGATTTCAGATGTAAGATTGTGGATTTTGGCAATGCTTGTTTGGTTGATAAGCAATTTGCAGAGGAGATTCAGACAAGGCAATATAGGGCTCCGGAGGTTATTATTGGGTCTGGATATTCTTTTCCTGCAGACATATGGTCTTTTGCTTGCATTGCTTTCGAGCTTGCCACTGGTGATGTTCTGTTTGCACCGAAGACTGGCCAAGGATTTAGCGAGGATGAGGTAATGTCTGTGCTTGACTTCTGCATAACCGCTTTCTTGTTCCTTTGCAAAATTTCATCAAAGACCACGCCCATTTTGATTTTATAAACAGTTATATCTATTATAAAATTTTGATGGGAGCAGCTGCATATTTGCATCAATTGAATGTCTCGTTGCTAGCGTAAGCAGTAGAATTTTGGGAACCTTCCATTATTTTCTTTTGGGATAGTTATGATTCAAACTAAATGTAACTAACACCAGACCTCCCGTATGTCACACATTCCAATTTTGTAATGGAGAAGAATCACAACCATTTCAAAGGTAGTGGATAGTTATGATTTGGAAAATGACCCTCCAATTCCTCAAGATGAGATGAGAGAGTTCAGAACCGAACAATATACACTCCTACTCTCAAAACTAACATCAAATGGTGCAATTACCTACTTCCAAAGAGTATCACTCATATGAATTAGGTATGTGAGAGATTTACAAAAGTTTTAGTACACCAAAAATAGTTCCAACATTAAAGAATATGATTTAAGGATGCACAAATTAAAATCACATAATAACTAAGAAGGAAAGTTAGTTCTATGCATCACAAGTTAAACTGGATTGTTAAACTATTCATAGTATTAACTTTTCACTAGATATGCTTTAGTTTTTGTCTCACCTGGGTATTAAACATATTTCGAATATATGAAAAAATTTCAGCCAGACTAAGGTGATTTAGAATAATGGGTGGAGAGGTACAGATGAAGTGCTGCTCCATTAAAAGGTTTTGTATTAAAAAAAAATTTATAGGACATGATGTAGTTGGATCAATGTATTTGGTAGATGATGTAGTAAAAAGTGGCAAAAGCGGCATGCTTAAGCATTTGTGCTTTTAGCTGCTTTCCAGTTGAAAAAGCCCCTCCAAAAGCGAACATGACATGAAAAGCGGTCACTAAACACGAAAGTAGTCCAAAAGCTGACACCGAAAGCTTTTCCTAAATTTACATTAAGTCATTAACTTATTGACTATATAATGTACATAATCCATTACATGTTAGGTTATCATATTACAATGTGTATAGTATTTTGTTAATATTGCGTGATTAAATTTAAGTATTGTTACACATCTATTCCATGCTTAAGATCTCTATAAACATCACATATGCATTTAAAGAATTTTTTTCCTCCAATCTTTGCTTGTTTTGTAATTTTCTGATTTTTCATGATTCTTTCTTTTTCTTTTTTCCAAATTTTACCCTTATTTAAAAATTAAGGAAATAGATAAAATTGACTCTTTTTCCCTCTTAAGCCCCACTTAAGCCCCAAAAGCTTAAGCGATACCTTTCCGCTTCGCTTTCTGCTTTGTACAATCTATATGTATTCCGTCCTTTCATATGATCACATGGACGATTTTATCACTGCGTTCTGTGACTTTATGTTAGACTGCTTCGGAATTTTATCCAAAAGCTCTATCAAGGGATACTTTAAATCAGTTATGATATTTCTTAGGTTTTTTATGAACTTATGCAGAGATATGTCTTATGGATAATTTCTATTTAATTTGGCTTTATTAAATTTGACAATTCTCACTAAAGAGTGATCTCTAAGGCATCATGGAGGTCCATCAAACTGTCGAGAAGTGTAGTTGGGACACTCATCACTTCACAGTCAACACTAAATTGTTATCACTCAGTATAAATTTTGTGCAAGGTATCCATGAGATTGCAGTTTATTGGGTAAATTAAATTTATAGGAAAATGTGATAAAATATGATATGTTGTGCTTATGGACACAACTTTTAAATATATTGAAAAAAATAAGGAGTATAGGAACCAGTAATTAGATTTGTTTTAATTATGTCATATTTATCAGACAGGGTTTTAAAATATACCCAGAGCAATGTTAGAAAATATCACAAAAAAATTGTATTGGGGCTTAGATCCTCTCATTTTCCCTTTAGAAACTGCACAATTATTTTCTAAAATCTGAATCCTCCATTATCTTGGGGATGGTTGTGATTCAAATGAATGTAGCTAACACCATGACCATCATTATCACGTATTCTTACACAACGAAACAAATCATAAGCATTTAATGTACAATTATGGTTTGGAAATACGTCCAATCCTTAAAGGGAAGGCAAGAGGGCCCAAATCCGGTTAGGGGCTGTTTGGTTCATGAATTTCATCTTGATGCATGTAGTGGATTTTAAAATCCAACCTTCAAAATCTTGTTTGTTTTGTAATGGATATTAAAGAGGATTTGCATGGAGGATAAAATGCAAATAAATTTTGTTTTGTTGCAGTGTTCCACATGTATTTTATTGAGGATATGTGACTAAAATCACAAATCCAGCTGAAATCAACATAATTTTAGGAGATAACATTTTATGCTACATGGTAACCCCAAATCCGTGGCATGAAAAATACCAAACAGACAATGAATTTGGTAAAAATCTAGAATTTTAAACTTGTGGGTCACATTTTTCAATACAAAACGCACCAAATGCCTGAAAATAGACAGCCCCTTAGTAGTTAGTACCTCTTGTATTCCAAAAATTACCTCAAAAGTTACAATTCACTGACTTCCAACAGGTATCACTCATTGTATTAGAACATGAGAGATAAAGCTAGCAGCTCGAGTGAAACACATATAACTCAAATATTGCAAAATAATTCCAAATTATTTGAATCAAATCAGACAATAACTAAGAAGGAAAGTACAAGTTAAATTGAGCTGTTAACTTATTTATCTTATTATTGACCTTTTCCTTCGATATGCTCTGCAGCTCTAGAATGTTTCAGTTTGGTATGAAACATAATTCGAAAATGCAATATTTTTCAAATAAAAAATGGTGTATTTTGAGTCGGAAACAGGCGACATGGCTTATCTCTTATAATGTTCAGAGGATAGCAGACATGGCTTTAGGAAAAGATATTGTGTGGGTATATATTCTTATAATTTTGAGTTGGAAATAGGCAATTGGTCATCTTTGTAGTCAAAGGGGGTGAGTATGGGTGGGGCACCAACTCAACAAGGGCAGGGAGACGTTGCTGAGGTATTCACATGGTTGCTTGCTCAGAATAACTAAGTATATCTTGTCTCTTATAATCAAACATATCCGAAATTTATCATCGTCACATACAAGTCACTATGTTGATGTTGTTTCTATAGCATACTTTTTCTTAACATGTGGATAAAAAAGTACATGTTTGTAGTGCAATTACTATAAAATGTATTCGAGAAATGTCAAAAACTGTAATACATTAACATATATTATGTAACTGAGGACACATTTGACAGGTTTTTAAAACACACTCTAGGTGTGTTCAGGAAGTGTCAGTGTTTTACCCATCTGGGTGGACACAACTTTATGATCAAAATGTCCACACTGCATAGGTGCTAACTAAAGTACCCCCAAACCAAAAAAAAAAACACAAAAAAAAGAGGATGTAAGTATCAATATGTGTAAATTCTTAAAGATTGGAGGCAACAAGTTGTTTTGGTGTTTTTCATATATTTATTTTTACTCGGAGGGGCTGAGGGGTGTGTGTCTATGTGTTTAGCAGGTAAGGTGTAACCACCAGAGAGGTATGGTTGTATTGAATGTAAGAAAGTAGTAGTGGTGACAACACCTAACAGGTAGGGTAAAGGGTCTTATCTTTCCCTAACAAACTTCTTTACCTTACCTTAACAGGTAATCTAGATTAAAATCACTCCTCTGTGATGAGTTAGGATAAACAGGTAAATACTTCAAAAAATTAGATTCTTAAGATACTAATTTTTTCTTAAAAGTTAAAACGTAACAATTAATTACAACAATGTTTAGTCTAAATTTCCTCTATATCACTGTATTTATGTTAATTAGTACAAATGAAGATGTAACACTTTTGTCTAGTTTTATAAATAAGCTTCTATAATAAATCTGTTGGTAAATAATGTATAACATATTCATAAATTGTTGTTGTTGTTGTTGTTGTTGTTGTTGTAATATCTAAATGGTAAATGGGTAATGGTAGATATTAGCACCTTATGGACCATGGTACCCCACAGATTTATATAAATGGGTGAAATAACTTACTTATTTACTTATCATACTTAGTTAATTTGGATAAAAGGGTAAGAAAAGCTCATTTTCACCTGAAAAATTAGGGAATAGGATTCACCCCTACCCATTCCCATCATTTGACTGGAGAATATTATAGATTCTGTCCTCTCATCAAACATTAAGTTAGCAAATAAAGGATTTTAAGTTGCATATCTGCTTGCATGGCTCAGTTCTGAAAACATGCTTTCACCACTGAACTCATTATCTTCAATTGAACTGAGTTCAACCCCTATTGATATTTCCAGTTTAAATGATTTTGCTAGGAATTTATGGTGGAACCTAGTGCTCATATAATATATCATGGGACATTCCTACCCCCAGCCTGAGACCTATATTTGAGTTAGTAAAATAGTGATCCCCTGATTCCTCTCTTTTATAGAGTATGGTTGTTCTATGACTTGTTGGGTGCTTGAAGCTTGAAGGAAACATTGATTTAGTCTTCTGGTTAGAATCTGTTCAGTTCCAATGTTTTGATCCAGGTTTTGTTCGTTCACCAAACCAAGGCTCACGTGACATCTTTCTGTGAATTTTTTGTGTGTTAGTGTAAATTGAAGGTTGCTCTATAGTTTGAACATGTGTTTCTGGAGTAACCCTTGTAAAAATATTATGGACTTTTATGGGATTATGTATGTAAGATACGCTTAAGACTGAAACTTTATTACTCATTTTGGCCTTTAAGTTATAATGTTCAGAGTGGTCTAATATGAAAAAGCTCTTTGTAGAGTTACATGTGTGAACATTCAGTGCCTTATACAATTTTATATTTAGTGCTCAAATATACTTTACAGTAGTTATTATGATATACACCCAGAATGTTAGTCTAAGAAAACTTCAAACTATTGCCGCTTGGTTGCATGAGTTAAACTGCACAACCAGGTCCCTAGTTTTCTTATAGGCCTATCTATTTTTTATACTTTACTTGACCAGGAATTGTTTGGTATTCTGTAAAGTATCAAATTGGGAGATACGAAAATTTGGTCTGTGGGCATGGAACCTTTGATCAAAACCAGAAACTTGTCGAGTATTGAGTTCAAACTTTATGTCTCTCTCTTATAATGAACTCAGCAACAAGTTTGCTATGCTATTTGACCATTTCTTTGTACAATTTAAAGGCTTTTCTCCCTTGTAAGAGAGATTCTCCATGTTTTTGTAAGTACAACTGCTGCTATAACATGTTTGGAACCTGTCCTTTACTTGTTTATAGATGTCCATGTGCCATTCCATTGGTGGTCAACATTGTTGCTTCATCTATCTTTTTGAACCATCTTTCTCAAGTTTTTGAAGCCAAAAATACTCATATACTTTGATAACACTTCTTAGGAATTCGCTAATAAGGAGAGAAATTGGGAGATCAAGAAGATTACAGTAGGTTGCTTAACGAGCGAAATCCAATATGACTGAGAATCTGCAGAGTGAGGATAAGAGAAAATGTAGATTGGTTAGGGAATCTAAAGAACTTCATGAGAAAAAAAACACAATTTGTGATCAGGTTCTTGGGAAGCAAGTATACAGCTTTAAAATGCTCTATCCACCACTCACCTGTAAACCTGTCACCTAGACCTGTTTTGATACTAGCAAAAGATCACTATCCTATTAAGATAAGAACTATGACTTAAGCCTGTTATACATTGCTATCAAGTTCCAATATGAACCATACCATCACATTTGTATTTACTACAAAGGTTTTTCAACAACAATCTTACTGTAACGAAGAATTACACCAACAGACCAAACCGAAGTTGCAATTCTCCTGCATGGTAAACCCCTTATGGGATTGGGTGCAAAACTTGTTATCCATCTCTATACTAGTTTGGGGGTGAGTATTATAAAGTATTGTATGATTCAGTGTCTTTAATAGAGTTATCTGGACTCAATGAACAAGTTAAATACAGTTTTTTTTACCTGGTGTGTTTCTTTATTATATGTTTCCTTTCTTATTAGAATTTTTCTTTCATAAGAAATTTCAATAGATATTCTGCAAGGCCTACATGTACTTGTAAGGAATATTACCTTATGATCTCGAAGCCAGAATTAAAACCAAACAAATTAGGAAAAATAATCTCACCTGAAAGATCTCAGGATAAGATTCAGAACTTCAATCCACAGTAAATCGAAAACCGTTTCCTGACTTTATTAAGCCCTAATTCGCCACAGTTCGCTATTTGAATTGGATTTGCTTGACATTTTGGAAGCTAGGTTTTCGAATTGAATGATGAAAAAAGAAGAATAGCAACAGATAGGAGAAGATATCAAAGGAATCTCGATGAAATCTTGCTAGGGAATCAGCAGAGAGTGGATAAATGAGTGATGATGACAAGGACAGCTGATACCTCATTTCAACAACCAACTGCTACAGAAGCAGAGAAGGAGAAAAATAAAAACAGAAATGGATGAGAGGAAGAACTAGAAGGGAGTTGGAGAAGATCAAAAGGAGAAGCAGATGAATTGGACAACAAAAGCCAAAAGGCTTTAGATAACCAAAAGTTTATCTTGTCATAAAGAGGTTCGTTAGAGTTTATTGCTTGGCCAGAGATCACCAAGATGAGGGAGATTGAAAGGGAGAGGTGAAAAATGAAAGCAGAAAAGGATGAGAAGAACAAGGAGTTAGAGAAGATAAAAGGGAGAAGCAGGTGCATGGGGCCACAAAAGGCTTTAGATAACCAAAAGCTCATCTTACAGCGAGAGGAGGCTTGTTAGAGTTTATTGACATTGCTTGGTCAGACATTGTCAAGATATGGGAGAGTGATAGGCAGAGGAGAGCTAGAGAAAAATAGGATGAGTGTTTAAACCTTGTGCCCTCTCTTGAAGTAAAACAAGTTTGGAGTCTTTAGATCCATTTTATCTGGTCCAAACCCATTTTTAAATTAACCTGGCAAAGTGGCTTGGCATTTTTATCAAGTTTTTATGCTGTGAAGAATGACCAAGTTAGCCTTCACCATCATCCATGGGCCAATATTTAACACATAAAAGCGAATTGGTGGCTTTTGGACTAACCCTTAATTTGCTTTTATTAGTAGTTTGACAGATCTAACGGAGAGGTGTACTGAATTAGGCCCCCAATTTTCTTTTATTGGCAGTGTGGCAGATATCACAGAGAGGTCTGGTGTCACTTGATGAAACTAGATTAGTATTTTGACGATTCATAGCATTATCATATAAGCTCTACATCTATGTCCGAGTACGTGCCTTTTGCATGCTCTTATTTGCACTCAATAGATGTCTGTTTGTGCAGATGGAGTTGGATAAGCAGTATTGTCTGTTTATCAATCTATTTATTATGTACTCCATTATTATTTTTTTCTAGAAGTATTCGTGATCAGTTTATTTTTCAGTTCATTCCATAAATCACTCACTTTTTGCAGGATCACTTGGCTCTGATGATGGAACTTCTTGGCAAGATGCCTCGAAAGGTGACATTAGCTTTTTTTCCCCCTTAATTCTACCTACTCATATACAACCATCTGATAGTAACTCTTATTCCCTTGAGAACTCAGGTTGCTATATCAGGATGTCGATCAAAGGACTACTTCGACAGGTATGGAGATCTGAAAAGGATCCGAAGGCTTAAATACTGGCCCATGGATCGTCTCCTTGTTGACAAGTACAAATTCCCTGAAGCCGAAGCGAAGGAGTTTTCACAGTTTCTCTGCCCTCTTCTTGATTTCGCCCCAGAGAAACGGCCAACAGCAGCACAGTGCCTCCAACATCCTTGGCTCAAGACCAAAGACCTAAACCCCCCTAGTGAAAATAAAGCAGTTGGTATAGGAAAATTGGAGACTGGAATGAGCAAGCTTCATGTTAATTCGGGCAGGTGAGCCCCTTTCGAAATTCTTTTAAACCACTAATAAAGAGTTGTGATTGGAGTAAGAAGCATCGATATAGTATGAATGGGCACTAATTGATCCCCCAAGTCGTGCAAGATCATCTAATCTTTGTTATAGATATCTTGCAACGGAGTGTCAGGAAATTTTTTAGGTAATACATCTGTTGATATTATTGATGTTGTATGATTATATAAATATGGTTTATGTGCTGGTTGAAAAGATTCTGATCATCAAGGAGATCTCGGAGGTTCCAGTGAGGGTTTTAGCTTGTGAGCTGGGGCTTTTTGGAGGATCCGCCTGTGTGGTGATGAGAAGCTTTTGTGGAAATGTGGAGTTGTGTGAGTTGTATAACTTATATATACAAAAATTGGATTCATTTATTTGTTTGTGTATCTAATTAAAGAAGAGTTTCTTCCACTGTATAACAGTTCATAATTGTATCGGGCAAAACTTATAAAGGCATGCGTTGCCTATTTCATGGAAGATTTATCTTTTAATAATGGTTTCTTTCTTTTAAAATCTGAAGTTACAGAAAAATTTGTGGATAAATTGGCTTACGAGAGACGGAGGTTACAAATATGAAGCTGTATCAGTGTGCAAGGGTCTTGAGTTCTTATATTAAAAACATACATCAGTGTATGCTACACGTACATATTCATTGGAACATCCTATTGACCGTAGATTAGTATATCATTTACTATTAACTTGTGTCTTAGGGACGGTTTGGATAGGTCAAAAATATAGGAAAACCATTGGGACTGTACTGATGCACTAATCTTAGAAACTAGTTTCCACAAAATGTTTCTAAAGCTTTAGGGTGTGCTTGGCAACTCATTGAAAATGAGCGACAGTTAGCTTGGTTCTGCAGAGAATCAGTTTAGTTGTGGGCATGCTCCCCTCTAGTCCGCAACTAAACCAGTTTAAATCCCAAAAAATGGTCTAAAACAATCTGGGTCATTTTTGCGTAGTTTTTGCCAATAAAAAAAACTCTCTAAAACTGGATCAGGTTTGAACCTAACCCAGTTTTAGAGAGTTGTCAAACACACCCTTAGTTTGGCTGAGCCAAAGAAACTAGTAAGCTATTTCCTTAGACACCAAATTTTTGAGAAATCAATTTTTGAGCTTTGGAAAGCTCGGATTTAATATTTAAAATTCGAAGGGGTTCTTGAGGAGTTGATGCAGGGGTGATTTTTTTTTTTATATTAAAAAATTGAAAAGGTTTTCTTAAAGTGGAGATTTCTCACATTTTCTGCTCTCATCTTAAACAAGATAAAAAGTCAGAAAATCAATTCCTACTATATCATTTAGGTGATACAAACAAGAGACATGATTTTCCAAGCAAACTATATAATGAGTTAGAAATCAATGTTTTAAATTGACATACATTTCCTATATTTGTGGGGAAGCATCTGCATAGCCCTTAATCCAAAAATTAAACTATCATTTGATATATCATTAGTGTAATATATACCAAGACCCTTTGATATTTTCTCCTTACCACTACTTGTTAAAGCCCAGCATGATCCACTATGTTGATTTGACCATGTAACAGTATTAGCATGTTTGCTTAAAGAAGCCCAACAATCCATAACATCAACAACCTAACTTTTTGCCTTTGCCAATTACGCCCAGCTCTCTTTTAACACCAAATTACTCTTTGCCCACAATTCTCCCAGACATTTAGTTAACAGAAATTAACAGCTAACTCTTTCTAATTTCATTAAGCTGTAGAGTGTAGACCTTAGCTCGTGGCCCTATGAACCCATCAATTGCTTTCATCTTAAATTTACAAGTGCAAAGATGTGAATGGACGTGAAACGAGCAAGAAATCTCTCTCTTTTGGCAATGAATGCATTTGTCAACTCCCTCTCTTGACATGAATGAGCCTCTTCGATTAGTTAATTGTAGCGAAAGCTACAATATATAATCATTGCATGGCTTTTCAAGCTTACAGAGCAAAATGCGGTGAACTTGGTTTTGGGTTGGACAAAATTAATACTGCTTGCTTTACGACTTT
This sequence comes from Asparagus setaceus, assembly GCA_012295165.1. Lineage (NCBI taxonomy): Eukaryota > Viridiplantae > Streptophyta > Magnoliopsida > Asparagales > Asparagaceae > Asparagus > Asparagus setaceus. The sequence goes on from CM022701.1 coordinate 23,543,793, forward strand.
AGCATGACCTTGTTTAAAGGAGCCATGTTCAGATGGACGCGGTCCTTTCTTATTCACATGCTAGTATGTCTCTAGTTCCGATTATTTTAACTCCCTTGATTTGAAAAGAACACGGTGATCATAATTACAACTCAAAAAGTAAGATTTAAGAAGATATCAAGAAGAGTACATGCATCAACATTTTTCTGGAGTTATGATTTAATCACCTGCACTAGTACAAAACTGCTTTGTCCAAATGAAACCGTTTGGACAAGTTATGTCCCAAACGGTTTTAACCGTTTGGGCAAAACCGTTTAGCCAAACGCCGTTGAGGCTGCATTTTTTTTTGGACCCAAACGGTTTAAACCGTTTAGATTAATCATGTCCCAAAAGAATTAAACCGTTTGAGCTTTTTGCGATTGCCCAAACGGTTACGGGAACCGTTTGGACAAACCTATTTTGTACTAGTGTTGTCGCGGTATTTAATTAAAAGGTTATGTACAAATTTCTAATTTGTTCTCATTCTTCACCCGATCATGTACCCTCTTCTTTGTAAATATTAGTTAATTTTTATTATCAATAAATCTCAGGCTCCAAATTTTTTAAACGACCTTGTTTTACTAGAAGAATTAAAACTTAAGAATTATGTATTTTTGAAAGTGGACTTTATTTATTAACCAAGGCAAGGTGCCCATGGATTTTATTAATTAGTAAAATCGGCAAAGAATATACATGCAGTAGAAGAGGGATAAAAGGAGAAGTAAAATAGGAAAATATAAGATGAAAGATTAGAGAACATAAGAGTTAATTAGGTTACTTCTGTTGAAGAGAAAATGTTAAATCTTATAGTTTTTTTGTATTTTGACAATGGCTGGTTTAAATTGTGATTGAATATTTCGTCAAAAAAAAATTGTGATTGAATACAGGTCTATATACCTTTATCCTAGGCCTTTCTATATGAAAATTAGCATTTGGTAACCCCAAAATGATAACAATATAGCTATGTGTATTCTGTTTATTAACAAGGCTTGATAATCATGATCTTTTTTAAAAAAAACTGAAAAGGTAGGGCGAGATACTACTTATATGTATTAAAAAAGAATGTTTAGAGAATCCTACTGTTGATGGTTTTAATCACACAGCCAATTAGTCTAGAAGTTTTGTTTATTAGTGGGAGCTCGTAATCTTTCTCCGAATATCCGGCGAGAAGTCAGTTGATTGAATCCTGCACAACGAGACAACCGTAAGAGGGCGGGGTCTAATTCCCCGGTGGTTCCTCCGACGATCAAGTCAGTTGATGTCTAACATAGGAGGATTGTAAAATGAATTGCTGGAATTCTAGGGGTCTCTATTGTGAACGTGAAATAGCTTACCTTCTCATGAGAACAGTCTTGCCTTTTATAGTCCGAATAAAGGGTAGTTCTGTCATTCTGGCCAAGATTGACCTGGCGGCTGAGTCAGATTCGACATCATAGGTGTCGTTTATTGGGTGGAGGAGAGTCACTTCGATTAGGCATGGCCTAGTGGCTGAGTCAGATCCACCTTTACACATGTCGTCTGCTGGGTGGTGGAAGTCCAGTTCACATTAAATGAGATCTGATGGTTCCGGCGTGGTCCGATGTGTCTTAAAATCTCAGGGGCGAAGTAAATGATGGCTCTGATCAACATTAAATGTGATGGTGATAACTTGTCAGCGGGAGAGCCGGTGCAACAGTATCCTGGGGGGTTGTCGTAAGGGGCACCGAGAAGCACCGCCTTTCGAGTCGGCTATGAGAGGGGTCGGCCGACACTGGCCGGGTAGACGCTTGGCCGAGCCGGCCGTGGGGTTGTCTCGATGGGAAGGGATCGACTCGATAGGAAGGGGTCGACCCGATGAGAGGGGGTCGACTCGATGAGGCCTGGTCGACTCGTACAGGTGCTCGGCCGGCTTGGCGTAGGATGCCGACTCATCCCGACTTTCGAGTCGACCCGGCCTAAGGAACTGGTGTTCGTGCCGTGGAGGACTGGCTGGCTTATCCGTAGCGCAAGGCACTTATCCGTTGTTAAATGTGGATTAGTATCTGGGTTATTAAAGGACCATAACACCTACAAACCTAACAAAATACGTTGTTCGAACATATAGTCATCAAGCGTTATCTAAGAGGAATATCCACCTGCATATATTTCAGAGTGACGAGAGGACAAATATCGTCATTCACTGCTCGAGAAATATACAAATTGGTATTAGTCTCCAACAGAACAACTTAAAACTATAGATACACCCTGTAAAATGAAAAGTAACAAAGTTTAGGCAGTAAACACTTCGACTCTCGAACAATACGAGACATGATAAAAGGGGAAAAAAACACCACAAAAAGATATACTTCTCTTGTTCTTCTCACACCATTAGTGGTGGGCACTGGGCCAGGTCAGCCCACGAGCCTGCTCGCTCGGCTCGCTCTTGAGCTCGGCTCGACTCGGCTCGGCGCGGGACGGGCCCAATTTGACCCACTACAGTAGCGTGCCGCGGGACCGTGATGGGTCGGCCCAAGCCAAATGCGAGCCAATAACCCGCTCGGCCCGCAAGGCCTAGCGAGCGGGCTGGGCCTACATATGAGCGGGATGGCTCGTTTGTCCCGGCCCGTGGGCTCGCATTTAATTGGTAGTAATATCTTTTTTTCTTTAAATTTTATTGTAATTTTTTATTCTTGTATTTTTTAACTAGTAGAAGAATATTATACTACTCATTGATGTAAAACTTGCTCCGAACTGCATTAAATCTCTGTGTTTGTGATGGTTCTCTCTGTAATTGTATGCAAATATACAATTACACGTGGAGTAGGACTTGCTTAAAGTTTGTTGTAATTTATTTCTATATTTTTAAACTAGTGGAACAATTAGTTGCTGCTTTTTTTTTCTATAATGGTTGCATTGTTATTTAATTACATATAATTTGTAAGTATTAAAAAATGCTTAAAAACTATTTAAAAAACTAAAAATCATTTACAAAAACTAAAAAAATAAAAATTAAAACATAGTGGGTTGGGCAGGCCGACACGTGTCGTGGCCCGCTTCGCTTAATCTTATCCCGCGAGTGGGTTGGGCTAAGGTCTAAGCCCGCGAACAAGCGACATAACACGGCATGCTTGTCTCCGGCGTGGGGCGTGGGCGTCTCGCCTCGCCCAGAGCCAGCAAGGCTCAGCGAGAACCGGCTGTCCGTGCCCACCCCTACGCACCATAAGACAGAATGATCAAGTGACGCTAATATTGAGGACACCTTCCACTAATTTTCTTCCACTGATGATCATATGAAAATCTAGTGAAATCTCCTCTACTGTCCTTATTATATATAAGTCTGGTTTAACTGAACCATGTATATCTTTTACCTTCTTTGTGTATTTCACATTACTAGTATGGTGCACGTGCGTTGCACATGTACAAACTTGTTCACATTTTTTACTATTTCCATGAACATGAAAATGATGAAGAACTCCAATTAAAGATACATTTTATCTACAATATAGTTAAATTTCTTTGTTGTTTTTTCTATATCTGATGAAAGATTCCAGTAAGTAGCTGCTTCGCTCTTGCATTGAGAGTGCCTGAACCCCATCCTCGATCCTGTATGTGAAGCTCCGATCGATGCCATGACCTGCAATCTTTCAATTTATACACCAACTTATCAATTAAATTATTCATTAATTTGGAGCCGAGGAAAGTTGAGAAGCCTAATCGTGAATTTGTTTGAGAGCAGGTCAATTATAAATTCGTTAATTAGAATTTCTTTTTGATAAATAAATAATTGGAAGTTTAAGAGTTAATTAAGTATGGGAACTTCTCACATACTTTAGTTTCAATCTTCAAGTAGCCTTACTTCTCAAAGTATTCATCTCTGGTTCAGACTATAAAAATTTTCTCAAGAATGAGCATATAATTTACTTCACATGATGGAGTAAAAGAAGATGAAATTATTCAGATACAATACACATAAAACTATGTATTTCTCCTCACTTACAGATCCTAAAAATTTCCTAAGGCACCCAAAAATCATATGAGATTAAATTAAGTGACAAAATAAAGTCGACTAATTATCATGATGGATTAAGAGAAGGCAGAATTATATAAATCTGATATGTACTATACCGGAATTCCTCATCATTTGCAGTTCCTGAAAGGAAAAAAAGAAAAAGAAAAAGAAAAAGAAAGATTAGAAGCAAGTGAAATAACAATTTTCTCTAAAGATTATATATACTATCTACTTCTTTTCATCATATGCTTAGAATATTTATAGCTACGAATGAAGACTATCAGAATTCATAACTAACTCTTGAACCATAAAAAGTGACTCTTGGATAACGTTCCAAAATAACTGAATGACATATAAAGACTAATAACAAAATTTAACTCCTATTGCATTTAGTATGTGTTATTAGACATTAAAGCCGTGCAAACATTCAAGCATGTAGTGGGCTTTGCATGCTAATCCACGCCCACAACAATAAGCTTTGAGTTATAACAAACGTACCATTCAAAGTTATAGTATAGTTTATAAAAATATATTATATTATAGTTACATATAGATATATTAAACTATATTTTAGTATACATTCTTCTTTTATGTAATGTATATTTTATTATATATAGTATTACAAATTAGTTTGATTTGCAATCGACAATTTATTAGATATCAAATTAATTTTCCGGCCAGTCATAAGTTTATACATTCTATTTAGGATAAATTTATATTTAATGTACCAAGAGTTAGTGGATGAGTGTTATGAGTGGGTGTTTAAATTGAAAATTAATGCCAATCAATTGGGAGGTTATGAAAAATTGTATGTATGTCTTCATGTATGTATGCATGGATGTGCAAGCAATAGGGAGGTTATGAAAACTTGAACATGTATGTATCTTCATGAATGTATGAATGAATGTGTTGGAAGGCATTTCGGAAAGAAATATTTAAATATGGTAACCCACTTTTATAATAGTATTAGATATATGAAGGCGATCCATCGAAGATTCCTGCTGCATTATTGGGTGTCGAAATTATGCATGCAGTACATATGTATAAGCTAAAAGAGTGATTTCAGTACAATCGTTGCAATGATTCTGTTCATACCTCATATTACTAGTTGAGATCCAGTTCACTTACCCAGATAATGGGGAACAATGATGATGACTGTTGCTGAACATGTCAATGTCATCATTTTTATGAACTCTCATGTCCATGCTTTTGGATGATGCCCTGGCTCCTCAACACCACCAAGCACTTGAACAGAAGCTCCAATTTGAAATTAAAGCTCAAGTGAATGACTCTGACTAGCCATTATTTGCCCCAGTTGGGGCCCGCCGCGCGTGGATTAAAAAGTTATGAAAAATTTCTGTAGAGGCCCCCAGTGTATAAATTCATATAGAGAGCAGAGAACTAAATATCTAATTTTTTATAAATCTGGCTAGAATATAAAACTATGACCCTTAATTCTTATCATAACAATTTTAATATAATAGTTAGAAATTTTAAGAGGGCAAGGATTCTCTTCATCCTTAGTTGTAGAAAGTCTCTATAATTGATTACATGAGTTAATAGTATGGATTGATTCAATGTGTCCTACAATTAAAAGATTTCTTATATAATTTAAATAGAAAATATTATTCATGAGGTCCATAGAGTGAGGAGATATGATTGGTGATGATAGCGACTCTCTACAACCAAGGACATAGAGGAGCTCTACCCACCCCCTTTAAGATGGTATTAAAGCAACCCAGTTCAAATGTTACCAGCTATAATTTTTCTATGTAGATTTGTAAAATATTAATACTGCTGCGTAAGTTAAATTTCTGGTCTAAAAGGATCCTCAACCTGTAAAGACATGTTATGAAAATATAAAACTATAACTCTCATCACAATTTCAGAGTTTTTGTGTAATTGTTAGGGACTTTAAGAAATCTTGATGTACATAGTATTGTGAACTATGTTTTTTAGTCAAATAGAACTATTATCAACGCAATTTTTCATATTTTTAAAAGCATATATAGTAAGCCTAGGGCCCCAATCTCAAAAATTGGGATCATTTCTCTTCTAATTTTTATAAAAATATTGTATTTTAAAAAAACTACTTAATTAGTGAGGTAATATTTTTCCTCAAAAAAAAAGTAAGATAATATAAGTTGAGTTAGGCTATTAACTAATAATATCTAACATGTGGGGTACTATTAGTCCAAACCTAAATTTTGATTCTCGCATTGAAAAATCGCCACCAGATGTGATGTAATACACATGAGCAACCAAAAGTAGTAGTTTCAATGATTCTATTTCTTTTTTTTTTTTTTTTGGGAAATCAATGATTCTATTTCTTTTAAATCATGTATAAAGGAGGAAATTTAAGCAATTTTACAAAAATCTAAAACTTTAATTTTGAAAACATTTGATACATGAGTAAAATATGTTGAAATCCTTCGAATTACTTATAGATAGTTGGTGTGTAATAGCTCATATCTAACGGATTTTCAATTTTGAAATTAAATTTTGATTGATAGTGACCACATACATACTATTGTTAGTAGAATAACTCAACTCAATTAATATTACTTTTGTAAGGATAATAATATTATTTAAAAGGAATAAGATTGTAATTACCTCAATGGGGATATATGTGAAGGATATTAGAGCACTTTTAAACGGGAGAAGAGTTTAATCCATAGAAGAACAATACACCGAAATTGGCAAAGCATCTAATCTGTTAGCAGGTATTTAGTCAAATTGAGTCAAAAAACAATGAATAAGTTGGCTTGGGATCCAAGATTATTATTATCCCCTTAGATTAGCGTTGCAATCAAGGATGTTAGTTAATATTATATAATTAAATTGTGCAGGAGGGGATTGCTATATTTGTCGGTGTGATTTAGTTGCATATTTTTATTGTCAAGTAGAGCCTAACTCAATCAATCAAATAATTATGAACTTAATGAAGATTGAAGGGTCAGTCTTTGTCAAATTTTAATAGGGAGTGCGACAAAAAGCTTATTTTAGGAAATATATGTTAATTAAACAAATGGCATGGCTACAAAGTGTTTGTTTGATTAGTGTGCGATTCTTGCTTTCGGTTTAAGGGATCACGGGTATGTTCCCTGCATCAAGTCCAATCTTTATCGGTGATGGGGAAAGAGCGCCCTAATATCTATGCAAATATTTATGTTCATTCACCTTAATAAAGCTTAATTTGATTTTGTCCAAATACATGAATCGATTACTAAGAAAATATGTTCCATACTTTTGATTATTTGGAATTTAATTTTTGGAAGAAATAATATCTTGATCGTTCATCTAATTTTTCAATTTGTCAGATGGTAACTAATGATTCACCTGTTGAAAAGTTAAGCCATCCACTAAGTCTACAGTGCACACCTACCAAATCACGGTAGCAAATTGACCGCTTCTCATACTTTGCAAAGAAATACTTAGCAACAGTGTTTACCTACCACCAAATCTCCTATATATAGCCCCCCCTCAATGTTAAGTTGAGATCATCCCAGAATCTCAGTGTCTCCAGTTAAGAGAGAAAAATAAAGGGGGAAAGAGAGAAAGTGAGAGAAGAATAGAGAGAGTTTCTCCTTATAAAGAGAGATTGTAACTCCTAAATTTTTCTCATAGTGCATTCTTCTATTCTTGCCCGTGATTTTTACCCCAAATTCATTTACGGGGTTTTCCATGTAAATCTGTGTGTTCAACTTTACTATTTCCGCACTACTTTCGCTGCAACCCTGCTCTAGTGGGCCCCGGGTTTGTCCCAACAAGTGGTATCAGCGCCTGGCTTAGAGTGCGTGTATCTACTTATCGTATGCTCTGTGGCTACCACCAAAGGTGGATCATTCACATTAGAAAATAAGTTAGATTATCATTCACCCTATAAAAGGCGCTGGGCACTATTCACGAGTACAGTACATTTCACAAATACAGTACTATTCATAAGTACGGCACTATTTACGGATATGGATACTGTTCATAAATACAGTACTGTTTACATGAGATAGTAAGGAGTTACTGTTCGTGGAAGAAGCAATGGCGGTGAAGTTCGAGATCGAGAAATTCAACGGGAGTAATTTCTCACTGTGAAAGTTGAAGATAAAGGCTATCTTGAGAAAAGATAATTGCCTAGCGGTCATCGGTGCAAGGCCGGACGACATCACAGATGATAAGAAATGGAAAAAGATGGACAGGAATGCTATTGCAAATCTCCATCTGGCATTAACAGATGAGGTGCTGTCAAGCATAGAAGAGAAGAAGACAGCGAATGAGATATGGAATACTCCTAAATTTTCCTCATAGTGAATTCTTCTATTCTTGTCAGTGATTTTTATCCCAAATTTATTTAGGGGATTTTTCACGTAAATCTGTGTATTCAACTTTACTATTTTCGTACTACTTTCGCTGCGACCCTGCTCTAGTGGGCCCCGGGTTTGTCCCAACATCACCGACTTGTCTTTACATTATATAGATCAACAAGTCTCACTACTCTTGCATAAGATGTAATGGAAATAAGTGTTGTTTTTGTTAGATTTTTAGCTCAATCAAGTTCTAGGATTTCACAAGAAATCCAATAGATGTCACTTAAAAAGGTCGGGTGTTTTATAGATTCCGATCCAGCTAAATATCATAAAACCCCCATTAACTTTGGATGATTATCAGAAAACCCCCCTTATGTTTAGAGGTTATCAGAACCCCCCCCCCCTTAACTTTGGGATTTTATCAGAAAACCCCCCTTGTTTAAGGGGTTTTCTGATAAAATCTCAAAGTTAAAGGGGGTTTTCTAATAAAATCTAACAGTTAAAGGGGGGTTGTGATAATCCCAAGACTTAAGGGGGGCTTTTCTGATATTTTGAAAGTTAAGGGGGGTTTTTCGATAATTGTCTAAAGTTAAGGGGGGTTTTCTGATATTTAGCCTTCGGATCCTCTCTACTATCAAAAAAGTAGTGGAGGAACCACTACACTATCACAATCATTGATTATCTATTTGATGGTTAAGATTTTTTCTTTGAGTGCAAATTGGGAATTGTTCGCGGGAAAAGTTGGTTTCTCAATCTTCATTGTCGTTGAACTCATTACACCTTTATGGAAATACAAATGAATTCAAAATTAAAAAGGTCGTCTTTTTATAAGACTTACAATAAAAATCAAAATAAAGATTACAACTTTCCATCTAAATAAACGCGGGATCAGTTTATCGGCTCCTCGCTTGCGTGGGTTCTTTGCCGGTGCCGGGGTTTACCCGTGGACCGCCGCGTGATCCGATCCGATGAAAGATCTAACACGATCGAGGGGATTATCTCACGAAGGAAATAATCGCCTAAGTAAGTGAAATCGACCAAGCGAGATCACTACTCTTCTCGATATCAAAACAAAGTTTAATCTCGAGGAAACCGTGTAGATCTGATCTAAGACCTCTCGAACTTTCTTGGAGGATTATTTCATGAAGAAAATAATCACCAATGGGTTCGCTAAGATCTCAGATCTAGTTGTCGAAGTTGATCGTCTCCCCAAAAGTTAGATCTCGATCCGGCAGAGTTTCGGCTTTTTCTCCAAAATTCCGGATCTCAAAAACTGAGCCCCCACCCTCTTATTTATAGCCTTGAAAAGCGGATAACGGGTCGGATCTGTGCGAAAAGGCCCACCTAGCCACTTGGAGGTGGCTCGGCTACCCCAAGGGGTGGCTCGGCCACCGAGCCACCCCTTGGGAGGCTCGGCCACCGAGCCACCCTCAGGTGGTTCGGTTTTTTTCGCCGAGCCCCTAAGAACGGTTTCGGAACCTGTTTTCACCGTTTTTCCAGTGTTCCGAGTCTGGTTTGGTTCGCGGTTATTGGTTTCGTTGATTTGAAGCTTCGGAATTAGGTTTATCCCATCGCTTGGATGCGATTTGTCGCTTCGTCGACTTGTACGCTTTGCCGATTCGCTTTATGCGTTTCCTTAACTCACTTCACTGACTTGGACGTTTCGTCGACTCGCTTTATACGTTTCGTCGACTCGCTTCATGCGTTTCGTCGACTCGCTTCATGCGTTGGCGTCACTTTGTGTTGTCAACGGTCCGTCGCTACGTCATCGGATGGCTCGCCGATTGATAACTCTTCGTCACAAGCTATGTTCGGGAACTTATAGGCAATTTTTAACGCCTACAGATACCCCCTCCAAAGTGTTTCGGTCTCGCTCTTTTATGGAAGAAGCCAAAATACTTTGGATATGATAGGCCCCAACCTTCGATCGGTTAATAGCGGGACGAAAATGGCTTGAATCTTGACTTCTCCAATTCTTTCGGACTATCCGGTGCTTTGTAGGATGGTGAAAGTGTCGCGATCTTTGCATTTATTGTCTGACCGCTGTCGAAATCTTGACCCGAAGCTGATGAATGAATTTTTTTTTTTGCTTTAACTCGTGTTGGTGAGTTGTCGTCGAACTGACCATCCAACTTCATGAGATTTAACCTTTAATCGGTGAATTCTCCATTGCGATGCTTGTCGTAGTACTGACCACAACGGGAGGAATTTTCTTGAGATTCATCCTTTAATCGGCGAATTCTCTATCACGACGCATTGACCGGCGTCGAAAATTTCTTCTTGAGATTTAACCTTCAATTGGCGATTTTCCATTGCGACGCGTTGGCCCGCGTCAACACAGTTTATACTCGTACGTTCACTGGAGTTTCGGAAATTAGTTTATCCTCATATATCCGTTTGGAGGTGGTCGAGTTATCCTTAAAATATAAAATATTTTTCAGGAACTTCTCGACAAAAATAGAAAATAGTTTATACTCATATACCTTTTTGGAGTATACACAGTTTAAGCTCTTAAGTCGTTGGAGCTGGGAGAACCACTTTATACTGTGACGCTCACCGGAGTTTCGAAATTAGTTTATCCTCATATACCCGTTTGACGTTGTCGAGTTATCCTTAAGAATATTTTATAAAAATATTCTCCAGGAACTTCTCAACAAAAATAAGAAATAGTTTATACTCTTATATCTTTTTGGAGTAAATATGAGGCTCGCATAATTCGAACCGGATGAAAATTGACCCTCAATGGGAGATAACCCTGTTGAATAAGTATTCAGGGTCCTTACCGATGTGGGAGAGGGATAAGGAAAAGGAGTTGAATTAGGAAACCCAACAAGAATCCCCCTCCCCTTTTTTATGTTTTTATTTCCTTTTTTATTTTCTTTCCTTCTTTTCTTCCCCCCCTTTTTTTTCTTTTCCTTTTCCTCCTGGGTTTGGGCCGAACCAACCCTCTCTCTTTCTCCTATAAAACCGGCCGAACCCCTCCTAGGGTTTTTTTTGGCCGGCCGACCCCCTCTCTCGTTTCATCCTTCTTTCTTTTGTCTTGTCTCCCTCATACCCTAATAAGCATCCAAGATTCAAGTTTCCTCCACATCTCGACCCCAAAGATTCCTCCAAATCCTCATACTCTTTGAGCTCTCTCAGGCCCCTCGAGCACTTTCTTTCAGATTTGGGTTCATCTGGTCCTCAAGCTTTTCTTCAGGTATATTCCCCATAACTTTTGCATATTTGATCTTTATTTTAGCGCACAAATCAGTGGGTAGATATGCAAGAATTTAGGATTTTGATTTCACACCTCAAATTAGGATTTTTTGGGGGGGAAATTGTATGAAAACTGGAGGATTTTGATCATGAAAAAGAGGGCTGAAATTTGAGGAGTTTTATTACAAAAATTGGGCTGTAATTTGGGGGATTGATGCGCCAAAGATTACTAGAAATTTCAGGGTTTTTTGTGTTGGCCAAAATTTAGGGGGGGGGGGCTTATGGGCAAAAGGTAGCTGAAATTTTGGGTTAAATCGCAAAAAGAGGCTGAAATTTTGGGTTAAATCGCAAAAAGCGGCTGAAATTTGGGGGTTTTGTGCAAAATCAGCCCAAAACATAGGATTTAAGGGTGATTTGAACGGCTGAAATTTTTGGGCTTCGAAAGTGAGTTAGATGGCCAAAATTCCAACTTGGCCCCAGGGGTATTTTGGTCATTTTATGGCTAAATATGATCAGTAAAGGTTTTCAAGCGAAAATTGAACCTGATTTCGACGTATGTGGATCCTGTAGGTTTAACTAGATTTTAACCATAAAATCCCACATGTGCATATTTTTTTGTAGAATTTTGGCTAAAAATTCATAGTTTCCCTTTTGCAGGTCGATATGTCGTCGATTAGATCACGCGCTCGGCCGGCTACCCTGCCGCCTGAGAGTGCGCCTTCGTCACTTACTGGTGAGCTTTTTCAATTCTCAGTGCATTCAAAACTTGCATACAGCATGCTGCATCCCCGCTTTGTTCTCCTTTGTGAGGTAATTGGGAAGAGCCGCGATTCTCCTTTGTGAGGGTCGCCGCTTAAAAGATAGGTTTTGCTTGGCTAACACCTATCTCGAGGGGGCGATTCCATACCGTATTATGTTCCATAGGATGGAGTATATTGTCTCTTTTATTTGTGCGATAATATACGTTATCCTATGAGCGCATAATGCAGTCGGAGTTGTCTCACTCCTCGTAAAGGCAGTGACTCTATCTCGTAGGTCTACGAGATGAGTTCGACGCCTTATATTACCCTTTTTACAATCTTCTTTATGACTGATATTAATTTCTCTTTCTCAGTTGAGTATCCCTCCGGAGTGTTCCCCTCTTACGCGGTTGACGGGCGTCGTGGCGAGCACTATGATACATCCGATGATTCTTCGCTCGTTTTAGTGACTCCTCAGTTTGCACCCGGTACATCAGCGGAGACCATTCAGGTGGTATGTGGAGGGAGTCCTCGTGTTCTTCGGCTCTTGATTACCGATGCGCCACTTGTGAGAGATACAAGTTCCACTCAGCCTTTGAGGAAAATGAATTACCTGTTCGGCGATTCCGTTACGGATCCAGACACAGCTTTTCTCGCCAGTGAGCAATGGTTGCACAAAGATGATGGCAGGCACTTATATCTCCCCCGGATACCTCGCCATCGCTCGTTGACGGAGCTGAGGTGTCAGGCCGTGACACGGGAAATATTGTGGCGCTTGACAGATGAGCATGACCACATACATTGCGGATATATTACCCACCAGGCGGTTCCGGGTTTGAGCAGGAGTCGTGTTGTTGGATTACGTCCTGGTGTGTTGGGATTAGACCCGCCACCCCATGACGAGCTGTTCACCGTTGCTCGTACCTTGAAGAATCGTCTCGCGAGACTGGGGCAAGAGATGCCTGCGATCGGTCACAGATTTTACGGCTGGTTTCATTCTTCAGACAAACATTGGTGGGCTCGTATGACAAACTATGTTCTCAGCCGGTGAGGTGAAGAGCTACGCGCCCGTGGTTTATACGTAGCCATTCGCGCCACCACGTATGGGCTGCCGATCAGTGCCAATCACTTCTTCACCTTGGCAGAGCTCTACGACCCGGATTCGAATACTTTTTTAACCAGACACGGGGAGCTAGGGTTAGCTCAACATGAGATGCATCAGGTCTCCGGCTTGCCTATGGGGAAGATATTATACCAGGAGTACTTTCCTTCAAACCGGGAGTTAGGTCAGCTGAAAGATCACATGCCCGGTCGTTATGACACTTTATGGGATCTTACTTGCTATTATCATATTGTTTTGGCACGGGCTGAGCCACTAGTCAAGAGGACCAAGTCACAAGTGAGCCTAAAGCAGTTTGCGAGCTACTTGTTCAAGCATCTGGAAAGCAATTCTGGCGAGGCGATTTACGAGTTGGCACCGCTCACTCCTTCAGAGGTCAACGAGCTGATCAAGATGCTCAGTGCTTGCTCTTATACCACCAGTAGCACCGAGGGTGGCTTTCCTGCAGGAGTTCGGGACATTTTTGTGGCATGTAGTGAAGCCGATTCAGCCGATGACTCTTCTAGCCGGTTACCTCGCGATCTGGTTGAAGAAGTGTGTGGTACCGTATCAGTCTGGTGATGCTTTGACTTTAGATGTGCTTTATCCTGCAGTTCAGCTTGCTCACAAGAAGGAACTTTCTCTCCTTCCGGTGATGGTGGCTAACATCCATCGTGGGCTTCGACAGATAGTCAGTGCCTCCACTCAGGTAGAGGGTGGGCCATCGGCTCGGATTCCTCTTGCAAAGGTGGAGCTTCCCTATACCTACCTGATGGCCTAGTTTGTCCTTCACCGCTCGGATATGATGACAGTGCCGAGCACTGCAGATCCATCCACCCCCTTACTATAACTATTAGAAAATTACAGATGGAAGGGGCGAGTATTCTCAGAGATAAGAAAGTAACTGCATATTCACAAGGGTTGGGTTTTCTCCAGGTGCTTCCCACGATTTTCTGGCCAGTACGGCGAGTCCTTGTTTGATGAGGAGAGGCTGAAGGCGAGTCGGACCTCTCTTGACGTTGGCTGCTTCAATTGGCTGATGAACATTAGACCGGGTTACCTGACATTCCGGGTGAGGAATGAGTGCTTCATAGAGCCGTATCTACCCTGCTGATTTGCCCGCCAGTTTGGTTATGACCAACTTTATGTTGGAAATCCAAGTCGACAGCTTCGGACTCGAGGCGGATTAGTGGACGGCGTCCGAGCATGGTTATGGAGTGTGACGGGGTGCACTGGTGCCAGGTTCAGCCTTCCGAGTGCTGATCATCAGCTTGAGCTGACATTCTTATACTGCACATGGTTGTTAGCAGCTAATGAACCCATTCACCTGAGGCGTCTTGCAGAGTTAGTGGCCGAAGAGGCTTCCTAAGCTGATACTCAGATGGTTCAGAAGGCCGCTCGGTCACAGAGAAAGAGATGCAAGACTCGTCAGATAGACGAGGAGGAAGAGGAGACCTTCAATTCTGCCGAAGAGACCTCAGGAGGAGATCATGCGGATGACGAGGGTCATGAGGAGGATTTTGGGACAGGTTTGTCAATACTTCCACTCCCTTTCTCTCTTTCCTCTTTTAGAATTATTGGGTCTGACATCAACTTGAAGCTTCAGGAATGACAGTCGAGGAGGAGGAGGGACTTAACCCCTCTCACCGGGTGGAGCCTCGAGTTGGGACTCAAGCTGTTAAACGGAAAAAATTAGTCTATAAGTCACATGTGGATCCGCGAGCTTTTGAGATGGACTTGGCTGGTGACGACTTCGTCAGCGCAAGAGGCAATGCTTAACGATCACGTAGTCCCTTTGATTATTTAATTCCTTAAACTCAGGGCTCACATTTCTCCATTTCTGTGCAGGAGAATATGGAGAAGGCGAGACCAGCTTCGATCTTCCTCATCACGATTTCGCCTCTTCCGAAGAACCCAATTTCACACAACAGGTGTACGAGTCTATGGCAGAAGAGCCTGCAGTAGCTCCAAAAATTAGTGAGACTATCAATGTAGGACCTGATTCGGCAAATCTAGGTACATCTATCATTGGTAATACTCCATTTAGAGGGCGAGTGCAGGAGTTGAACGACTCGGAATCCGTGCCTTCCCTAATCGTCTCTATGCTTCTTGCTCTTTTTGAGAAATTGCAGGAAGCAAATGTGGACACTGGGATTAGAGAGACTGAACCCCCTGTAGGAGGTAAGCTATTTTACTGATTGCAGGTTATTTGATTCCGCTTCCTACACTTATCTTCTCTCCTGTCAGATTTTTCGATAGAGGATTTTGATGAAGACGGCCTGCTTGCGAACACCCCCATGGTCAACTTGACATATGACTCCCCCTGAGATGATCATCTTCCCGGTGATATGCCATCTGAGCCAACCATTCTAGAAAACACTAAGGTTTATTCCTCTAAAGGTATGGGCTCTCTCTCCCATTAATTGTAGGACTAGCCATTTTTGACTAATACAACTACAATTTGATGAACCTGAGAAATTCATTTTGTTACCGGCAGGAACTCTTATTGAGGCTCACTTTTCGATTCCTCGTTTTGGTGCTCCTCCAAAATTGACTACTACGGCGACTACTGTGCTTGCCGATCACACCGCGAGACCAACTCCAGCAATTGGTGCGTCAACGGCGGTTACCTCTCCAACGGCCCTGCTTACCCATGAAGCTATGCCGATGAAATCAGGTACGGGTTTATCCAACTAAGGATATCTATACCAGTCTTTATCTTGGGATTCTGAAATATCTACCCTTTTATTCTTTCACAGGGCTTACATCTCAACTCCATGATCTGGCGAGGGCGCTGATGTCAGACGATGACCCCGATCCGATTATTATCTGCATGGAGGTCCGGTCGTTCTTTTCTCTCATGAACATGGTGATCGACAAGCTCCTTCATAGTGGGCTCTCCCTCCATCAGTTCAGGCCAGTCTTTGATCCCAAAACGGTTTTGATAAGGGACGCTGGTTTTCCAGAGTTAGCCAAGGCCATTGCTGATGATCTTGATCGTCTGGAACTCGATCTTCAGAAGTTACAGGAGTTACGAGCAGCAGGTACTTCTTCATATGTAGCTGATCGAGTGAAGTCTCGCCTGGAAGCATGGCGCAATGCTTGAGTTTTTACTAGACTCGAGGTTCAGATGCAGCGTGGCCGGGTAGATCAGGTTAAGACCGCCCTTGCCGAGAAATCCACATCTCTTAGCCACATCCATTCTTACATCGCATCAAGCGAAGCCAAGGTAGTGCAGCTCAGGCGGGAACTCCAGGCGAAGGAGGATAACTTAAGCATTTTAGAGCTGACCAGGGTTAACGAGGAGGAAGCTCGAACCACCCTATCCAAGAAACTCGAGCTCTCGGAACAGACGCTAGCTGAAGTCGAGGAAGAAGCTGCGAAGACATTGAACGCCAACGAGGAGTCTTTCAGGGCTGAGTTGTAGGAGGAGCTCCAAAAAGCTTACAACGATGAGTTGTCCAAATTAGAACAATAAATCTTTTGCCATAAACTTGATATTTGAATGACTGCAATTTCTTTGTTTGAAAGATTCGACTCTTCATTAAATAAACTTCTATCCTCTTCTTAATTGTTGTTTATTATGATTTCTTATTTCGTTTGAAATAATCAACCATAATACTTATAGGATTTTTGGCAAACCCTCAGTCCTCAACGGATTTGATGAGCCTTTACCGATTACCGTTTGAATCGGGCTAGCATGAGAATTACCTAAACCCGTTCTGCACGTGACGTTGTGCTAAAAGAATAAAACTCTCTTAGCCTTGGTGCTATGATGTTGAATACATAGGCTTCATCTTTTTCATGGAAATAGACTACCCGGCAACGCGTGTTAGGCGTTGACTTTAAGGTTATTGGTCAACCTCCAACCATCAACGAACTTAACGAGCCTTTACCGATTACCGTTTGAATCGGGCTAGCATGCGGATTATCTAAACCCGTTCCGCATGTGACGTTATGCTAAAAGAATGAAACTCTTTTAGACTTGGTGCTATGATGTTGGATACATAGGCTTCGTCTTCTTTTACGGGCAAGAGATTAACCGGCAACGCCTGTTAGGCATAGACTTATCCCTACTTAGGCTTTGAGATAAAATTCCCCAAACTTGAACTCTGGTGTCTTCTTCAATCGGTTAAAAGACTAAATCGACAATGCCTGTTAGGCGTAGACTTATCCCTATTTAGGCTTCGGGATAAAATTTCCCAGACTTAAATTCTGGTGTCTTCTTCAATCGGTTAAAAGACTAAACCGGCAACTCCTGTTAGGCGTAGACTTATCCTTACTTAGGCTTTGGGATAAAATTTCCCAGACTTGAACTCTGGTGTCTTCTTCAATCAGTTAAAAGACTAAACCGGCAACGCCTGTTAGGTAGACTTATCCCTACTTAGGCTTCGGGATAAAATTCCCCAGACTTGAATTCTGGTGTCTTTTTTAATCGGATAAAAGACTAAATTGGTAACACCTATTAGGCGTAGACTTATCCCTACTTAGGCTTCGGGATAAATTTCCTCAGACTTGAATTCTGGTGTCTTTTTCAATCGGGTAAAAGACTAAACCGACAATGAAATCGATGTGGGAAAGGAAGAATTTTATATTCTGTTTCCCGACGGTGGAGAGGAATGATTTTATATCATGTCTCCAGCAATCGAAAGATGGAGTCGATGAGGGAAAGGAAGAATTTTATATTCTGTTTCCCGACGGTGGAGAGGAAGAATTTTATATCTTGTCTCCAGGTCTTCTTTTTAGGGTAAAGACAAACCCGAAATAAGAGAGGAAGGATTTTATATCCTATCTCTTGCCCCTGGAGAGGAAGAATTTTATATTCTATCTTCTAGGAAAAAAGAAAGTGAAAGTGGGATCTCCACTTTGAGAATCTCAGGGGGTGAAACTAAGAGTGAGATCTCCACTCCGAGAATCGAAAAAATTCAGGTAACTTTCATTTTTATAGGATTCGTTACCTGATCTGGAAGTAAATTTTTCATTTATTGAGTTGAAATTCCAATTTCAGCCCCAACCGTAGAAAGGCGTGACCGAAGTGGAAGAGATGGGGCCCTTCTGTTTATCAAAAGGGGATCTCAGCTTTGAACGTGGACCTCTTGTTCGTGGAAGGAATCAAGAGGGGATTTTGCTGGTGGATTGAACCAGAAAGATTTTTGGACTCACCGTCAATGAGTTTGATCGGTGAGGGATTTTATGGTGGAGAATAAATTTCAGGGTTATCCTCAAGGGCAATGGGTGAAATATTTCCCGAAGAACTTCCTATAGAAATGGGTTATCCCAAATATACTAGGGATAATACTTTTTCAGAAACTTTCCATTTATCGGCATTAATTGCCTGTTGCCATTTTGGGTGATTAGGCGATATGCACCGTTTGAATAGACTGTGTCTATCACAAACGGTCCTTCCTATTTGGGTTCAAACTTACCATTCTTCTTGGAATCGAGAATTATTGGTCGTCGAGCAGCGAGGACCAGATCCCCTTCCTTAAAGCTTCTCTGTCGGACTCTCTTGTTGAAAGCCCTCGACATTCTAGCTTGATAAAACTCGATGCGTTGTTGAACTTCCAAGTGTCTTTCATCCAACATCTCGAGCTCTTCAAGACGTTTTCGATGTTGTTCCTCCGTCGTCATCTCAGTTGCGAGAGCAATACGGAGTGATGGGATTTGGACTTCTAATGGAAGTACAGCTTCACATCTGTATACCAGAGAATATGGGGTAGCTCCGGTAGGCGTACGTATTGTGGTGCGATATGCCCAGAGTGCTTCTCCGAGTTTATCGTCCCAATCACATTTATTGGTCTTCACGAGTTTCGACAAGATCTTGATAATTGTCTTGTTGAACGCTTCCGCTAATCCGTTTGTAGCGGGATAATAAGCCGTCGACGAGACGTCTTGGATTTTGAACTTCTCACAAAACCTGATGAAGGCATTGCTGACAAATTGGGGACCGTTATTGTTCGCGGTAAAAGTCGGTTTGTTATTCATTGCTTTGTTTGAACTTGCTTACAGCTTCTTTGGCCTACAACAAAAATTCAAACAAAAGAATGCCTTTTATTTCAAGGCGTACAATGAAAATGAAAAATTACAACTTTCTCCTTGAGTGAACAAACACGAGGATCTCTGTTATATCGGATCCTCGCTTGCGTGGGTTCTTTGCCTGTGCCGGGGACTTTTTGTGTCCGTGGACCACCGCAATTCGATCCGTAGAGACCCGGTTCGAACTACAGATGTAAAGGGGCTCGTTTCACGAAGAAGCGAAGCGCTGAGGGATCACACTCACGAAGGAGAGGATGCGCTGCGGGGATCGCACTCACGAAGGAGAGGATCACGAGCGGGTGAGATCT
Organism: Asparagus setaceus; assembly: GCA_012295165.1. Lineage (NCBI taxonomy): Eukaryota > Viridiplantae > Streptophyta > Magnoliopsida > Asparagales > Asparagaceae > Asparagus > Asparagus setaceus. The sequence goes on from CM022701.1 coordinate 23,563,460, forward strand.
ATCGAGAAATCACGCTATCCCCGAGATTAAGACGGCTTAATCTAGAGGGTATCTGTAGTTCGACCCGAATTCAGTTACCTTCCGCTTGTAGATCAGACGTCGACTGAACTTGTGCTCGCCGGTGCTCGGAACCGTGCGTCGACTGCTCGTGGATCTCGCGAGGGCTGAAGTGCGGAAGAAAAATCCCAAAGTCCACAAATCCAGCCTCTGAATCCCCAAAAATCCGCCTTTCGAGTCCCCAAGACCCCCTATTTATACAAGAGGGGGGATGTGTGCGCCGGCCACCTCGGTGGCTCGGCCAAAGTGGCCGAGGTGGCTCGGCCAAAGTGGCCGAGGTGGCTCGGCCAAAGTGGCCGAGGTGGCTCGGCCAAAGTGGCCGAGGTGGCTCGGCCAAAGTGGCCGAGGTGGCTCGGCCACTTGGCCGAGGTGCCGCGTCGCGGCGTTCCGTCGTCTCGCGTCGTTTTCCGTCGACTTGCGTCGTTTTCCGTCGACTCTTTCGGTCTTCCGGGCTTAGTTTTGCTCCGGTGATGTCGCCGTTGTGTTTGAATCCGTACCCGATCAACTTTCAGGGCTCAAACGGCTCGTTTGCATCGACGGACTAAATGCGGTTGATTCCGTCTCGTCGGCGTTTGAGTTTAGTCAACTTCGCCTCGTTGAGCTTAAGCGTCGGGTCTTCTCCATGACCGTCATTTATTTGGCTTCAAATGCGCTTCGCCGACTCACTTCTGCGTTAGTCGACTGCGCTTTATCGTTTTCGCGGCGTAATCCGTCGTCGGCGTTAGGTTGCCCGTCGGACGGATCGTCGGTTGTCAACCCACCGCTACGAAGTCTTGTTCGCATCGATAAGCAATTTTAACGCTTACAGATACCCTCCAAAGCCGCCTCGCCTCGATTCTTGTTGAGTGCGTGATGCTTTGGGCGTGATGAGCCCTTCACCCTTTAGTTGGCGTGATAGGACTTCACGAATGACCTTGGCGTTTGATCTCTCCTCTCCCTTGATCTTTCCGGTGCTTTGTAGGATTATTGAAGGTATTACGATCTTGCATTCTTTGTCGACCGTTGTTGAGATCTTGACCGTAAGTCGATAGATGAATTTCTTGAGATTGGCTCGATATTTAATTCCTCCAATCCTCTCGGGTTCTCCGGTGCTTTGTAGGATACCCGGGGGTGTTGCGGTCTTTGCATTTATTGCTTGACCATTGTTGGAGTTTCAAGCGTAGCTAATTAAGTTTCCTTATTGTCGACTCGTGGTGGTGAATTGTCGTCCAATTGACCATCGAGATTCCTCCGCTGATCGGGAATCCTTAGGCTGACAGCGTTAATTGGCGTCGAACTACATGGATTTTAGCCTTCAATCGGCGAGTGCAATCGTTGACCGGCGTCGCGATCTTGCGTGGATCGAACCATTGATCGGTGAATCGCCCGTGACGGCGTTGGTTGGCGTCGCTCTTGTATTACTCCTTGTTGGAGCACAATTATCCTCGATGGGAGGAATTTTTCTTGGGACTTATTCCAATTCTAAACTGTTGACCGATGGGCCTTACGGCGGCATGAATCGGCATTGACACGCTGAGAGGAATTCTTTCAAGGTAGAACGCTACCGTCCGGCCAACATAAGCCTTGTCGGCATTCATCAATTTATCCTTCTTTGAGGTTCCACGGTGGGAGGAAATTGGCGGTTATCGAGTTATCCTTAAGAATATGGTAATATTCTCCAGAACTTCGCTAAGAATTAGGAACTAGTTTATACTCGTAATCCTAATTGGAGTGGCATCGGCGGCGTTGATTAAGCGTCAATGCAATCCATACGATCGAGTTATCCTAAGAATATTTTTATGGAAATATTCTTAGGAAACTCTCGACAAATTAGGAAGCGGTTTATACTCGTGTTCTGATTGGAGTAGGATCGAGGCGACATGGGAGAATATCCGAAGATTGAGTCCGCCTGTGCCATTGCCGATGATTTCGACCATTTGGAGGTTAAGCTCCAAAGTCTACAAGATTTTGAGGCGGCGGCTTGGCGGGATGCTTTCAGCGTTCTTGGACTCGAAGTTCGGATCACGGCAAGACGGGTCGTCTGGAGGCTAGCATCCTTGAAGCCGTCTTCCGTGGAGCATCTTCAATCTTGTGTCATTTCTTTGGAAGCGAGGATAGTAGAGCTCGAACAGAACTTCAAGCGGCGAGGAGAGTCGATCATCTTGAAGTCGACGAAGGCCAACAGAGAAGAGACTCGCGATCGTGCAGAAATTTGAATAGCAACAGGAGTCCTTCGTATGAGCTTCAAGTGGAACTTTAGCAAACTTCACAAATTAGTTCCCATAAATTTGATGTTTAAGGATTTGTAATGTCCTTTTTCTTTATTATGATTCTTTTATTTCACGTAAATAATTAACCATAATACCTATAGGATTTTGGCAAACCCTCGACCCTCAGCGGGTTTGATTAGCCTTTACCAACTACCGTTTGAGTTGGGCTAGCGTCGCGGATTATCGGATCCGTTCCGCACATGGCGTTGTCTTTGGAAGAATGAAACTCTTCTAGACTTCGTTGCTATGATATTGAATACATAGGCTTGGTACTCTTTTACGGGCAAGAGATCGCGACAGCAGCGTGTGGCGTTGGCTTAATCCTTCTTAGGCCGGGATGAAATACCCGAATCGAACTCGGTGTCTTCTTCAATCGGAAAAAGACTAAGCGACAGCAGCGTGTGGCGTCGACTTTAGGGTTATTGGCCGACCCGACCCTCAGCGGTTTGATTAGCCTTTACCAACTACCGTTTGAGTTGGGCTAGCGTCGCGGATTATCACGGATCCGCTCGCGCGGGGCGTTGTGCTAAAAGAATGAGACTCTCTTAGACTTAATGCTACGATGTTGAATCGTGAAGCCGTCTTTTTTTCACGGAAGACTAACCGACAGCAGCGTGTGGCGTTGGCTTAATCCTTCTTAGGCTTCGGATGAAATACCCGAATCGAACTCGGTGTCTTCTTCAATCGGAAAAAGACTAAACCCGACAGCAGCGTGTGGCGTTGGCTTTATCCTTCTTAGGCTTCGGATAAAATACCCGAATCGAACTCGGTGTCTTCTTCAATCGGAAAAAGACTAAGCGACAGCAGCGTGTGGCGTTGGCTTTATCCTTCTTAGGCTTCGGATAAAATACCCCAAGATGAATCTTGGCTTCTTTGACCGGAGAAGGATTAAACCGAAGAAGATTGATTGAGGTGGGAAAGGAAGAATGTATTCTATCTCTTGCCGGTGGAGAGGAAGGAGGATCTTGTCTCCTATCTCCGAGTAAGGGATGAACAAGAGAGGAAGGTTTTGTGTCCTATCTCTTGCCAGTGGAGAGGAAGGTTTTGTATCCTATCTCCGAAAACTCATCAATTCGAAATAAGAGAGGAAGGTTTTGTATCCTATCTCTTATTAATGGAGAGGAAGGAGGATCTTGTCTCCTATCTCCGGATATTGGAAAGGAAGGATTTTTGTCCTGTTTCCAGTGAGAGAGACTAAAAATGAGATCTCCATTTTGAGAATCTTGAAAGATGAGACTAAGAGTGGGATCTCCACTCCGAGAATCCGAGACAAGAGAGGAAGAATGTATTCTATCTCTTGCTTCTGAAGAGGAAGGATGTGTCCTATCTCTAGGTGAATGTGGGAAAGGAAGAATGTATTCTATTTCCCGATGAGAAACTAAGAGTGGGGTCTCCTCTCTGAGAATCTTGGAAGGGTACGGATAGCTTTTGCTTTTATAGGACTGCTAACCAGAATTTGAAAGTGGACCTCTCGTTCGTGGAAGGAATCGAGAGGGGATTTTACTGGTGGTTGGACCAGGGAGATTTTTAGTGAGCCCACCGTCAATGAATTTGATCGGTGAGAGACTTTTGGAGGAAAACACAATAATTTAGGGTTACCCTCATGAAAATGAGTGAGATATTCTCTGAGGAACTTCCCATCAAAACGGGTTATCTTGAATGTACTAAGGATAATACTTTTTCAGAAACTTCCCATTTATCGGCATTAATTGCGGTCGCCGATACGTGTGATAAGGCGATATGCACCGCTTGAATAGACCGTGTCTATTACAAGCGGTCCTTCCATTGGGTTGAATTTACCTTTCTTTTGGAGTTGAGAATTATTGGCCGTCTAGCGGCGGGGCGAATCTCCCTCCTTAAAGGTTCTCTGTCGAACTTTCTTGTTGAAAGCCCTCGACATTCTAGCTTGATAGAACTCAATGCATTGTTGAGCCTCGAGCTTCTCATCTAACATCTCAAGCTCTTGAGGCGTTTTTGATGTTGTTCTTGGTCGTCATCTCTATTGCAAGGCGGCGAAGTGGCGAATCTGGATTTCCAGCGGAGAATTGCTTCACACGTAGACCCGAGTGCGGGGTAGCTCTGTTGGCGTGCGTCTGGTTGTGCGATATGCCCGAGTGCTTTTCCGAAGTTTATCGTCCGGTCTAAGCTTGTTATTCTTCACAAGCCGACAAAATCTTGATAATCGTCTTGTTGAGCGCCTCGGCTAATCCATTTCTTCTTTGGATTATAAGTTTGTCGACGAGACATCTTGTATCTTGAACTTTTCGCAAAACCTGATGAAGGAATTGCTAATAAATTGGGGACCGTTGTCATGCACGATCCGTCTTGGGACACCGTGTCGGTAGATGACATGGTGTTTGATAAATTTGACGACGGTACTCGCCTTTACTTTCTTTAGCGGGATTGTTTCCGCCCACTTGGAGAAGTAGTCGGTGATCGCTAGAATAAACCGATCTCCTTTAACTGACGGAGGAAAAATGGGACCTACAACGTCCATTCCCCATGTCTCGAATGGCGAGGATGTGGCGAAGGATGCTCTGCTTTCGGGGAGGCGATGCATATAATTAGCGTGAATCGACCGCGTGGCATTTCGGCGTGCTTCATTGCGTCATTAATCATCGTGGGCCAAAAGTAGCCCATTCTCGATTCGATCGTAGAGCTTAGGACCGGTAGTGCGCACCACATTCACCTTCGTGTGCTTCGAAGGACCTCTTACGCCTCTTTGTTTGAGAGGCATCGAGTAAAGACCATCGTATCCCGGCGATATAGCATCCGGGTTTCGTGGTCGTAAAGAATCTTGGAGCTCTTAGCGGATTGACTCTCTCTCTTTTCGTCTTACGGCGAGAATACCATGTAAGGCGTGTCGATGATAGGAAAGCGCCAATCTCGGGGCTCCAACTTGGTTTGGGTTGTATTTACCTCTTTGGTAACTATCCCTTTATCTTCTCGTACCTCATTATATATTGGTACGAAGAGTTGATGAGTCCTGACCGTAACTAATTGCTCGGTCTCGGAAGGTTGTGCTAACGACACAGCTAACGCCGCCAGTGCATCCGCGTGAGTGTTTTGGAGGCGTGGAATATATTCGATGAAGAACTCTTCGAACGAGTCTGCCATTTCGATTGCTACCTGATGATAAGGAATTAGATCGGATTTCGACCGTAGTCTCCGCGGATCTACGACTATCAATTGTGAATCGCCAGATGCCTCGAGGTACTTTCGACCCCGGCTCCTTGGCGAAGCTAAGTCCGATAAGTAACGCTGTATTCGCCACGCTATTGGAGCAAGGTTGGTGAGTGAATAAGCACGGGCATGACATGATTCCTGGAAATCAAGACAACTCGACTCGGTGGAGATTTTAGAACATCCGGGGTACTTGCCACATTAGTGGCCGAAGCTCGTCAAAATACAATCGCCATATTTGTTGGTGCGATGTAGTGTTGACTTCACGAACTTCATCAGGAGATCATCATATAGCTCCACTGCGTCCGTTGTCGGGTTGGCAGCCAAGAGATCGCAAATCGCTTATCCTTTGACCGACTTTTGTTGTTTGAAGTGCAAATCATATTGGGACAAGAGCAAGGCCCATTTCGCCAAACGCCAACTCATTGAGGCGGTGGGTCATAAATATTCGACCGATTTACGCTAGAGATAATATAAATCGCCCGTCCGACTAAATAGTGCGCATTTTACGAATCGCGAACACTAGTGCAAGGCACCGCCGACCATTGGGTATCGAGACTTCGGCCGACTAATGTTGGCTCGGGTAATACTTGCACGATGCGTGACGGCCGTAGTCGTCTGGCGAGTAAAGCTTAGCAGTGATCCGTTGCCTTGGCGTAGATCGAGGCGGTTTTCCGGCTGCGGTGCAACAAGAACAGAGGTTTAGCGAGATACGATTTGATCTCTTCAAGCGGCTTTCGACATCGCCGCCCCAAATAAACGACACACCCTTATTGTTCAACTTAGAGAATGGTTGGCACTTCCCGGATAGGTTCGATATGAACCGTCGGATGTATGCCAGTCGCCCTTGTAATCCCACGAGTTCTCTCATTTCGGAGGTTGCAATTCTTGAATCGCCTTCACTTTGTCAGGATAGACGTGGATTCCTTTGTCGGTGGCGACAAAACCGAGGAACTTGCCATCGACATCCCAAGGAAGGATTTGGCGGGATTCATCTTTAGGCGATGAGTCGCATGAGCTCGAATACCATTCTAAGATCTTAATGTGATCTCCTCATCCGCGGCTTTACGACTAAGTCGCCGACGAGCATTCGATCGCTTTCCGAGATGATCTTGGAAAATCTCCGCCATTGCTCGTTGGTATGTTCTTGGCGTTCTTTAAGCCGAATGGCATGACCGTGTAGCAAAATATACCGATGGGCGCTTCAACGCTATGTGTTTGGCGTCATCGGGGTGCATGTTGATTTGATTATACCAGAAACCATCCATGAGCGACATTCTTTCAAATCCACACGCATTGTCGACTATGACATCGGTGATTGGAAGAGGAAGTCGTCTTTTAGACAGCGGCGTTGGATCTCGTAGTCGACACAAATCTGATCGAACCATTCTTCTTCGCGGACCGACTATATTCGCCACCCAACTGATGTTGAATTTCCATAATGAATCCGATTCTATAAGTTTCTTCACTTAATCGGCGATTATGCGCAAGATTTGTGGATCTAAACCGCCTTTGCGTTGCTTGACAGTTTGACATCCACCTTGATGTTGAGGCGATGTGTCGCCACATTAGGGTCGAGTCCTGGCATGTCCTCGTAGCTCCAAGCGAATACATCGATATACTCCCTGATTAGGGCGATCAACTCTTCCTTCTCTTCCGAGGGAAGAGTATTGCTGATGTTTATGAGCTTAGGATGCTCCTCATCACACATATTAACCTGGACTACCTCGTCCTTAGTGGGGGGTTCTCTTTGTTGAATCTATCCCCAAAACTGCTCTCTGAGTTGATGGATCCATGGGTCTTCCCATGTTGGCATATCTTCATCACCCTCAATAGTAGCAGGATCGACCGTAGCCATATTTGACATCAAAGCCTTGAAAGCTTCTCCAGAGGTGTGTCGGAATTCAACCGAAGAATCAGACGAATGTCCGTCTCCCTCATCGGGTGGATTATTATCAATCAGCCACGAGCATTCATCTTCTGAGGAGGATTCATATCCCAATCCCCTTCTAAATGCATAGTAGTTATCTGGCTTCCCTCTTGGGACATATGCCACTTTAGGAGGGACTCGAGGACCTCGCCCGAAACATAGACCTTCTCCTTGTGTCAAGTCGTACCCCCACTTCTTCATGATACCCAGTGTTTCTGGACTATATCTGAATGTGTGGAGGATAGGTCCATTGTCGTCTTCATCGTTTTCTAAGAAATGATTCGGTCTTTGGAGCGCATCTCCTTTACCGTAAACCAAGTCTTTTCATTACTTTCGATCTTAGGTGGGATGGCGAGTCTTTGTCCCAAAGGAGTCTCGGAACTGCTTTTGTGTAAAGCAAGATGACCGAGTTGGCAGGTGCAACTCTGGATCGTTGTATAAACCTGTCATTACATCATTCAAAGACAAAGGGTACTCTAAATCGTCATTTATTGATTCATCGGCAATTTGCCAATTACAATGTTCATCTGACGATTCTTCATCGTCAAGATTGATTACAAGGGGTACAATGTCATTTAAAACAAAACCACCACTATAATCAAGCCCGACTTCGGTATCAGCTTCTTCACCGCTGTCCGTGCCTTGGTAGATGATTGATTTAGGACTCATTACCGTAGAGGAGAGAATCGATAAAATAATTCTCCACCCTTAAGCGGTTGTTTGTCGCGACCACCGTCTTGACCTCATTATTCGTGTCTACATATTTGAGACACCGATGAAGAGTAGATGGGACTATAACGCTACCGTGGATCCAAGGTCGACCCAACAATAAGTTATAGGAAGTCTGCGTCAATCACATAGCGGTGACTTGGACTTTAGATCCCCATTTGGCACTTTATCCGATTTTACCAAGTGGGCGAGACCCGGTGTTAAATCCATAGATCATTGTGCTGTTGATGCCAACTTCTTGGCGGGGATTCCAAGGTGATACATGAGGCGCAGGGCATGATGTCGACAATGAACCCGGATCGACTTGGATCCGTTAACTTCACTGGAGCCGATATATCCCGTGAAGTACGCCGTCTATCGTGCTTGGAATCCCTCGTCGCATATCCTCCTTTGTAAAAGTAATGCGGGGAAGTGCTTGGTTGCCAAGTTGCATTGTTGTGTAGATTCTTACGGACTCGGTTTAATCACGGGTGAGAAAGACCTCGAGTCGGCGAGCTTCTTGTAGAGCTTCGGGTTTCCTTTGACAATCGAACCTTCGTAGAAGTTATTCTAGCGGGATGTTTGCCAATTGGGCCATGACATCAAAGCGGTATGGAGAGTTCGATGTTCGGTCTATCCCTCACAATCGGGCGATTGAATCGGAATGCCTCGGGGCTGAACTTCTTCGGCGCTTTCTTGGCTTCCTTAGCGACCACGCTGTTGCCTTCACCGTCGCGAGTGAAGTCGTTGGCACCCGGTTCGGCGGCGTCTTGGCATTAGGGTCGGGACTTCCTGTACTTATATTTGTACCGTGTCGCTCACGGTGGCGTGGGCTTGAGTTCCCCGCCGGACGGTGGAATGTTACCACTGTTCGTCATCTCCCTCGAGTGCGGAGCGGCATGGCATAGTTTGCTTTTTCCTTTAGACTTCCTTTTGGCGAGGATGTAGTCCAGCGATCGTCTTCCGGCAAGTCGGGGTGGACCCAAAGGATTTCTCCGCTTGTCGTCGTAGCGGTACGAGCCCCTTCTCACGCTGTTCGTGAGGATCTTCATTCACCATCTTCATTCCTACCTTCACAACCGGGCGCCGGTTGGAACCAATCGAAGGAACGATCCGAAGCTTATAGAGGCGCATTTGCTCCCACCTTCTTCTCTTTAGAGGGTTTTGGAGTAATGACTCCAACATCGATCAAGGCCTGAATCTTGTCCTTGAGATGGTAGCGAGAACTTTGTAGGATGGTGTACCGCCTGTGGTAAGCCACGGTACTTAGGATCTGTAACCTTGTTAGCCTCCTCTTGGTTTACAATTGGGGCAACCGGATTTTGTTATTTTCCGTAAGGTATTTGAAGATGCGGAACTTCCTCGTCCTTGAGCGAGTAAGTCTTGGGAAACCTCGAACGGATGGTTTCGATTCGAGTTTGTTGGCCATTGAGGCTGCGATTCTTTGTGGTGCGTTGTTGCGGCTAGCTGTTGTGGTTGCGATTCGAGCGTTTGATTAGCGTCTGAGACTTTCTTTGGCGCTTTACCTTTGCCACGGGGACAAAGTTACGCTTGTGAGCATTCACCATAGGTGACCTCTCTCGCTTTCTTCCTTCTCGTGAATCGCCGCTTGCTCTCCACGTATCCTTAAATCTTTCCGTGTCTCTGACGGCAGCTCCCATTGCTTCCAACACGCCCAATGACAGTTGCTATGACAAGTTTGGAGAATGAACTTCTCCGTTATCGGTCTCGGCAATTCATTGCCTTATTTACGAACCTCTTGGCGAAGTTATCCTTTGTTTCCCGTCTTTCGTTTCTCGTCCAACAAAGACCCGATGGATACCTCGGTGTCATCGTCGAAGAAATTGGTGAAAACATGGCCTCCATATCATCCCGGCTATTAGCGCTCCACGGTTTGAGATGGCGGTACCAATCGGCGGCTCCACGAAGGGTGCCAGCGAATGACCGAACCATCAAGGGCTCGCGTCGAGATAACACCTAGATGAGACTTGAAGTAGATCAAGTCTTTGAGTGGGCGATCCCTTCCGCCAAACGGTGTAAAGTTGATGAGGTTGAACTTTGTCGGATACGGATTGATTCCCACTCCCTCGGTAGGGACATGGTATACCCGTCTTCTTTACCTCTTGAGCGAAATCAAAGTATTGATTTTGCTCTCGAGGTTTTATTTTCTCATTTTCCCCTCGTCTCCATTCGGGTAAACTTGGGGAGGAGCGGCGGTGTTATCGCTAGCGCTTTGCCGAAAGCAAAGACGATCATCTACGTTTGGCCTCCTTCTCTGTCCGTGTAAGCTATCTGTTAAGTTGACATTATTGCGGCGACTTGGCTCGCTTTGGTCGCTCATTATTGTGTGGATCTGTTGGTCATGCATTGCTCTCATCTGGCTGCATGGCGGTTCCATTCAAGCTTAAAGTTGTCCCTTTGCTTGGTTAGGGCCTCTTCAAGCATCCGGGACACTTGTTCCGCTGATCATGAACGCCTCGCGAGGTTGTCCTATGCCGAAATTGTATTATCGGAAGCCATCGCGAGCCGCAGATCCGACACTTCATCATCGAGGGTAATCCCTTCGCATCTTGCGATAATTGGGTCGCCCTAACGGTCGGACCTGTCGAGTCATTCGTTGCGATGCCGGAGCGACGCGTGGCGGCGTCCCTCTGGCGGTCATGTTGATGGTAACACTCGGCAATTCATGCATACGAGCCCTCTTTTCTTGCGGGCGTCTTGACTTGGGTTGGGCATTCGTGCGAGCCTATCAAAGACCGACGCTTTTCCGAGTCGCTTTAGCGCAGCTTACACTCGATAACACCGCCTTGATTAGTTTGAGCATAAGCGGGGCATGTTTGATTCGGCGTTCCTCTTCGGGATTTACTTGTACCCCGACCGCGATAGTACAACTTCGTCGGCATGAATACCGAGCAACTTATCGTGATGTTGGCACGACTTCGGGTATAGCGTTGTCATCGTCGGATGAGGCGTCTCCCGAGAACAAATAGGCCTTTCATAAGTGACCCGCCCGCGGCCTTGCGCTTTCGCGTGTGAATCTTCGGCGGGCTCTCGGACTTGATTTGAAGCCGGTCGCGAGCAACCGCAGGATTCCTCTTGTCTTTGAGTGCGACCCCTGTCGGGAGTGACCCGCGATTCCTTTAGCGGACCAGGCGATCCTTGGCGGTAAGCACAGTGGAAATGGAGAAGTTAGCCGTAGGAAGTTGAATACGGCGTCGGAGGTAACCGGCGTCAACACCACTTTGTTGAGGTGCTCACAATTTCGATTTGAGCACGGAGCAGAGTTGGCCCGCTGGCGAGCTAGGCTTGATGCCGGGTTCGCCGGAGTTGAAGCTTCGACGGACTTGGGTTTCAAACTAGCCGATTTGTTGGCGACTTCTTGGCCACCTCCTTCTTCAACTTCAGCGGGCTTGTTGCACCAAAGCCAGCTTGCTGAGCTGGCGCTCCGGATGCGCCTCGAGCGTAGAACGGTTCCGCTTTGACTCGACCCATTCATTTGTCGCCGCCCGTAGGATTCGGCTACGATCTCGAACTTCACCTCGAGTCAACTTAGATCTTAGATCCGCCTCATAGCGGACCCCATCCATTGATTCTTTCGCCTGGGCTAGTTGTTTTGCCAGGCGCTGACGTCGCCTCTGACGGGCTCTCTTGGAGAGAGTCACGACGCCATTGGCGGAATCTACCCCCTGCAAAGATAGGGGTTCTGATGATTTAGTCGTTGTTAGGGCCGGGGAACCACCGTCGCCTGTAGTTTTGACGGCGGTGGTGGTGGATTTTCGCCTCGCATCGAGGCGATTGGGTCTTCCTTGCGCCGAGACCATCCCGACTTATGGGGAACTGGATCTCGACGAGGAGGAGAGGTATTCCTCATACTTCTTTTGGTGGTCGAACTTCGACCTCCTCGATGACCGGATCGGGATCGCGGTTGCGACGCGGCGGCTTCTTTGTTGGCCGTTGGCTCTTGTAATTGTCGCCCGGCTTGTTGCGGTAAAAGTCGGTTTGTTATTCATTGCTTCGTTTGAACTTGCTTACAGCTTCTTTGGCCTACAATAAAAATTCAAACAAAAGAATGCCTTTTATTTCAAGGTACAATGAAAGCGAAAAATTACAACTTTCTCCTTGAGTGAACAAACACGAGGATCTACGTTATATCGGATCCTCGCTATGGGTTCTTTGCTGTCGGGGACTTTTGTGTCCGTGGACCACCGCAATTCGATCCGTAGAGACCCGGTTCGAACTACAGATAAAGGCTCGCTTCACGAAGGAAACGGTTACCGAGGGGATCACACTCACGAAGGAGAGGATGCGCTGCGGGGATCGCACTCACGAAGGAGAGGATCGCCGAGCGGGTGAGATCTATCGGGAGAAATCACGCTATCCCCGAGATTAAGACGGCTTAATCTAGAGGGTATCTGTAGTTCGACCGAATTGATTACCTTCGCTTGTAGATCGGGCGTCGGTGAACTTGTGCTCGCCGGTGCTCGGAACCATGCGTCGACTGCTCGTGGATCTCGCGAGGGCTGAAGTGCGGAAGAAAAATCCCAAAGTCCACAAATCCAGCCTCTGAATCCCCAAAAATCCGCCTTTCGAGTCCCCAAGACCCCCCCTATTTATACAAGAGAGGGGGGTGTGTGCGCCGGCCACCTCGGTGGCTCGGCCACTTGCCCACCTCGGCCACTTGGCTCGGAAGGGCTCGGCGTCGCGGCCTCCTCGATCGAGCACCGTGGCTTCGGCAAAGTCGATCTGGCGTGCGCGTCAGCGGCTTAGTCGTCTGCGTCATTTTCCGTCGACTTGCGTCGTTTTCCGTCGACTCTTCGGTCTTAGGGCTTAGTTTTGCTCGGTGATGTCGCCGTTGTGTTTGAATCCGTGCCGATCAACTTCGGGGCTCAAGCGGCTCGTTTGCATCGATGGACTAAATGCGGTTGATTCGTCTGCGTCGGCGTTTGAGTTTAGTCAACTTCGCCTCGTTGAGCTTCGTCGTCGGGTCTTCTCCATGACACGTCGTTTTACAGATGCGCCTCGCCGACTCACTTCATGCGTTCGTCGACTCGCTTTATCGTTTTCGCGGCGTAATCCGTCGTCGGGCGTTACAGGTTGCCCGTCGGACGGATCGTCGGTTGTCAACCCACCGCTTACGAAGTCTTGTTCGCATCGATAAGCAATTTTTAACGCCTACAGTTATCATGTACGATCCATCTCGGCACGCCGTGTCGATAGATGACGTGATGCTTGATGAACCTGATAACGTTGTTCGTCTTCACTTCTTTAAGTGGAATTGCTTCAGCCCACTTGGAGAAGTAGTCGGTGATTGCGAGGATGAACCGATCACCTTTAACTGACGGGGGGAAAATAGGACCTACAATGTCCATTCCCCACGTCTCGAATGGCCAAGACGTAGCCGAATGATGCAAATGCTTCGGGGGTTGATGCATGTAATTTGCATGCACCTAACATGCGTGGCACTTTCGAGCGTACTCGATTGCATCATTAATTATCGTTGGCTAGAAGTATCACATTCTTCTGACACGATCATAAAGCTTGGGACCAGGTTGGTGTGCACCACCCTCTCCTCCGTGCGCTTCCTCAAGGACCTCTTCTGCTTCTTTGTTCGAGAGGCACCGAAGTAGCAAGCCGTCATACGCGCGACGATACAACGTCTGGGTCTTTGCATCATAGAAGAACCTCGACGCTCTTCGTCGGATCGATTCCCTCTCTTTTACGTCTTCTGGCAAAATACCATGTAGGACATAGTCGATTATGGGAAAACGCTAATCCTGGGGCTCCAGTTCAACTCGGGTTGAGTGTGACTCTTTGATGACCACCCCCTTGTCGTACTCCTCTTCGCTATATATTGGTACGAATAATTGATGAGTCCTCACAGTGACTAACTGCTCCGACTCAGGAGGTTGCGCCAACGACACTGCTAACGCTGCTAACGCGTCCGCGTATACATTCTGGAGGCGCGGAATATACTCGATAAAAAATCTTCAAATGAGTCTGCCATCTCGATGGCTGCCTGGTGATATGGGATCAAGTCCGGATTCCTGACTTCGTAGTCCCCATGGATCTATCGAACTATGAGTTGGGAATTCCCAAATGCTTCGAGATATTCTACCCCCAGCTCTTTAGCGAAGGAGAGTCCAATAAGTAATGCATTGTATTCGGCCATATTATTAGAGCACGGCTCAGTCAGCGAGTAAGCCCGAGGCATGACATGTTTTCCTGGGAAAACTAAGACGACTCCAACTCCGGAGAAAACCTTAGAACATCCAGGGGTACTTGCCACGTTGGTTGCGCGAGAAGCTCCGTCAAAGTACAGCTGCCATATTTGTTGGTGCGATGTAGTGTTGACTTCGTGACTCTCATCTGGCAAGTCGTCATATAACTCGACCGCATCCATCGTTGGGTTAGTGGCCAAGAGGTCACAAATCGCCTGTCCTTTAATTGACTTCTGTTGCTTGAAGTGTAAGTCATATTGAGACAAGAGCAAGACCCATCTCGCTAAACGTCAATTCATGGAGGCTGGTTGCGTCATGAATATCCGGACTGGATTTACGTTGGAAATAACATAAATCGTCTGTCCGACTAAGTAGTGCCGCATTTTCTGAATCGCGAAGACCAACGCTATGCACTCCTTCTTGATCATTGGATAGCGGGACTCAGCACCCACTAAAGTCCGGATCAGGTAATATACTGCCTGTTCGTGACCGTTGTCATCGTCTTGCACGAGTAAAGCTCTTAACGAATGGTTCATCACCTTGATGTAAATCAAGAACAGTTTACGACTTGATTACTTGAGCGGGAGGATTAAGCTAGATATGCTTTGATATCCTAGAATGCCCTTTGACAGGCGTCGTCCCAGATAAATGACACGCCTTTCTTGGTTAGCTTAGAGAACGGCTGACATTTTTCGGAGAGGTTCGATATGAATCGTCGGATATAAGCTAATCGCCCCTGTAACCCTCTGAGTTCTTTTAGATTTCTCGGGGGCTGTAATTCGTGTATCGCCTTCACTTTGTCTGGGTCGATGTGAATACCCTTAGTGGTGATGATAAATCCGAGGAATTTGCCGCTGGACATTCCGAGGAAGGATTTGGTAGGGTTCATGTTTAACTGATGACTCCGCATGAGATCGAATACTGTCTTCAGGTCCTTGATGTGATCATTTTTATTGCGGCTCTTGACGACCAAGTCATCGACGTAACATTCGACCGTTTTACGGAGATGCTCTTAGAAAATCTTCGTCATCGCTCGCTGGTTTCATGGCGCCTGCGTTCTTCAGTTCGAACGGCATCACCGTGTAGCAGAAGATGCCAAGGGGAGTCTTGAATGCCGTGTGTTTTGCATTATCCGGGTGCATCTTGATTTGATTATAACCCAAAACCATCCATGAAGGACATTCTCTCGAATCCACACGTATTGTCGATGATGACATCAGTGATTGGAAGAGGAAAGTCGTCCTTTGGGCACGCGGCGTTCAGGTCTCTGTAATCGATGCAGATTCTGATCTTCCCATTCTTCTTTAGAATTCGGACAATATTCGCCACCCAATCTGGATGCTGTTCCTCCCTGATGAAACCTGACTCTATAAACCTTTTAACCTCCGCTACAATCACCTCCATAATCTGTGGACGAAACCGTCTTTGCTGTTGCTTGACAGGTTTGGCATCCACCCTGATGTTGAGACGATGCGTTGCCACATTTGGGTCAAGTCCCGGCATGTCTTCGTAGTTCCAAGCAAAGACATCGATATATTCCCTGACGAGAGCAATCAGCTCTTCTTTCTCTTCTGGGGAGAGACTTTTGCTGATGAATATGGGCTTCGGGTGTGCTTCGTCGCCCATATTGATCTGGACCATAGATCCTCGATGGGGGTTCTCTTTGCTCGAATCGGTCCCCGTATTGCATATTGAGGTGATGAATCCATGGGTCCTCCCATGCTGGTATCTGCTCATCATCTTCCATCATGGTGGGGTCGGTTGTAGTCATATTCGCCATCAAACCTCTGAATATTTCGCCGATGCTGACGTCAGAATCCCAAACAGAGGAATCAGATGAATATCCATCTCCCGGGCTGGATAATTGGTTATCGATCAACCAACAACATTCGTCTTCTGAAGAAGATACATACCCCAATCCTCTCCTGAATCTGTAGTAATTATCATGTTTCTCCTTTGAGACGTGCGCAGCTTTGGGTGGGACTTGAGGATCTCGTCCGAAATAAAGACCCCCTCCTTGCGCAAAGTCATACCCCTATCTTTTCATGAGATTCTGCGCTTCTGGACTATATCTGAACAGATGAGAGCGAGGCTTATCGTCATTAGCATCCTCTCTCAAGAAGTGGTCTGATGCTGGAACCATATCTCCTTTACCATAGACCAAATCTTTTTCACCATCTGTTTAACCCGGAATGCTGAATGTGGTCCCGAAAGAGTCCCGGATATGCTTCTGTGTTACACAAGATGACCGAATCGGCAGGTGCAACTCGGGGTCATCGTACAATCCTTTCATCACATCGACAAGAGACAGCGAGTACTCTAAATCATCATTTATTTTATTGTCGGTAAGTTGCCAATTACAACTACCATTCGACGATTCTCCATTGTCAAGATTGACTACAAAAGGTACAATGTCATTTATGATAAAATCACCATCATAATCAAGCCCGGCTTCGGTATTAGCTTCCTCGCCGCTATGCGTGCCTTGGGCCGATGATTCAGTATCGGACTCGTTACCGTAAAAGAGGGAGTCAGTAAAGTAGTTCTCTAGCCCCTTAAACGGTTGCTTATCCGCGACCACCGTCTTGACTTTATTATTCGTGTCCACATATTTTAGACACTGATGAAGGGTAGAGGGGACTATAACATTATTATGGATCCATGGCCGACCTAATAATAAGTTATAGGAAGTCTCTGCATCGATCACGTAGCATGTGACTTCAAACTTCAAGTCTCCTATTTGGCACTTTATCCGGATTTTACCTAGCGGCCGAGATCCACTGGTATTAAATCCGTAAATTACCGTGCCTGTAGATGCCAGTTTACTGGCAGGAATCCCGAGGCTGTACATCAGGCAAAGGGGCATGATGCTCACAGCGAAACCCGGATCGACTTGGATCCGGTTGACGTCGCTGGAGCCAATGTACCCGGTAAAATACAGCGGCCTGTCATGCTTGGAATTCTTCGTCTGCATATCTTCTTTAGTAAAAGTTATGCAAGGGATGTGCTTGGTTGCAAGGTTGCACTGTTGAGCTGAAGACTCTGGTTCTTCCGGACTTGGCTCGATTTGAGTGAGGAATGCCTCAGAGTCAGCCAGGACTTCCTGTAGGGCCTCTCTGGTTTCTTTCGACAACCGTAGCAACTCATAGAGGGTTATCCTCGCTGGGATGTTTGCCAGTTGGGCCATGACATCGAAGCGGTACGGGGAACTCGAACTTTCCGGTTTGTCCCTTCCAATCGGACGATTGAATCGAGACTGCTTCGGGACTTGAACCTCCCGATGTTAGGGTTGCTTCTAGTTTAGTTTGGCCGCGTCCTCTTTGGCAATCGCCTGCTGCTATGATTTTTCAGCACGCGTAGGAGGAGTCACTGTCACCCCTAGCTCCGTCAGCGTCTTAGCATTCGGATTAGAAGCTTCGGGATACTTGTATTGGTATTCGTGTCTGCTCCTGGTGGCGAAGGCTTCATGTTCCTCCTCGGAAAGCTGGAACGTTACCATTTGTTCATCATGCTTCTCCAAGACCGCTGAAGTGACGTGACATGATTTACCCTTGCTCCTCGATTTCTTTTTAGACGAAGAAATCGCCCACTGATCATCTTCGAGTAGGTCCGGGTGGACCCAAAGAATTTTGCCGTTCGGGACTGTATGTGGCACAAGCCCCTTTTCGCGTTGTCCGTGAGGATCATCATTCACCGTCTTCATCCCTACTTTCACAACGGGCTCCAGTTGAAACCAAGACACAGGCACTGATCCGAAGCTGATTGACGTCGCGTTTGCGCCCACCTTCTTTTCCTTGAACGGCTTTGGGGTAATGACCCATACATCAATCGAGGCCTGGATCTTGTCCTTGAGATGGTAGCACGCCTTCGTTGGATGATGGACTGCTCTATGATAAGCGCAGTACCTCGGATCCGTCACCTTATTTGCTTTCTCCTGGTTCACGATCGGTGGCAGCTGGATCTTATTGTTCTCCAGGAGGTATTTGAAAATGCCGGGAACCTCGTCTTCCTTGAAAGAGTAGGCCTTGAGGAATCTTGGTTCCGATGACTTTGATTTTAGTCACGCCATTCAGCCGCAATTATTCTGGCCTTCATTGTCTTGATTGTTGTTCGCGGTAATTGAAACGTTTTGTTTGTTTCCACCGTTTTCGCCTGGGCCTTCCCTTTGTTGCGTGGGACGAAATTTTGATTATGAGTATTCGCCGTCTGCTGGCTTCTTTCTGCCTTTTTCCTTTTGAGGAATCGCTCGGCTTGCTCCCCGCGCACGTTCAAGTCCTTCCATGTCTTGGATGGTGCTGTTTCCTTCGCTTCCAGTACGTCCAATGAAAGGTTGTTGTGGCAAGTTTGGAGGATGAATTCCTCAGTTATCGGGTCCCAGCAATTCATTGCCTTGTTTCAGAACCGTTTGATGAAGCTATTCACAGTTTCTCCGTCTTTTTGCTTTTCATCTAACAACGTCCCGATGGATATCTCGGTATCGTCATCAAAGAAATTGGCGAGGAATATAGTCACCATGTCGTCCCAGCTGTTAACGCTCCCCGACTTGAGACGGCGGTACCAATCGAAGGCGGCTCCTCGAAGGGTGCCAACGAATGACCGAACCATCAAGGGCTCGTTACCGAAAATAACCCCCATGTGGGACTTAAAGTAGATCAGATGTTGAGTGGGTGAGCCCTCCCCGTCGAACGGCGTAAAGTTTATTAAATTAAACTTCGCTGGATACGGGATTGATTCCCACTCCCTTGGATACGGACACGGTATACCCGTCTTCTTTACCTCTTGGGCGGAGATCAGAGTGTTGATCTTACTCTCGAGGTCTTTTATCTTCTCATTCTCACCTACGTCTCCGTTCTGGTGATTTTGAGGAGGGACGACAGTGTTGCCACTGGCGTTCTGTTTATTAGGGGGAATATTAGCGTTACGGCCTTCATCCCTGTCTGTGTCGCTATCCGTTTGGTTAACGTTATTGCGATGACTTGATTCGCCTTGGCGGTTCATCAGTGCTTGGATCTGCTGGTCATGCATCTCTCTCATTTGCTGCATGGCCATCTACATCTCAAACTGGAAGTTCTCCTTTTGCTTGGTCAAAGCCTCTTCAAGCATCTTGGCCATTTGTTCTACACTGATCATGAGTGCTTCACGAGATTGTCCTTCACTGGAAACCGTATTGTCGGAGGCAATTGCAGAGCCGGCGTTCGATACTTCATCTTCTGAGGGTAATCCTCTCTGCACTCTGCCATAATTAGGCTGTCTGATAGTCCCGGACCACAACCGAGTCATTCGTTGCGATATCCCGGGAACGGCACGTGACGACGCCCCTTTGCTGGTCATGTTGATGGTGACTCTTGGCAATTCATCGTCTTGAGACACCGATCTCCTTTTGCGGAAGCGCCTCGACCTGCGCTTTGGCACTTCGGTGCCAAGCCTATCAAAGACCGACACCTTCTCCGAAGCCATTTTGGTGCAGCTACACTCTGACAACACAACCCTGATCAATCTGGAACATTGACAATGTGTGCTAGATTCTGGGAAACTTCTCTTTCGAGACCTACTCATACCCCCAGAACGATAGTACAACTCATCGGCATGAATGCCGGAGCAACCCATCGTTTGTTGGCACGACTTCTCAGGTATAACGTCATCGTCGTCAGACGAAAACGTCTCCATCTGAGGATGAACTGCCTTATTAGGGCTTTCAAAAGTCACTCGCCGCGATGTACGTCTTCGCGAGTGTGAATTTTTGACTGGCTCTTGAACTTCAATTCGCAGCCCGGTGCGAGCAACTACAGAAGTCTTCCTGTCAGGGTTGAGGTGGGTGCGACCCCCTGTACTGGGAGTGACCCGGGACTTCCTCAACGGGCCCAAACGTTCCTTGATCGAATTTTGCCTTGATCATCGTGTAATGGATCGAGGCGCTCTAACACCATTTTCTTTCTTCGGGATGAGCCGGCGGGATCGACCGAAGCGGGAATTGAGGTGGACGGCGATTTAGATGTGATCGCCAGAGGAGGAATCGGTGAAGAGGCGGACTTCCCTTGACGGAGATCATCCTGGGGTGGCCGAGCTTTTGTAGAATCAATTTGGGGTGGCTGATCCTTAGTTGATACTTCGGCCTTGGCCTGAACCGTTATTCCAGATTTCGGCCTTCACGCTTGGCGCGTCCTTCATGGTTTTTGGGCCACTTCTTCCTTCTTCAGCATCCGAGCCTCCTGAACTAGAGCCAGCGTATAACCAGCGACGCCGGGATCTTGTTGTCAGTGTTGAGCGGTTACGTGTGACCGGACCCATTCGTTTGCCGATGACTTAGAGGAGCCGCTAGCCACCTATTTTTGAGGCCTTTCACCTCTACTAAATTTGAGCTTCGCCTTGTAGCGGATCCCATCCACCGACTCCATGGCCTTGGTGAATTGGCGTGCCAAGCTTTGGCGTCGTCGCTGGCGGGCTTTCCTCAAAAGAATCGGTGCGCTGTTGGTGGTCATCTCCTGCACCGAGGAGTTCAGATCGCGGTAGCAGGCAGGAGGGATCTTTGCTAGCTGCGACCCGGCGGCGGATTGGAATCCTCGCCTTGGGATTCGAGATCCGAGGACTAACGGATCCTCCTTGCAGCGGAGATCTTTCTGGACTTGCGGGGGGAGGACGATCTGGACGAGGATGATAGGTACTCCTCGAACTTCTGCTGGTCGAACTCGTATTCGACCTCTTCTTCGACCGGGATCTGGATCTGCGGTTGTGACACGACGATCTCAGATCTGAGACCGTTGGCTCCCACTGTGGTCGCCAGCTTGTTCGCGGGAAAAGTTGGTTTCTCGATCTTCATTGTCGTTGAACTCATTACACCTTTATGGAATTACAAATGAATTCAAAATTAAAAAGGTCATCTTTTTATAAGACTTACAATGAAAATCAAAATAAAGATTACAACTTTCCACCTAAATAAACGCGGGATCAGTTATCGGCTCCTCGCTTGTGTGGGTTCTTTGCCGGTGTCGGGGTTTACCCGTGGACCGCCGTGTGATCCGATCCGATGAAAGATCTAACACGATCGAGGGGATTATCTCACGAAGGAAATAATCGCCTAAGTAAGTGAAATCGACCAAGCGAGATCACTACTCTTCTTGATATCAAAACAAAGTTTAATCTCGAGGAAACCGTGTAGATCTGATCTAAGACCTCTCGAACTTTCTTGGAGGATTATTTCACGAAGGAAATAATCGCCAATGGGTTCGCTAAGATCTCAGATCTAGTTGTCGAAGTTGATCATCTCCCCAAAAGTTAGATCTCGATCCGGCAGAGCTTCAGCTTTTTCTCCAAAATTCTGGATCTCAAAAAATGAGCCCCCACCTTCTTATTTATAGCCTTGAAAAGCGGATAACGGGTCGGATCTGTGCGAAAAGGCCCACCTAGCCACTTAGAGGTGGCTCGGCCACCTAGGTGGCTCGGCCACCGAGCCACTACTTTGGAGGCTCGGCCTTGGCCGAGCCACCCCAAGGTGGTTCGGTTTTTTTCGCCGAGCCCCTAAGGGCGGTTCCGGGACCTATTTTCGTCATTTTTCCGGTGTTCTGAGTCTGGTTTGGTTCAGGGTTATTGGTTTCGTTGATTCGAAGTTTCGGAATTAGGTTTATCCCATCGCTTGGATGCGATTTGTCGCTTCATCGACTTGTACGCTTTGCCGATTCGCTTCATGCGTTTCGTTGACTCACTTCACTGACTTGGACGTTTCGTCGACTCGCTTTATGCATTTCGTCGACTCGCTTCATGCGTTGGCGTCGCTTTGTGTTGTCAACGGTCCGTCGCTACGTCATCGGATGGCTCGCCGATCGACAACTCTTCATCGCAAGCTATGTTCGGGAACTTATAGGTAATTTTCAACGCCTACAGGAATAAGTACAATTCATGGGGATATAGTGAGTGTTAGATTAAAAAAGAATCTCAACCACCCACCAAATAATCAAACGGTTGTTATCAAAAGTAGTGGTCTTTCCACTACTTTTTTGAAGTGGAGAGGATCCAAATCTGGTGTTTTATAGGGTAGATTACACTAAAACTCCAAGATTTTTTTAGCGTTTTTGCAATAAATGCGCAATAACTTTCAAAATCACACTAAATCTTCAAGAACTTTCAGTGCTTTATAGTAAACCCCACAAACCTTTCAAAATCTCACTAAATCCCCAATAATTTGCAGAAAACCCTCAAAGTTAACACCATTACATCTAATGGGACACGTACAACTCAGATAACTTAAAAAGACCAAACTACCCCTTGAATTATTAAAAGAAATTATTTATCACTTTTTTATTTTTTGAACCTTAAAAACATAAATCTCTTATATTTTGTCATTCATTCTCTTCTTGCTCGCGTCCAGATTAGGGTTCGAACCCTGCTTGTTTTTTAGGCTGAAAATGTCCTTCAAAGTGCCTTTGTATGTTGTTTTTGTGGTTCTAATTTATGGGGGTTATCCGCAAAATATCAAAACTTATTGGGGGATTTTCTGCAATTCTAAAAGTTATTGGGGATTTAGTGTGATTTTGAAAGTTATTGAGGTCTACTACAAAACCTGAAAGTTCTTAGGGTTTTATGTTGATTGTGAAAGTTATTGGGGGTTTACTGCAAATGCTAAAACTTCTTGGGCGCTTAGTGTATTTTACCCTATTTTATATTGACAATGAGAATCAAATAATTCTAAAAAGGATATATCATTAAATAATATGATATGTACTTAAGTCTTCCATACATGATAACTTTTTATTCAATCTTATGATTGTATAAGTCATCTTTAGTTAAACAATTTTCCATTGATATTTTTGAAATCTACGATGACGGCGCTCTTATTTATACTATGGTATGTTCTCCTGAATTTTAACAAATGGTTTTCTAAATCCTTATCTAGTAATAGAATACACATAAATTTATGTTGTCAAAAGTTTAATATATAAGAAAAACATCAAATGTACTCGGATCTATGCATGACATTAAATATGTATCAAATAAATATCAATTATTAGATTATTCGATTTTAGGATTCTTGAATAAATCTAATAATCGACATCCTTTAAATGTACACTTACTACTGTTATGGACCGTCCCTTCTGATGCTTTCTCAATATAAAAAAACTTTTCTGAGTTCAATTTCATCATTTGTAACGGAAGCATCCCAAGACGATTAGTCGTGATAATTCACAGATAAATGGTAGAGCAAGCAGCTAATACACACCAGCATTACACCATTGTAAGAAAAAAAATAATCTAATAATTGATATTTGATATTTGATAAGACAAAGCACTAGAACAAATGCGGACAGAATTAATGACATACATGAATCATTATAATACACATTACCACGTCACCAAAACCATGGTTATGGATAAAAACCACATTGAATGCCTCGCCCCAAGTTCTTCGTGCACTTGCACATGCTTCACATGGTTTATTAATGACTGGAAAGTTTCCATTATTGTTGTTCTTATTTTATTTAGCTAAAGCATTCATTATCCTTTTTAAAGCACCATCATATAGTCTACTTTTTGTCTTACAAGAGAATCCTTCGCACACATTGCTTGTTCTCTTGCACACAAATCATGACGAAGTTCATTAAATTATAGCTTAACGATCAGATTAAGCAGAGATTTGCTCGACCTAAGTTAGAATAATAAGGATTAATTACATTCCGGTACCATATAGTATAATGTAACTACATGGGTGATCCTGAGGTTTGGGTATCTACACGGATAACCCTGAGTTAGATGCCCAGTGTAAAAGTGCTAACATAGCTTAACTTTGCATATGAAAAAGATAAAAATACCCTTTCACACGAATACAATTTGCTCACCATTTGGCGGGATTTACTCCAAGTTACTTAAGTGGAATATAGGGGACCATAAAAAGTTCAGTGATTGAAACAAGTTGAACGAATTATTAAGCAGGGTTATTTGCATATATACCACTTAAATCATGGGTATTTGCAAAAATACCCTCCAAATCTCAATATTTGCAAAACCACCCCTCAAATCATCAATTTTGGTAAAACTTAACCTCAAAACAATTAATCATCAACTTTTACTAGCTAATTTGTAACCGCAATGTAAAAATTATCAACAAAATAGTCAAATCTTTAGCACCAAGTTGATGATTTGTTGATTTTAGGTATATTTTCCCCAAAGTTGATGATTTGAGGCGTGCTTTGCAAATACCAAAATTTGGGGTATTTTGCAAATACCTATGATTTATGTGGTATATATGCAAATAACTCCTATTAAAACAAATCTTTTATGAATGGTTTTTAGAAATCAGTCCCTCAAATCTTTGCTAACCCCATATTAGTTCCTCAAGTCTTTAAAATTGCTTAAGAATTGAGGGGCTAATATGGAATTATTGAAGATTTGCGAGACTAGTATCTAAATAACTCTTTTATAAAATGATTTGAGGGACTAATGAGGAACTATAAAGATTTTGACGGAATAATTGAAGATCTGAGGGACTAATTTCTTAATAAAATGATTTAAGGGACTAATTAGGGCTATCTTTGTAGATACTTAGACCAGGATCATGGGTGCAATTACATTATACCACAAGGTACCAGAGTGTAAAAAGGGTATTTTAGGAATTCCCATATTGTGTTAGTTGTCATGTTACTAAAAAAATAAACGGTGTTAATAACTGTTAGATTTTGGGCTACGGTGATACAAGTTAGCAACCTCAGAGTTTTTGTGTAAATACGCAAACTTCAGGGTCACCCGTATAATTACATTGTACTATAAGGTACCAAAATGTAATTAATCCGAATAATAATAACACATATAAGCATAGGAAACATAATAAAATTAATAAGAGAGAATCCATTTTTACTCCCGCTTCCCCTTTTCTAACACAACCATGTGACGTGTCATCCTCACTATCCATTATTATAATAAAAATGATAAATATTATAACAGTTATACTATTTTTGTACTTCATAAAAAGTGAGCTCCATAAGAATTCATAATTTCTTTTTATAATTTATAGAAAAACTTACTTTTTATGTTTAGGAGTATAATAATAGTATAACTCATGTGTACAGTTATCACTATTACTGTTATAATAATTTAGTGCCGAATGTTATATTTGGATGATAAATTATTAGAGTTATGGAATCAGGCTTAAAGTTTTTCCCCCTAACTCTACCATTTAGTGTGGGCTCATTGAATTACAATTTACATCTAAATTATCAAATGTTATGTGCTTATTAACTCGCTCAAGAATCATCAAATTAATGTACTGCGTTGAACTATTTGTATCACAACCTTGCACCAACAAATCCAAAAACATTTATCACTGGGACAAGACCATATATTTACAAGTATAAATATTATATGATATATTTAGCTAAATACTGATGATATCAATGTCATATATGGGTGTTTATTTTCAAAATTTTGGGAGGGCGGGGATCAATAGGGCAAATAATATGGGTAAAATTTATATAGAGATTTAATATTAAATATATTTCTTACGGGTTCTGTGGAGTAATTGACTCCATTGTCTCAACTATAGATCCGTCCCGCACCTGAGGCTTGTATTTGGATTGAATGAATGAAATCAAGGCCAAGATTTTTTCCCTCCAAAGAAAAACATTACCACCAAATGCAAAAGAGGAACATGTGTAATCCTATTTATAGAAGATTATGTGTAGACTAACAGAAAACTTGTTAGGAATATTATATTATTGAGTGCTGTTGTAATCCAAGAAAAATTATTTTGATAATATTTTTAAAGAAAAGTTTACATAAATGCCTCCCTTATATAATCTATACTACTATATGAAGGAAATAGTGGGGGTAGTAAAAACTTGACTGAGTGGTGAACATTTCATCCATTTCTCTTGTATTTAGAAGGTAAAAGTATAATTTTATAGGAGATGCATCTTTTATTTCATTTCATTTCTCTCTCTTCTAGAACTTTCTAAAACATGATGTGAGCATAACATTAGAGCTTCATAATTTGATATATATTACACTATATCATAGTTGCGCGATTCCCTGGACCCCCCTCGAACTGTCGAACAGTTCATGCGAACCGATTCCCTGTACATTTACGAACCGATTCCCTCCGATACACGAATTGGTTCCCTAAAATTAGCATACCGCTTACTAAGTATGAGGGGACCAAAGTTGATTTACAAGTCTGTTTTCATGCACATGCGCTTGAATTTTTTTATATGTCGATAATATTATTGAAAGTATTTTTCAGTAAGTGGAAGTTATCCAAAATTAATAACTAATTCTAGATCACTATTTCTTTAACTGTTGTTGCTAAGAAGATTTTATCTCGGGAGTCTCGGCCTATTAGTAGCTCTTCTACTGAGAAAAATTGGAGTACTTATTCTTACATACATAGTGTGAAAAGAAATAGATTGAACAGTGGAAGGACGGATAAGTTAGTATTCATCCATTCAAACATTCGCCTCCTGTCACGATTTTGTCAGAATTACAAAGTTGGTCCATATAAAGGATGGGATATGGATCCCAATAATGATAACTTGGAGGACTCTTCAAGTAAGTTAGAGGAGCTTAGATGGAATTGTTTGGACTCGGAATTAGCAGAAGACGCACTTGATGTTAAGAGGAAGAAAGTTATAAAATAGAAGACAAAAATTATTAAGAGGTTGTCTAATATTTAATATTTTAAGTTTTATGTATTTAGAAACTATAAAATGAAGTATTGAAGTATTTTATATGAAAAAATATTGAAATGCATAATTAGTTTTCTAATTTCTAATTTTCTACTATACACTTTGAAAAATGATAAGCGTGCCCAAAAAATTACATCAGATCCTATATCGAACTTATGATCAAAGCAAGCTAACCCCGTCGAATCAAAATTTCAAAGTCTCGAATTGCGTATCCGAATGTCTGACGACCCTTCGTCTACTTGAACCATGTAACTATGCACTATATAATATACTTGACATAGCTATGAAAACTGAGGTTCTTTTCCAAAAAATAGATGTAAAATAAAATAAAATAAATTTTTATTTCAATATATGTTCTAATGTAAATATTATTGAAAACATATATTACTCATCTCAAAATAATTAGATATAATATTCTAAAGATAAAATATGAAAAGGACTTTTCTTAATGACATTATCTATGAAATTAGGTCGTCACTCAAACTGCAATATATATCATAACCAATTTCCAACAAGATGAGATGAAATATTGCATGTCAATAAACATATCATAAAAGATCTTATAAAAATCTATAAAACTTTAAGGTATTGAAGTGATCATTTTTATAAGAAAATTAGAATAATTAAGTTTTAATATGTGTTACACGTGCATTTGCTTGTGGATAATACTGGTAAGGATTACAAAATTGAACATGTTTATCATCCCTCCTAATAATTAGACATATTGACTCTCTTTAGAAAAAGATCCCACCAACTTCAAAATTCATACTGGAAACACACGTCAAATTCTCATTTTTCACTGTATGATGATTTTCAACATGGATCCTTTGAGTTTGAAACTGATCTTGGAGGAGTTAAACATCTCGTTGCCTCTATCAACAAGGGTTCATGATCTCAGGACGTTGAAGAAAGCAAGGTGGGTATTGTTGATGCACGGGAAAACTTACTAGATTGAGTCGTAAGGTTGAACTCAGTGATGAAGGCCCCGTGATGTCTTTTGATGCCTGATGATAATCTTCGGTTGATGATGGTCTGTGATACACAGAAAAAATATCAGATTGATGATGGTGGGCTGTCCACCAATGCCCCTCCAATGCCTAAATCAGACTTTTGATAATATAGTCAAAATAATAGGTATATAGGTAAGGATTTTAGAGGAGGAATATCATGAATTGAAGGTCGGCGGTGTCGAGCCTAGTAATTGTATGAGAGATCCTCTACCTTAAATAGGAAGGCATATTTATACTAATTGCTAGGGCAGATCAGTAGCTACACGTGTCACCAACCTAACTCCTAAGGTTGTTATAGTATTTACTTAGCCTGTAAGTAAATCCACGTGGCAGTACCTCATTGGTAGGATGGTACAACCAGCATATATGTAGATCAAGTAAGTTATGAAAGCTAGCAATTACAGATTAAGTACTAGATTGATATCTCTTAACACAGCATGTTGGGGATATGATATGATCCGAATCAATCATCTCCAATTAGGTAAACCGCTATAAAATCAAAGTGGGTTTGGATGAAGCATAGCAACCGAATCAAGATGAGCTCGGTTGTTATGAACTTCTATCGCCGTATCCGAGCTTTTAGGTCAGGCCCGTGGGTTGTGATTAGATTGTAAACTGAGTGCGGATGTCTCATACTTTAGCGGGTTAAGTTGGTTACCTTATTGACTTGTCATCGCAGCGTCGTCTAGCTAACCCGAATGTGAAATCTTAGCTATATGAATAACATGTATGAAAGCGGATGAATGCTCCGGGTCCGAAGGACATAATCAGAGCTGATTGGGGGTTTGAAGTATTTTGGCTTTCTTTTTTCTCTTTTGATGCTGTTCGAGCAAACTTTTGTAGTTTTGCTTGGAGATTTCTTTTTTCCTTTTGTTAATCCAGAGTAGTGGAGAAACTTTCAAGTTTTAAGTTTATTCTCTTGAAAACTTAGAACTCCAAGTTCTCCAAACAACTGCATTTAGTTTGTATATACTTCTCTTTTCAATATGTGATGATGAATAGGGTATCCTGCTTCTTTTTCTTTAAAAAAACATGGAGGCTTTTATACTTTTTTTTTCTTATAAATGAAATTAGAAATAGAATGTAGGACAAAATATATACAATTCTCTATAAGAAAATTCTTATAGTAATACAGGAGACGTGACCAGATATCAACTTTAAAGTTGTTCATCGTTTTAAGTTTTATATTCTTTGCACTTATTTAGTTTTTGCACCTTTTTAACCGTGTGAACTGATTAATTTTATATGTTGTCTGTATTAATTTAAAATTTCTATCAAAGCACATAGGGCGTAATTTTTTTTCATAATAGCTCGCCTGTGAGCAGACTATCCTGATTCATAGAGAGAAAATTAGAGAATTATTTAGAAAGTCTATCCTCTTGTACGAATCAAACAACTATTATGCAAAAGGTAACAGTGTGCACAATGTTCTGAACAGATTTGATATTCAGATATACATTAACTTCTACTTTTTTGTGTGATATTTTATAGAGGGTTGTCTATAGTGTTTTTCCCCCTTAGAACGGGCTGCACGCACTCATCACTTCTTTTATGTAAAAAATCATATAAAAAGAAACAAGAAATTGATACATCTCAGAAAGTATCGCATGAACCCAGTTCATGGTATTAAATGAGCAATACATAAATATCAACGACTCTTGCACATATTTCGAAGCTTAATATTGCAAGTCTTGATATCTATTTGATGCATATTTAATGTTATAGGCCAGTCTTACTTAGTATTTTTCCATGCTTAAGATAGATTTTATAGTTTTTTGGTTAGTAAAGGAGGACGTGATACGATCATACAAGTCCCAACAAAATTTTTTTTTTAAAACTAAAATTAAATGTCTACTAAACGCTAACATTAAAACTTCTGATTAGCCTTCTTTCTATATAAGGGATTTTCCCCCTTTTTTTCCGCCAGACCCAGCAGGCATGCACTAAACGACACCACAACCGGGTCCCAAAATAGAAGAAACAAGTTGCCATAAACAACAACTTTGGTCCGGACCCCACTATTCATACTCAAAAGTGCCACGTCATCAGAGTAAGCACAACTTGTCCACAGACTTAGGTCCACAATAGTACGGTGGTCCAGCAATCAAACACCCAAGTTTGTGGTCCAATTTCGCTCCGGAATTGTTGTCTCTTGTAGCCGTCCAATGATCATCGAACGGCTGTGATCGCTGGGCCCACCGTCTCTAACTGCTCCAGGGTCCAAACAAGAGTACAGCGGGTCTGACAGGTGGCATCCCGAATCCGACCCGACAGAGAATAAATGTGGCCTGCGATATATTTATTAGTTGAGAAAAAGAAAAAGGGTAAAAAGTCATGAGAACAGGAAAATATCTTAAAAGTCCAATGGACCATGCAAAGGGAAAGAGATTATTTGGAGTTCTGATTTTATCAGAACGAGCCGCATACGAACAGTACATCCGGGCCGTTCAAAGACAAAATAGAGGGGCAGTTTTGAAAGTTCACCGCCCTTTTTACTGGTCAGAACTCCCCATTCCCATGTCGGGAGTTCTGATAGGATGCGTGGGGAGTTCTGATAGGATGCTGATATTGCCACCAAACCGCCTGATCAACTTTACACGCAACCCACACTTGGCCTGCTATCACAGCCGAGAACTGTCACGACCGACTCGATAAACCGACAACTTGCGTAGCCGAGTAAAAGGAGGTACTCGCCGGCCCTCACCCAGACGACTGAAGAGGCGGTAGTTACCTCGAACCCTTAGCCGATAGCCGACTACCCTTGCATTAACTGCTCGACAAGATCATCATTGCTCCAGCCCTTATAGCCTTTATGACTTATTGGGCCTAGTCAGCACTAAGCGCCTGCTATTGTCCTCACATTAAACGCATGGATGACTCACCCTCTTCAACGGCCGGCCTGTCAAGCTCTATCAACTCAGCCGCATGTCTAGGACTCGACCGAAGTTACACTTCTACCCCTCTCAACAATATATATATGAGCTCACCACCCACTGATGGGAGGGGAGGCTCAGGCTCGCTTTAGGGCCACATGTATGCAACTTCTGTATACCTAGAACTTATTAGTTCATTGGTTTCTTCTCCACTCAAGCTCAAATACTGACTTGATCGTTGGAGGAATCACCGGAGAACCCAACTCCGGCCCTCTAACGAGCGTTATTGTGCAGCTCTCTTATACAGCTCTCAAAGGAGATGAAGGAACCCACTTCACTCACGTCATCCCTAAGCTCCGTCGCTAAGACTCAGGATTATCTGCTAATCTCGCTGTTTGATAATTGACATCAACAGATGCATAGTCTATTCATACTGATATTTAGTAACTCTATACAGGACATCTTTCATCACTATTCAATATCTGTATGATTAATCTTCGCTTAAAAGAAAACCAGTATTCCGGTGCATGCGATGCGAGCATGACACAGTACACTTGTGTATGATATAAATGCTTTCAAACTCTAATTCCTTATATAAACTATGAGATCCAATATAAATGAACAGAGATAAAATATTTATATAATTTAAATGAAGTAAATCAAAGCATTCATAGATTTGAAAATTCAACATTTTTGCGGTGCTAAATAGTTTAAGGGAGTTTTGAATTTTATTGCATTTGGTAATTGAACGTGGGAGGATTAATGGGTTAGGCAAGAGAGTTTGGATAATTTTAATTAGACTTTCTTAACTTTATTTATCTCACATAGCATTTCTGAACTTTGAGGTGTCTCACAAAATTCCCATGATATTTTTTCACATCACCTCATACATCTAATTTGCAAATTACTAAAAATTTCTTGAGATGAAAAAGAATCAGAAAAGTTATACTATCTATATAAATTTTTTATCTTATGAAATTATACTTATGAAATTATACTTTTATTATCCAAAGCGCACAAACTTGCTTTCATTTAACCGACCCGACCGACCCTATATCAGATATTTCGCACTATTCGACACGTTGTACCCAATAATAATTCGGTAAACACAAATCGTTTCCTCAATCGCTGGAGCCCACTCGCTTCTCTGATGGTAAGCATACCGCAAGCTTACTAATCCCTAACATTCAAAATATCAATATCTTTTGAATTTTTTGCAAACACGCCTAGCTGAAAAATACCCATCCCAACCATCAACACAGCATGACCTGGGCACGGATTTTAACACCCATAACTCCTCCCTCTGTTTTACGGTGTTTTCCGTACATAGTCCCTGCGTCTTTCATAATTTGAAATCAGTATCTCAAAGCTTCATATTATCAATTAGTCCCCTAACATTTGAAGTATTTTGAAATTAGTCCCTTAAGTTACATGCTAATTGAAAGTGAGAGCGTGTTCTGTCATCTTTAGCATTTTTGTGTTCATTTTCAGATGTATCTCTCTGCGTTCAATAGCAAACCGCAAAAAACTTCACTAGATCACAAACCAAATAAAGATTTCGCAATATTAGACTTAAACCGTAGATTTTTAAACCTGATTGTGGCAACTCGATACCTTAATCATTCCAAATTTATCAAGTTAACACTAACCCAATCATGATTAACAATTCAGATGGTAAATGTAAGTGAGGGATCAACATTGAAACAATTAAAAAGATTTAGGGGACTTAGTCGAAATAAGAAACATGACAGGGGCTAGTTCGAAAAACCTCTTTTGTTAATCATCAAAATTTTTGAAAAAGGCCATGTGGGCCCGAATACAAGCTGTCACCAGCTTCTCCTGCTCTCCCCAGCCCATGCCTCCCTCATCACTTCACTTGCTCGCTCCCTATTTATTCTCCTTCCTCCCCTCCCCAACTCAAAACAAAAAAAAAAAACCCAAAAAAATAACTAAATAAAGAAAAGGAAAATGCATATCGTCACTGCTTTCATCTTCTTCCTCTCTCTCTCTGTTCCAGCTTTGCTTCAAGCAGCAAGCCCGTTCCCATACAAGAAGACCCTAAACCTCCACCCCTCCAACGAAACCTCCCCCTTGTTCTCCTCCTCGAAACGCTACGAGGGGTCGTCGGACCTAATCCACCTCCGCTACCACATGGGCCCAGTCCTCTCCTCCCCGGTCAACCTCTACCTCATCTGGTACGGCCGCTGGCCGGCATCCTCCCGCTCCCTCATCCGCGACTTCCTCCTCTCCATCTCCTCCCCCTCCCCTCCCTCCCCCTCCCTCTCCCAGTGGTGGTCCTCCACCGCCGCGCTCTACTCCGACCAGACCCTCTCCAACGTCACCCGCTCCTTCACCATCCGCTCCGAGCACTCCAACGCCAACCTCACCCGCGGCCGCACCCTCACCCGCCTCTCCATCCAGCAGGTCATCGCCGACTCCATCGCCTCCCGCCGCCTCCCCGTCGACCACCGCCACGGCGTCTACCTCGTCCTCACCGCCCCCGATATCAGGGTCCAGGAGTTCTGCCGCGCCGTCTGCGGCTTCCACTACTTCACCTTCCCCTCCATCGTCGGCCACACCCTCCCCTACGCCTGGGTGGGCAACAGCGGGGCCCAGTGCCCCGACGTCTGCGCCTACCCCTTCGCCCTGCCCAGCTACATGTCCGGGTCGGGGATGGAGGCGATGAGGCCGCCGAACGGTGACGTCGGCGTGGATGGGATGCTGAGCGTGATCGGGCATGAGCTCGCCGAGCTGTCGACGAACCCGCTGATCAACGCTTGGTACGCGGGGGAGGACCCGACGGCGCCGACGGAGATCGGGGATCTGTGCGAGGGGGTTTACGGGAGCGGAGGGGGAGGAGGGTATACTGGGGAGGTGGCGAGGGACGGGGAGGGGAGGAGGTGGAATGTTAATGGGAGGAACGGGAGGAGGTTCTTGGTTCAGTGGGTTTGGAATCCTGTGATTAAGGCTTGTAGAGGCCCTAATGCACTTGATTAATTTTGTGGTTTTTTTTTTTTTTTTTGTGTTGTTAGATTTATATAAAGAGTTTATATGTTTGTATAATGTTAGATTTATATTTATATATTAAAGTTTTGGTGTTAGTATATCTAGTATAATTTTTAGAATTAGATGAATTGATTTAAATTTCACAGAAATTATTAGAGGTCTTGTATAAATTGTCTTAATTTTTATTAAATTTTTTTTAATTTATCGAGAATAATGTATGGTACTAGGAAAGTATTCTAACGATGTTAATGTTAATAGTGTTGTTAAATATGTCTAATGATTAAGGATAAGAAAAACAAAAATAAAAATAAAAATAAAAAGTATGTCACATATTTACTATGTATCAATTTTTGTACTACTAAATTAAAAAGATAAAATATCAAATGTTATTCCACCGTACTCCTTTTTTTTTGTGTGTGTGGATAACACTGTACTCCTGCTTTAGATTACATTAATTTGGTGAAGTAATATGCTTTTGAGGCTTTCTATAGTAGACTTTAACTTTTTGATCCCCAATCATTGTAAAGTAACACAAGATTTTTTTCCTTCTATACTCAAAATTTCCCTATGGGGTTAGTCAAATAGAACTCAAAACTAGAACTAGGATAATTTGTGGAATAAAATTTTATAGTGTTAGTCAACTAGAACTAAATTTAGAATAAAATTTTATAGTGTTAGTCAACTAGAACTCTAACAAAACTAGAACTGGGATAGTTGTACAAAATTATCCCACTTTTTTATTTTTCTATACAAAATGAGAGTTCTAACCTCTTGTTATGGTCATAACCACTAGCAGGTGATTAAGAAGAAAACCAAGTGTTGACATGGATAAACGCTTGCAACAGAAGCAGAACGAGCCTCCACACCCGACATGTATGCCCGCACTCCATCTAATTCCGCCATGGTCCATTAAGCGACTATCACTATAGCCGACGCGTAGCGCGTCAAGTAAGTCGCCATCAACAACTCTCCCCGCGACGACGCGAAAGGCGTGAATAGCTGGCCCGCCCACCATTGACGCCGGAAAGATCCCCATCGCCGCCGTCTCCACCGGACAACGTGACGACCAGCCTATCACCTTCCAACGGCTACTGCCGGGCGACGCCGAAGGCGGTATAGTCGCCCTCCCAACCCGCCACCCATTATAACCCCATCCAACCGGTCGTCGGCCTCTCCCGACAATGCGAAGCGAATCTAGGCCCCCTCTTCTCAGCCACCCGTCCTCTGGGACGACGCGAAAGGCGGCACTAGTCGTCCCTTTCAGTTGATTACCCCAAAGGACGTCCCGAGAGGCCGTGCGAGTCGGCCACCCGGCCTCAGCTCCCCCCATCTCATCCTACGTGGTTCCCTCCGCCGGACGACGGTTATACAAGATTCAAGCCCATCAACATCGTGATTAATGACTGACACTCTTAACTCCCCGCCTTCACGATATTTAAGGCATCTGACCCATGCAGCCTACAGGTAGCCGTCAATCCCATCCCATTAATGGTGAATAGACCATACAGACCCTCAAATTACCCGCAATTTGACACCTGTAAAGGCCAGCCCCCATAGCAGACAAATAAAATGCTCACCAATCACCGCTCACACGTGGAAGAGAGGGCTGACTCATCGGTGGTTCCTTAACCGATGGAGACACGGAAATACCCCCTCAACCCTAGGTATAAGTAGCAACGTGAATAGCGAACCAAGTAAGTAATCTTTTCTGAGTGAATTCCTGCTCCATTGAATTTTATCTCCCTCATTACTAACTTGACCGTCGGAGGAACCACCGGAGATCCCAACTCCGCCTCTTCCTCAGGTCCCCCTCTGTTGTAGGCGAATCCCCTGACTGGAGCAGCGTCGCCGGGCATTAGGAGAGAAGGCGGACTCTGCTCTCTTAAAAGCTAAACTCACCCGAGGTTAGTGACTGTGATTATATACATCAACACCTCTTAAATTATCCCAAGTTTTAGCTTGGAACTAGATGATAAAAAACTAGAACTCTTATTTATTTTATTATTTTTTTATTTTTTATATTTCTTTTTTTCTTTACTTCTTTCTTACTATGGTTATCACCATCATTAGACCAGGCCATCAGATCAGATCTCGTCTCATTTTAGTCATCTCTCGATATTTTCTTTTTACCAAATATTATAATTATATAATTAATTGAAAAGTAAAGTTTGTATCAATTCATAATTTATTAAACAATAAAATTGAGAGATTAGGAAAGAGATCTCTGGGAGCAAAAAGGAAGGAAAATGTGAATTTTTTAGACTTGTACTATAATAATAATTAAAAATAAAAAGCTACAACATATATAATACTACTAATAATAATAATCAATATCTTATAGCCTAATCAAAATTTATTTAATAATAAATAACATTATCGTAAATAATAATCAATTAATAATAGTAAGTTTAAAATACATAAATAGTATTTATATCCTCAAAATGCATAAATTTATATTTCATGATTATAAAAATTTATCCCACTTTATTTTATCAAAATATCCCGCTTCACAAAATTATTCCTATTTATCCTACTAAAATATCCTACTAGCAAAAATTATTCCACTTTAACAATTATCCTACTGCATCTAAAATGTCCCAATTGACTAACAACCCCTATATATTTTTTCTTCTAAACTCAAACTTTGCCCTAATGCCTACTAGAGTCTGTCTAGGAACTCTACTTGGCTTACAATTTATAAATAGTTTATAAACCAAGTCGATTATAATCTACAATGCTTAGTAGGTTTAGTGGATTAAAATCTATTTTCAAGAGTAGAGCATTTGATAAATGAGTATATTGTAATTCATAATTGTTGTTAAAATAACCAAAAGAACATGGGTCGGTAGCGAGTTATTAATAAACGAGGCATTCGATTTTTTTTTAAATCATGAAGGTTATAATTCTTTTATTTGGTCAAGCCTCATGGTTTATAATATATTAAAACATAAGCCATTATAAGTCAAAATAAGTCGGTTGCCAAATATCTCAAAGTTGCTTATAAGCTATGAGTCATTGATAAGCCACTTTGACCATTGGCAAACATAGGGGTGTCCAAATGGGTCGGGCTGACTTCGCTCGACTCTTAACTCCGGGTTTGGGTCGGGCAAATGCCCTTTCTCGAACCCGGACCGGCGAGTACACTGTTCAATAGTTGTTTACCTACCTAACATTTCTATTTAATCAGAGTATTATGTCCCACTAATTTACATTATCCTCCATTTTTGCAACATAACATCAAGCAAAACATTCATCATACTGCTAAATAATAATTATATCATCGAAGATCTAAGCTTTTAGAAAAAAATTTAATTATATACTCAACATTGTTTGGGTCGAAAGTTGATTTCTTTGTAAAACTTGAGAAAATTACACTTTGGTTCTCGATTACAAGAAAATTAAATAACTCTCACAAACTCGAACAAAAGACGCTACAAGTGTAGATCTCTTGTTTTGTGGGACTTTGTCTTGGGGACGCGTAATCCGTGGACCACCGAAGCGCCGATCGTCGAATCGGCGGGGTTTAGTTAGTGCTTCGCAAAGGAAACAAGAACTTCAAAGAAATATCTTAGCAAGGTAAGATATCTACTCTTCTCAAGAATAAGTCAAGGCTTAAACTCGAGGAATCTCCGCGTGGATCGTGTTCTTGAACTCCTAAGCTTGGATTGACTTTTCCCTTTCGATGGCCGACCCACGCCCAAGTGGGCGTAGGAGGGTATTTATAGTCTTTGGGAAGCGTGCCCACAAGTGTCATAAGTCTTTGGAGATTTTACGGTTAGCGGCAGACTCAAGCTACCTGTTGTAGCTCAAGCTGCCTCGGCTAAACGCCTGTGCTTGGCGGCGGTCGCAGCTACCGCTAGCGTGGCGGTATGAAGCTGCCGACAAGCCAGGCAATATCGCCCCTTCACCGCCAGAACGGTTTCCTCGCTTTTAGGCATGATTAAATACCTAGAATTACGCCTAGTGGGCGATCTTCAGCTGTAACCGCCATTAACGGTTCAACGTTTCTGCGTTGATAAAGTCAAGTGGGCCCCATCGGCATTGATTTAGACCCTTCAAGAACTCATTCCAAGTATTCGGGTGTCTCACCGTTAGCGAGACACAAGTAAGTGCCTCGCCTATAGCGAGACACATCAAGGTGTCTCGCTTCGTCGCGAGGCACACACAAGTGTCTCGCTAATAGCGAGACACATCAAGGTGTCTCGCTTCGTCGCGAGGCACACACAAGTGTCTCGCTAATAGCGAGACACATCAAGGTGTCTCGCTTCGTCGCGAGGCACACACAAGTGTCTCGCGACCGTAGCGAGACACAATCTCCCATGTGTTGACTTCTTGAGATTTCGACGACGTTGTTCTTCGATCTTCTCATGATTTAGTCATATTTGAGGTTCTTCAGCAATTTTTGATGCCTACAAACATGTCAAAACCTTTACAGACATTACAATCATGTCTAAATAAAAGTTTTTTTTTAAAGGATAAAAGAAATAAAACAATCTGACCAACTAAATTTGAACCAACAAACTTATGGTTTTATAGGTGACAAACTATAATCCCCCGCTCTGACAATTGAGCTAAGCTCATACTGTAACAAATCTTTCAAGAATTTTTAATACCTTAAATTAACTAATGGCTAAATTGCACAAAACACCAGCTCTGAGCCTGGTTGGGCCGGGTTCTGTTTAAAATACCCGGGCCCAGGTCAAGCCTGGCCCTCCTCTAGGCCCGGGCGAGTTTGGTGCGGCAGACGCAGCAATTCAAGCCGGATCACGGCTGCGGTCATTTTGGATAGGGGGTGGAAACGAACCGAATCGAATCGAATACCATGGTATTCATATTCGTATTCAGTTAATTTTCATGAATTCGAAGTCGAACTCGAATTCATGTCGAATAAGGAAAGGGTGTTCAAATTTGGTTCGTTAATTAGACAAATATTTGTTAAATGTTCACGAATATCTCAATAGCACCCTTGTTTAAGTCACAAGATCCTCAACCATGAGGTGTTACATTCAAACTCTACGTTTGAAGTCTTTTCTTATTTATTTTCTATAATGTTTTGCTTAATTGTTATTATCATATTTCAATATAAGAATTATTATAGTGTACGTTTATAAATTATTAATATAATACTTATAAATAGCAATATTTATAAAATTTTAGCATGGAAAAGATAATGCAATATAATAATCTAGAAGTAGAAAAATATAAACGAATATTTAATAATCAAACGAATCGAATATACCTCTGGTCAAATTCTATTCGTTTATGCACCGAATACTAAAAAATATTCATTTACTATTAAATGAACTACCGAATCGAATATGACCGAATATCTGGGCGAATAATAACCGAACTGTTTATTAATTATTTGGTTAGTTTCCACCCCTAATTTTGGACATGCCTAGTCAAACATGCTCAATATAAGTGGCACATAGGCTGTTAATTAATAACCAAAAATATACCTCACAAATTATATTTTTGGTTAAATTTGAGCTAGGAACATAAGATATAAAAACAATTTTAATTTACAGTGGACATTGACTAAATCACAACTTTGTAATTGTTGGTACCCCAAAAAGATTTTTTATTAATCCCTGTATGAAAGTCGACATGAATTT
The DNA here is from genome assembly GCA_012295165.1 of Asparagus setaceus. Taxonomy (NCBI): domain Eukaryota; kingdom Viridiplantae; phylum Streptophyta; class Magnoliopsida; order Asparagales; family Asparagaceae; genus Asparagus; species Asparagus setaceus. The sequence continues at coordinate 23,602,974 of CM022701.1, forward strand.
AACCTCACGCCAAAATAAGCGAATTCAAGGCCGAAGGGGACCTCTCTGCTCTCATAAGTGTTCGGCTACTATGAGTGGAAATGCCGCTCTGACAGCAGGCTTCGTTGCTTCTGATGCGGCTGCTACATTAACCGGTCAAAAGCGGTCCCGGTAGACCACTGCGGCGTTCGGGCCTCTTTCTAGGAGTGCTTTCTGATAACTTCGGCCGGTATGCGATGCGATGCTACGATGCCGGCCGACTTCGAAAGTCGTCATTAGGCGTTACGCTCTGATGGCGACTTCGTTGCTTTCTGATGCCCTCGGATGACTTGCTACGATACCGCCGGCGCTGTTGCGGTACCATGCGCTACGATGCGCTGCGAAGGCGGTGTGCGTCGTCCGACTACTGTAGGCCGACTGCGTGCGCTCTGACACCCTCGAGCGACTGCTCACGGTAACTTCGGTGACGGTACTTTATTACTACGCTTTCTGATGCTTCGGCCGTAGCGAAGTAATGCGATGCGTTCTACTACAGTGAGCCAGGCTTCGTCTGCTTCTAGATGCTAGGCGGAAGCGGTGGTTATGCGTAGATCTGCTGATGGGCGACTTCGTCGCTTCTGATACTCTCGGACGGACTGGCTGCTGATCACGGTACTCTGATACTCTGCTTTACTAGTTGGCCTTGAGCCCCCGCCAACAACAAGTCAACATCACAATTAATGGCGTTGTCTTTGGCCACATGACTTTGTAGCCATTCCCCATACCTCACATCAAATCAATGGTGACTCTTTCCACATATGTTGACTAATAGCAAAACTAAGTGACCAACTTGTCCCTCTCTCATTCCTAAAAAAAGAGGAACGATTCTTAGGTAAGGGGTACGCCATTTTTTTTTCTCCCCCTGCACTCTTCAATTAAGAACTCTTACTGTTCATTGTCTTCTCTACTCAAGCTCAAAACACTGACTTGATCGTCGGAGGTACAACGGGGGAGCCAAGCACCGTCCTCTCACGAGCTTCTACCTGTGCAGGGGGGAAGAACGGCCCAACTCAGAGCTAGGTATTCGTGGGAGAGAGCGGATCCCTGTCATCTTCAACCTCAAGCTAAGCTCGCAACGAGATTAGTAACTGTGATTATATACATCAACAGTAATGAAATAGATAAGATAGTTATGACTTATTCTAAATATTATTAGTTTTACATAGGCTTAATTAGTCTACAATAGAGATAGTTTGTGGACAATCTACTTTTTCAATCCTGATCATTTATTATAGCAGGAAGAGAGAGAATTTTGATAACAATCTTTTGAGTGAATAACAATCATTTAAAACGTAAACAATTGATGGTATCTGAAAGTGATATGTCAATAATAATACCAGTGAGAGAATACTAGTGATGTCCATTCCGTGTGCTTGCTGTACACAAACAATAAAGAGGATTCAAACTCCATCATGCGATCCATAGATTATCTATATTAATTATGTCTAATCAAATATAATTATCATTTAAATGATAAAGAATTATGACAAAATCTTAAAGGGGTTTCTGATAAATCTTGAAGAGGAAGGGGATTTTATGATACCCCTTTAGCTTAAAAGGGGGTTTTCTGATATTATGAAACTTACGGGGATTTATCTGATAATCGTCTAAACTTTAGGGCGCTTTGGTTCTTTTCCCCATCAGAATCTTTTTATTTTATTTTATTTTATATAGCCTAATCCGGAATTAAATTCAAGACTGTGAGAATCATATTAAAACCTTTCAATCGTCTAGATTACTCACGGTGGGTATCACTTCAAGACCTTAAATGCTTGAAGCTCTGCAATAGCTAACCCCTCCATGTGATCACAAGTTAGGCTCAGCATCATCATTTACTTAATTTGTGGGTACATACACTGTTGATCTAGACGCGTAACTAGATGTTATCTTTATGAAATCTTGATCAATGTATTTGAGTCTCCCATACCACTTCGCTTCTATCTCTTGTCAATTCTCTGGCCAAGTTTTTGGTTTTGTTTACCTCTCTACTCTTCTTTTTATATGTATAATGCTAGATATATTATTTTCTACTAGTATACATCATGGTTTATATCCCTCTCAGACTATGGGAAAAAGCTACTTTGGGATACATTTTTTTAATAAAAGATATCTCATAATGTTTCGTTAAAAATTATAATAAATTAAATTTCATCCGAACCATATGGGACACATAATTAAAAGATGGGATGTGACACAATGGTTATTTCTCTTATTTTTCCGAACACTTTCTTCCGTTATTTGCTTTGGTAATTGAACTTTGAAGTTTATCCCGCTAATAAAAAATTTCTACCCATCGTGAGTGAAACTGACAGTTGGGAGGTTCTATTATGACTCCAATGATCTTGGGTTCGATTCTGGACTAGGTTATCCAAAAAAAAAAAAAAATCTAATCATTTATGATCAATATGCATAGTTATCCAAAGTTTGAATTATCATATTAAAGATTTGCTGGTCTAGCTAGTACCTGGCTCAATTAAAGCATGTGCTGCTCAGGACACACCCTTTTGATTCTCTCATCTCTTCTGCGTTCAGCCAGCAAGCTAGTAATGAATATTGTACTTATGAGTTTCATCATGCCTCCCTTGTTTTGAGGAATTTCCTGCGTAAATAATGAGAAGAAAAAAATAAATCACTGCAGCCTTGACTTCAATATAAACTGATGCTATTAATAATAGAATTTCTCAAAAAAAGAAAAAAAGAAAAGAAAAGAAAAGAAAGATGCTAGAGTTATTGTCTTTCAAGTAGTTAATTATTGATACTTTCCTCTGATAAATCTTCTAAGAAATAATTAAGCTGCACTTATGACATTTTTCTTTTCCCCCTGGCCCAATAACTATTTTAGTATGATCGTAGCCCGAGCGGTTTATGCCCGTACATTCAGTGACTCATTTGCTGTTGGTTATATCATGAATGGACTAGCCCATTTGTTATTTTGTGCTTGTTTTAAGCAAACTATTTTAACGCCCTAACTGGGCTAACGCTTTGATCTCCACACCGGGCTGACCCGTGCAAAGATAAAATAAAATAAAATAAAACTAACAATCAACTAGGATTATGCTAAAATCTAACTCAAACGTTGACACAGTTGACATGGATAATACAAGAGCAGTATTGAGAAGAAATATCCAAACATAAAAGATAATTTTCATAAGTAAAAAAGACAGTACTTGATATCTAAGCTCTCTGGAGGAGGAGGAGGATCGCCATTGTGAGCAGACCGAGCGGAAGCGCGGTGAGGCCACCGGGGATCTTGTGGCGGAGCTCCGGTGGGAATTGAGACCAATCCCTGCTCTCATGATCCCATCCATGAGGTTTTCCGCTATTATTCCTTTTTTTTTCTTTTAATGACGGAGAGATTTAAAAAAATTAAGCAAACTTCAGTAGGATTAATTATGAAGCAGTTATAATGATTGAACGTGTTTATACTGGATTTATGACTTGTGACATGTCCTTAACTATAAAGTAACTTTGCAATAATGTGTGATTAGGTCTTGTTTATCTTTCAAGCAAACTGCATAAAACAAACATGAAGTTTAGAGGGGTTCACTGTAGATTAAGCTATCATAGTTTGTTTAATAGGAGAAAAACTACCATGAAACTTTCAAAATTGTAAATAAAAAAAATATATATCATGAACTACTGGAAATTGTCTCGAAGAGCTCCACGTGGCAGCTGCACCGAAAAATCCTGCGCTATAAGCTCTCCTCCACTTTTCTCATATGTGCATATATGTACTTACGTAGTATGTATGCATGTATATCAATCCATGGAGCTCGTTATGAAAATACAGAAGATAGAATTGCCCAAAACGATAAAAAATTCAAAATTTATGGTAATTCAATACAAAACATCCTAAAGTTTATGTTACTTCTTTGAAATTTACCCTTTTATTTATGGTTTATGTTATCTATAATAACCTAAATCTCTCTCTTTTGTGAATTTATTCTTCAATCTAATTATTTGCTAATTTATCCCTACATTCTTTCGGTTTAGTTTTTATCCATCCTATTTCGTACCGTCAGGAAATATATATACTCATGCCAAGCTTCCCTTCCTCAGGTGTGCGATCTTTGTCATCGTCGCCAGCCAAACCCTCCCTCCCCCCCCTCCAATTACACACTCTCTTTATTTCTACAATAATTGTTTTCATCTCTCTTTCTCTCTCTAACTCTAGAGCCAACCCACTCTTCTATTGACGATGGCTCACTCTAAAACTCTGTGTGGATTCAACAATTTAATTAGATTATTTATTTAGGGGTATCTTTGTCATATTTGAAAAATGGTAATCATTTAAGTAAAAAATCTCGATATGCCATAATACTCCCTAATCAAATATATAATTGGGATAAATCAAACCGGCTTCAAAAAAGTATAGATTAAATTAGTAAAGAATAATTAAGTGTTAAAAGGATCCTGCCACTGCACCAAAACTCCAAAGAGTTGAGAGTTATAATTTATACCCTAATATATCCTTGTAGATTGGGGGCTCTTTTAGAGGCAGACTCACAGAGAATGCACCAAAGCTCCAAAGTTGTATTCAGGATTAAGGGTTATAATTTTATTCTCTAATGATAAGATTTGGAGGATAAATTTACGAATGGGATATTTTTTTTTAGATCAATTTTCTTCCAGTTTAACATCCTCATTAGAGACTTCACTATACTGAAATTTGTACGGGAAATCGTGAAAATGGCATAAACTTCCACAAATTTTACTTTATGATGATCATCAGATCATGATAGAGATCACGACACGCATAACAATGACAATCGCTTTGGATTCGAGGGAAGGAAGCATCTAAAGAAAGTCAAGGTAGTTCTTGATCGAATCCAAGGAAGAGAGCTTAAGGAATGAAGGCAAACAGAAAAAAAAAAAAGGAGAAGCTTCAACTTTAAGGCATGTTAATTTCTTAGCATTAATTCATAGGAAAATTTTTGGCCTAAATTGCCATAATTTCCCATTTCATTGCCCTCTCATATTGGGAGTCGGAATTCTATCAGATTTTGGGATTTCCTCGGTATGAAATTAAAGTTATGATTGTATTTTGCTTCACAGGCTAAGGTTACTAGAAATATATATATGGATCATTGTAAAAGCCTCAAAGGCTAATGATTGTATAGTTTCATCTTCAGATTCCCAAACCATCAAATAACAAATGAACATAAGATCTCCACTAAGACGGATTTTTGTATACATAACTCCTACATATACATTACATGATGTCCCCATTTTGAAGCTCACTCTGCGAACTTAGCGAGTTTCTTACGACAAACTTGCTAACTTTACCCTAACTCTCTCCCACACACCAAAGCTAACTTATTTAGCAAATAGTGATTACAACTTTTAACGGATGGTTTGGCCAAAAGAGGGTCCCTATATATTTAGGCCTTCACCTCGTAAGGAAAAATCTCTAGAATCATTGCAAATTTTATACTTCTTTATTATTGTTCTAGAGAATTAATCCTACTATTTTCTACTGCATTCTATGGTGTTCTACTACATTCCAATATATTCTACACTATTTTAGAACACTCTATCATGTTCCAGAGGACTCTTCAAGAGCGTAGACATGATCATACATAATAGATGGGGCACAATTAGTACATACTATTTTATCACGATAAAACTCAATAATGTATTAAACATTTTAACTAGAAAATAGCATCAAGTATATAAAAAATGTATTTTACGTGCATCTTTAGACTCAATTAGTGAAGTAGTATGTGACATATGCTTATTTCGACCTAGTACAATATAAAGGGTTTAAAATATAAAGTATTTGCTAAACTTGAGATTCTACCTCAAAATAAGTGGTTACGTTCTTGGACTCTTGCACACGCTGGAATATTCTGTAAAGATTATAAAACATCATAGACTCTTCTAGTCTTAAAGTTCCTAGCCATTACACAAAAACTCCGAAGTTATGGTGAAGATTGAATGTTATATTTTTATGTTTTTAAAACATTCTAAAATCATAGTGTTTACGCTAACTTGTAAGCTGAATAGTTACCACATATAGCATGGATTATGAGGCACGATAAGACTCAAATCGCTCAAATCAGCACAAAGAATTTAGTTTTCTCCAAAATCTCAAATCAACATGAATATATAAAAAGAATGGATGTTATCTGATAACATACAACCCTTACATAAATTTCTTGACCACCTTGCCAAACATATACAACCCTTGTGAATAGCCAATCAAACCATACAACTTCACAGTCTAAATTTTCCAAAGAAAACAATAAAACACCAAAAGAGAAAAGACTCTTGCTTTAATTTAACATATACTTCCATATCTATTGTTTACATGGGCTGAAAGTCCCACATATATTTGCAGAAATGCGCGCAAATAAAAAGTTTTCTGCAATTTCATAAGATTCTTAGCCCGTCAGTATCAAGTTAATATCATCTGCAATCAGAATAATTAAAAATAAAAAAAAAGAAACTCATTTTTATCTGTTTCCACTTTGAAAATAACTAAGGCCCGCTGGAATCCCCATTCCTCCCATCAGTTGATCCTCCCCTGCATCATCAACTCAAACACTTCAGAAAAAAATGTCTTAAAGTTTTTCAGTATCAAATTACTATCAAAATTTAAACTACGTACTAGGATCCAGTGCACCACCTTGATAGAAAGACTTTAAACTGTCCTCTGGATTCTTTATAGAATGCACTTCAGAGTTGCCTTCAGGAATTTGAAAGGAATCGATCTTCCCCGATTTTTGTTTAACGAGGTTTGAGCAATCATTTTCCCTTTCTGCTTCGGATTTGATACTTGGGCATGAAGCAGTTGCTGCCTGCTTGCGTTTTGATCTGGCCCTTCGATTCTGGAACCAGTTGTAGACATTTGTTTCAGAGATTTTGCCGTGCTGTAAGAGCTCAGATGTTAGCTCCTTAATCTTTTGCTTGCTCGGAGTTCCAATGCCTTGCGAAAATACACTCTCGAGTATTTGGAGTTGCACTGGTGTCGGGGTCCAACGCTGCCTTGATGTGATCTTAGGAGTGGATCCAGGCATCATTAAAGGGTCACAGTATTGATAACTTCCCAGGCTCGTTCCTAGTATAGGAAACAGATAGGTAGAACAAGAAATCAATGCAAGAATTTGAAAATATCGCAGAATTTCTAGTAGTGAATTTGATAGAAAGCTTTTGTGTGTGAGTTGATGAATACTTGATCTATGGATACGAGTGATCCTACTTAATGCAAAATGAAGTGAAGAGCATTGCATGAGTAAGGGTAAATTATTTATATGTCAGACCCAAATTACTCAATTTTCTAGCTAAAATTTGTATGCACAATGGTTTTACATACAAAATTATGCTCCCAAAATCGAAGAAGGGGTAAAATATATTACTACCAATGCTTATCATAGTCATTTGAAATATAACAATCACATTGGTCACATTTGAACCAAAGGTAATTTATGAGACACCCAAATAAGTTTGGCCCCACATACAAAATACTCAGTTTCGTACTAAAATTTTCTGCACAACCAATTTTCACCATACAAAATTTGCATCTCCTATGTGAAAGAAGTGGGAAAATATATGACTACAAGGAGTATTAACATAATAGGATTTAAATCAAAAGTAGAGACTGGGTATAGAAAGATCAGATATTTTTAGTTACCATTCCTGAAGTTTAGGCATTTTTCGAGAAACCAACACAATTCAGGAGCATAGGATGAAGGTTATTGTTCCCTTAGAATACCTAGTGAATTGCTAAGTGCAATATCTTTCCTACATGTTTCTAGCAATCTTCCACCATGAAATAGTATTCCCCCCTTAGTGCACATGATGGTCACTGATGGTTGCATGTGCCCAAAACATTATCCCAGTTTTGATTCTTGGCCTCAAAATCACTTGGAATGCTAACATGCCAACTAAAATTCTTTTCGTGTTAGGATCATATTCCTTGTGATATGACAATATTCGGCAATAAAGGAATAGACAACCAATTTAGAGCAACATAATCTGTCGATTCAGAAATCTATGTAGTCTTTTTCGCCTTCTTATATTTCCTCTTGCCTTCTCATATTGTACTTCTCATTTTATTCCCCATTTTGCTTTATCTATTTTCTCTAGTTAAGAAATTCATTGGATAGCTTCCCCTGATTACTAAATAAAAGCCTCTTCCTGTTCACATTTCACATACTCTTGTACCTAGAAAGTTATTCTGGTCCAAGCAATTACAAGGAATAGAGTAAGTTCAGCTTAAAATATTGAGGAAAATTGATAGTCAAATCTCTCTTGACCAATGGACATAACCTTTACCAAACCAATTTGACTTCTAACTCAGTCTTAGTCACTAATTAAAATGTCAAGGAATCGTAATGTTCTGAAAGTCTCTGGTATCTAAATGTTCCTTTGGTTTAACCTATACTTCAATTTGTCTTCTTCATACAAAACTTACCATAACTTACCAAAATAAGGTAAAAATTGGCGGCATTTGCTAACTAGAGTAATAAAAAAAGAAGAAGATGTCATGAAGATACTAGGTTATGAATTTATGTCAAGACTTAAAGGTTAACACCAATCATGAGCTAGTGTTACTGAAATCACTCTCTTCTCTTTATTATTATTATTATTATTATTAATTTGCATAAAAGTACCAAAGTTGCCATTGTGTCAAAATAAATGCTAGCTAACAAACTCAATTTGAACACTTGGTAGGAAGGAGTTAGCAGGTGTTAGACAATCAACATGTAATAGCTCTCGTTGCAGACAAACACATTATGGTAAAAATTAAGCAAGATAAAAGTGAAACTGAGATTAGCCAATATAGTCCTATTCTAGTCAATAAAAGCAGCTGCAGTACACAGGTTCACATTTATGGCCTAATTGATTCCATTGTTTCCCATGCAAAAATAATTTCTCATTTAAAGCATCAAAAGAGAGAACATAACATAAGATTCAAAGACAACTGAAAGAGAACAAAACATCCTGAAAAGGCTCAAAAAAAACTATATGGAGATAAATTAAAGGTTTAATAGAATTTAAGGGGAAACGAGATAAATGTTTCCTGAAAATTATCAATTTATCTTGAAAAAAAGACTTAATTAAAGAGACAAGGGACGGTAAAAAAAAAGTTTAAATAGGCAAAAACGAAGACATGGGTTCCCTCAAATCCAAGCTTGTGACAGTCCCCTATCTCTGTATCTCACAAGGACAAACTTAAATTAATAACAGAATCAAAACAGGGAGAAACCAAAAACCCTTACAAGAAGCCAAAACACAAACTTAAACATAATTAAGGAGAAAAAACAAGATATGGGTCCTCTCAAAAATCAAAATTGGACATGACCCAAATCCCAAAAACGCCAATAAAACAAGCTTAACATAATTAATTACCTGCATTGACACTTTGAGGAGAAGTCATGGACCTGTGCATCTCAACGAGCTGCTCACAAATCGCAGCAAACATTGATATTTGCTGCCTCAAGACCTCAATTTGCTCATCAGTCATCACCTTAACAGGACCCATCATCATCATCAACTCATCAACTTCTCTCTTAATGTGATCACCAATGTTTCTGTTTGAAGAAGAAGAAGAAGGGGAAGCCTTTGGCCAGTCCATTGAATTCTATGGACAAGGAACAGAGGAGAAACAGGACAATCTTGCTCCGTTTATAGGCAGTTTGATTTATTTCCTTGAGGTATATTTGACTTGCTTGAAATAAAAATTAAGGGTCCTATTATGAGATGCACTGGTATTATGATTGATATGATTTGATATGATTGAAGTGAGAGAAAGAGAGAGACAGTATAGAAAGAGAGATTTGGTGTATTTAATTATTTTATTTTAGGTATTAAGGAAACTTTTGCTTTAACCAAGGTTAAATTTGGTAGAGGAAGGGTGTCATATAATTAGGGGTCACATCTTTTAACTACCTACAAATTTAGAGGGCATTAAACATCATTTGACTGTTGGTCGAGTATTAAGGTTTATTAGGAATCAAATCTCCCCCCTCTCCACTTTTATTTTGCACTTTTTACCTTTTAATGAATTAGTCTTTTTATTTCCTTTTTTTTGGGATTGCGATGGGATTTCTGGTCCCTCCTATGGGCTCTAGGCTTTGACCTCTTTGAAGCTTGTTTGGTATGTTCTAGCCTTCTAGGCTTTTGGAATAGTTCTTGTTGTTCGGCCACAACTAGTTAAAATCGAAAATAAATCTAATTTAATAAGAGATGATTTATAAGTTTAACTATGATCAGTTCATTTTATGATAATATTCTTGAATATATCTCATAATAGAATTTGAATTTAATAAATAAAAGTAGAGTTTCTTTACTCTTTTGACTTTAAAAATATAAACAAAGAGGAAAAAATTCATATATAGGCCCCTCTAAAAAATTAAATAAATAAATAAAAATAATAAAAATAAAAATAATAGAGAAAGGAAGAGCCGACATGCATCCTTAAAAAATATCAAGTACGTATTGTGCTACTCTGTACATTCCCCTCGGTCAGTTTACTGCATTCTTTATTTTTATTTTTATGTTTCTTCGTTTAGCGTATGTGATTCTATTTTTATTATCTATGTATTTTTGGGTTATTTTCTTAAAGTCTTATTAATGAAGCATGGAAGGTGTTTCACACCGTTTCACTAATAAAAAAAACAATTTCAAGTACTGGATAATTTTACTAAATGTTAGTGTTCGCTTTATCTCTCTCACTTTGTGAGAGTGGTTTAAATAGTTAAAAGTCTTGGATTAATAACTGGAATAAGTTGCATGATTATCAAAAATAGGCATAGGTTATGAGTTGTTTTATTATGCTTCTATTTGTTGGCTTCATGATAGAGTTAAAACGTTTTCTCCTTCTTTTTTTCCCCAATAAAAAGTTTTATATAGTTAAAATACTAAACATTTTGTTATATATATTATAAAAAAGAAAAGAAAAAAGAATGCTAACTTTTTAAAAGGACTCAAGCATATAGTTGGGGGTGGCAGTTGGGGGTGGCATTGGCGTCAAATGAATTAGACATCCACCGCCCGCCTTAAGAAATGATCGGGCCGCTCCAAACGGCGCTAAATATGCTCCTACCTTCCGTCTTTAATAAGTATTTATTTTTTAGACCTCTGTTTTGTTTGTTTCTTGTCACATTAATCTTTTCAAATCCCTGTAGTCTTTTCTATGGTTGTTCATTGTAATCTAGCGATGAATTAGCTGTTCCAACTTTGGTCATTCTTATGTTTTCCAACTAGAGATTGGACAGGTGCTAAAATGAATACTTTTTTGAGCAAAATTTATAGGACCAACTCTTGGGATTCTAATTAGGATCAGTGCCTATCATAAAGCTACGCATAATATTAGTGGCGGATCTAAAAAAAATTTCTTAGAAGAACAGACGACAAATATTTATTTACCTAAAAATAAAAATATAATATTATAAAACTATAGTCCTTGATCGGAATACACTTGGCACATTTCATTAGCTCCATTGCATCACATTTTGCTTGATTGTTTGAGTTTTTAGTGTTTGAGCCCATTTGATCTGATTGTTTGAGAAGTTAAATGTGCTACTAATTTCAAATAGGTTAAATGCAATAGGCTACTCGTTAAGGGTGGGTGCGCAAATTGTTTAAATTTAGAGGGGACAACTTGTAATTACAAGGGTCTAAATGCACTTCTCAGATTTTGAAACCACGACTTGGTTTAATTGTGTGTTAATTAATCATCATAAGCATTAACTTGACGGAATTAGGTTGTTGAAAGAGGATATATATATATATATATATATATATATATATATATATATATATATATATATATATATATATATATATATAGCATGTAAAGTTGTTAGCTAGTCAACTCATTATGCTCCTCAATGAATCTAATGTTATAGTCGCGCGCATATAATTAAGCTTTAGAGGGCATGGATCCACTTGAATGCTACTTTCAACTCATGAAGAATTCAAGATGTAGCTGCTTATATTTAGGACAAGATACATAGAATCAAAGTTTCGCTATTTGAGTAACTAAGAGGGTCTAGCTAAGTTGGTAAGCTGACTATGAGTAGTACTCCAATGTCTTAGGTTCGATTCTCTTGGGAAGCACCTACAGGAATTTAATTTCTTGGAATATCCGAGGCTGTGTATAGGGGGTGCCCCTTAACTACGCTCGGCGGTTTGATATACCCATGGTTTAAATGATCGTGGTGAAGTTTCCTCGTCAAACCGGGGGGAAAAAAAAGTTTTGCTATTTGAGTAGGCAAACTGCATATACAACGGATACGGCTCAAAGAAAATATCCTGCTGCCAACAAGAATTTTGGGTGGTCATGTACGTATTGCCTACACCGAAATACTA